>JAYJMR010000023.1:0-320000 GCA_037074705.1 Zhengitettix transpicula
GCTAGCGACCTGCGGGTGACGTCATCGTCTTCAGCGGGAACGCTTTGATAGGATGAGACCCATAACTCACGGCCAAAGACGCAAATTTGGGAGAAAATAAGCAAAAAGTGAAAAAAAAACAGAAAAACGCCTGTAGCATCTAAACGGCTGCAGCTAGCGACCTGCGGGTGACGTCATCGTCTTCAGCGGAAACGATTTTAATGGATGAGACCAGTAACTCACGTGAAAAGACGCACATTTAGGAGAAAACAAGCAAAAAGTGAAAAAAACGGAAAAACGCCTTTAGCTTCTAAACGGCTCCAGCTTTCGATTTGCGAGTGACGTCATCGTCTTCAGCGGAACGCTTCCAAAAGATGAGACCCATAACTGACGCAAAAAGACGCTTGTTTGGGAGAAAACAAGCAAAAAGTGAAAAAAACTGAAAAACGCCTGTAGCTCCTAAACGGCTGCAGATAGCGACTTGCGGATGACGTCATCGTCTTCAGCGGTAACGCTTTTATAGGTTGAGACCCATAACTCACGCGAAAATACGCTTATTTGGGAGAAATCAAGCAAAAAGTGAAAAAAACTGAAAAACGCCAGTAGATCCTAAACGGCTGCAGCTAGCGAGATGCGGGTGACGGCATCGTCTTCAGCGGGTACGCTTCCATAGTTTGAGACCCAAAACTCACGCGAAAATACGCTTATTTGGGAGAAAACTAGCAAAAAGTGAAAAAAACCTGAAAAACGCCAGTAGCTCCTAAACATCTGAAGCTAGCGACCTGCGGGTGACGTCATTGTCTTTAGCGGGAACGCTTCCATACGATGAGACCCATAACTCACGCGAAAAGACTCACATTTGGGAGAAAACAAGCAAAAAGGAAAAAAATACTGAAAAACGCTTTTAGCTAATAATCAACTGCAGCTAGCGACCTGCGGGTGACGTCATTGTCTTCAATGGGAACGCTTTCATAGGATGAGACCCATAACTCACGCAAAAAGACGCAAATTTGGGAATAAATATGCAAAAAGTAAAAAAACAGAAAAACGACTATAGCTCCGAAACGCTGCAGCTAGCGACCTGCGGGGGACATCATCGTCTTCAGCGGCAACGCTTTCATTGTATTAGACCCATAACTCACACGAATAGATGATCATTTGTGAGAAAAGAAGTAAAAAGTTAAAAAAACAGATACACGCCTGTAGCTCCTAAATGGCTCTAGCTAGCGACCCACGGGTGACGTCATCGTCTTCAGCGGGAACGCTTTCATAGGTTGAGACCCATAACTGACGCGAAAATACGCACATTTGGGAGAAAACAAGCAAAAAGTGAAAAAAACAGAAAAACGCCAGCAGCTCCTAAACATCTGCAGCTAGCGACCTGCGGGTGACGTCATTGTCTTTAGCGGGAACGCTTCCATACGATGAGACCCATAACTCACGCGAAAAGACTCACATTTGGGAGAAAAGAAGCAAAAAGGAAAAAAATACAGAAAAACGCTTTTAGCTAATAATCAACTGCAGCTAGCGACCTGCGGGTAACGTCATTGTCTTCAATGGGAACGCTTTCATAGGATGAGACCCATAACTCACGCGAAAAGACGAACATTTGAGAGAAAAGAAGTAAAAAGTTAAAAAAACAGATACACGCCTGTAGCTCCTAAATGGCTCTAGCTAGCGACCTGCGGGTGACGTCATCGTCTTCAGCGGGAACGCTTTGATAGGATGAGACCCATAACTCACGGCCAATGACGCAAATTTGGGAGAAAATAAGCAAAATTGAAAAAAAAACAGAAAAACGCCTGTAGCATCTAAACGGCTGCAGCTAGCGACCTGCGGGTGATGTCATCGTCTTCAGCGGAAACAATTTTAATGGATGAGACCAGTAACTCACGTGAAAAGACGCTCATTTAGGAGAAAACAAGCAAAAAGTGAAAAAAACGGAAAAACGCCTTTAGCTTCTAAACGGCTCCAGCTTTCGATTTGCGAGTGACGTCATCGTCTTCAGCGGGAACGCTTCCAAAAGATGAGACCCATAACTGACGCAAAAAGACGCTTGTTTTGGAGAAAACAAGCAAAAAGTGAAAAAAACTGAAAAACGCCTGTAGCTCCTAAACGGCTGCAGATAGCGACTTGCGGATGACGTCATCGTCTTCAGCGGGAACGCTTTTATAGGTTGAGACCCATAACTCACGCGAAAATACGCTTATTTGGAAGAAATCAAGCAAAAAGTGAAAAAAACTGAAAAACGCCAGTAGCTCCTAAACGGCTGCAGCTAGCGAGATGCGGGTGACGGCATCGTCTTCAGCGGGTACGCTTCCATAGGTTGAGGCCCAAAACTCACGCGAAAATACGCTTATTTGGGAGAAAACTAGCAAAAAGTGAAAAAAACCTGAAAAACGGCAGTAGCTCCTAAACGGCTGCAGCTAGCGACTTGCGGGTGACGTCGTCGTCTTCAGCGGGAACGCTTTCATAGGATGAGACCCATAACTAACGGGAAAAGACGCACATTTTAAAGAAAAAAAGCAAAAAGTAAAAAAAACATAAAAACGCCTGTAGCTTCTAAACGGCTGCAGCTAGCGACCTGCGGGTGACGTCATCGTCTTCAGCGGGAACGCTTTCATAGGTTGAGACCCATAACTGACGCGAAAATACGCACATTTGGGAGAAAACAAGCAAAAAGTGAAATAAACAGAAAAACGCCAGCAGCTCCTAAACATCTGCAGCTAGCGACCTGCGGGTGACGTCATTGTCTTTAGCGGGAACGCTTCCATACGATGAGACCCATAACTCACGCGAAAAGACTCACATTTGGGAGAAAACAAGCAAAAAGGAAAAAAATACAGAAAAACGCTTTTAGCTAATAATCAACTGCAGCTAGCGACCTGCGGGTGACGTCATTGTTTTTAATGGGAACGCTTTCATAGGATGAGACCCATACCTCACGCGAAAAGACGCAAATTTGGGAATAAATATGCAAAAAGTAAAAAAAAAACAGAAAAACGACTATAGCTCCGAAACGCTGCAGCTAGCGACCTGAGGGGGACATCATCGTCTTTAGCGGGAACGCTTTCATTGGATTAGACCCATAACTCACACGAATAGACGAACATTTGGGAGAAAAGAAGTAAAAAGTTAAAAAAACAGATAAACGCCTGTAGCTCCTAAATGGCGCTAGGTAGCGACCTGCGGGTGACAGCATCGTCTTCAGCGGGAACGCTTCTATTCGATGAGACCCATAACTCACGCAAAAAGATGCACATTTGGGAGAAAACAAGCAAAAAGTGAAAAAAACAGATAAACGCCTGTAGCTCCTAAACGGCTGCAGCTAGCGACCTGCGGTTGACGGCATCGTCTTTACCGGAAACGCTTCCATAGGATGAAAACCATAACGAACGCGAAAAGACGGTTATTTGTAAGAAAACAAGCAAAAAGTGAAAAAAACATAAAAACGCCTGTAGCTCCTAAACGGCTCCAGCTAGCGATTTGCGGGTGACGTTTTCGTCTTCAGCGGAAACGCTTTCACGGAATGAGACCCATAACTCACGCAAAAAGACGCACATTTGGGAGAAAACAAGCAAAAATTGAAAAAATAGAAAAACGCCTTTAGCTCCTAAACGGCTGCAGCTAGCGACTTGCGGATGACGTTGTCGTCTTCAGCGGGAATGCTTTCATAGGATTAGACCCATAACTCACGCGAAAAGACGCACATTTTAAAGAAAAAAAGAAAAAAGTAAAAAAAATAGAAAAACGTTTGTAGCTTCTAAACGGCTGCAGCTATCGACCTGCGGTTGACGTCATCGTCTTCAGCGGGAACGCTTTTATAGGTTGAGACCCATAACTCACGCGAAAATACGCTTATTTGGGAGAAATCAAGCAAAAAGTGAAAAAAACTGAAAAACGCCAGTAGCTCCGAAACGGCCGCAGCTAGCGATCTGCGGGTGACGTCATCGTCTTCAGCGGGTACGCTTCCATAGGTTGAGACCCAAAACTCACGCGAAAATACGCTTATTTGGGAGAAAACTAGCAAAAAGTGAAAAAAACCTGAAAAACGCCTGTAGCTTCTAAACGGCTGCAGCTAGCGATCTGCGGGTGACGTCATCGTCTTCAGCGGGAACGCTTTCATAGGTTGAGACACATAACTAACGCGAAAATACGCACATTTGGGAGAAAACAAGCAAAAAGTGAAAAAAACAGTAAAACGTTAGCAGCTCCTAAACATCTGCAACTAGCGACCTGCAGGTGACGTCATTGTCTTCTGCGGGAATGCTTCTATACGATGAGACCCATAACTCACGCGATAAGACTCACATTTGGATGAAAACAAGCAAATAGGAAAAAAATACAGAAAAACGCCTTTAGCTAATAATCAACTGCAGCTAGCGACCTGCGGGTGACGTCATTGTCTTCAATGGGAACGCTTTCATAGGATGAGACCCATAACTCACGCGTAAAGTCGCAAATTTGGGAATAAATATGCAAAAAGTAAAAAAAACAGAAAAACGACTATAGCTCCGAAACGCTGCAGCTAGCGACCTGCGGGGGACATCATCGTCTTCAGCGGGAACGCTTTCATTGGATTAGACCCATAACTCACACGAATAGACGAACATATGAGAGAAAAAAAGTAAAAAGTTAAAAAAACAGATAAACGCCTGTAGCTCCTAAATGGCTCTAGCTAGCGACCTGCGGGTGACGTCATCGTCTTTAGCGGGAACGCTTTGATAGGATGAGACCCATATCTCACGCGAAAAGACGCAAATATGGAAGAAAATAAGCAAAAAGTGAAAAAAAAAACAGAAAAACGCCTGTAGCTCCTAAACGGCTCCAGCTAGCGATTTGCGGGTGACGTTTTCGTTTTCAGCGGAAACGCTTTCACAGAATGAGACCCATAACTCACGCAAAAAGACGCACATTTGGTAGAAAACAAGCAAAAAGGGAAAAAAACAGAAAAAGGCCTTTAGCTCATAAACCGCTCCAGCTAGCGATTCGCGGGTGACGGCATCGTCTTCAGCGGTAACGCTTTCATAGGATGAGACCCATAACTCACGCGAAAAGACGCATATTTGGGAGAAAACAAGCAAAAAGTGAAAAAAACAGAAAAACGCCTTTAGCTCCAAAACGGCTGCAGCTAGCGACTTGCGGGTGACGTCGTCGTCTTCAGCGGGAACGCTTTCATAGGATTAGACCCATAACTCACGCGAAAAGACGCACATTTTAAAGAAAAAAAGCAAAAAGTAAAAAAAATAGAAAAACGCTTGTAGCTTCTAAACGGCTGCAGCTATCGACCTGCGGGTGACGTCATCGTCTTCAGCGGAACGCTTTTATAGGTTGAGACCCATAACTCACGCAAAAATACGCTTATTTGGGAGAAAACAAGCAAAAAGTGAAAAAAACTGAAAAACGCCAGTAGCTCCTAAAACGGCTGCAGCTAGCGATATGCGGGTGACGTCATCGTCTTCAGCGTGAACGCTTCCATAGGTTGAGACCCAAAACTCACGCGAAAATACGCTTATTTGGGAGAAAACTAGCAAAAAGTGAAAAAAACCTGAAAAACGCCAGTAGCTCCTAAACGGCTGCAGCTAGCGACTTGCGGGTGACGTCGTCGTCTTCAGCGGGAACGCTTTCATAGGATGAGACCCATAACTCACGGGAAAAGACGCACATTTTAAAGAAAAAAAGCAAAAAGTAAAAAAACATAAAAACGCCTGTAGCTTCTTAACGGCTGCAGCTAGCGAACTGCGGGTGACGTCATCGTCTTCAGCGGGAACGCTTTATAGGTTGAGACCCATAACCGACGCGAAAATACGCACATTTGGGAGAAAACAAGCAAAAAGTGAAAAAAACAGAAAAACGCCAGCAGCTCCTAAACAATTGCAGCTAGCGACCTGCGGGTGACGTCATTGTCTTCAGCGGAAACCCTTCCATACAATGAGACCCATAACTCACGCGAAAAGACTCACATTTGGGAGAAAACAAGCAAAAACGAAAAAAATACAGAAAAACGCCTTTAGCTAATAATCAACTGCAGCTAGCGACCTGCGGGTGACGTCATTTAACGAGCAAAAAGAGATAAAAAAATGACAAAGAGCGTCGGCAGCTCCTAAAAGACTGTTACTAGCGACCTGCGGATGACTTCAGCGTCTTTAGCGAAAAACCTTCCACAGGAAAAGACCCACAACTTTCTTGAAACGACACACATTAAAAAGAAAACTAGCAAATTGTGATAAAAAACAAAAAAAATCGCCGGCGGCTCCTAAACGACTGTACTAGGGATTTTCGAATGACGTCAGCGTCTTCTGCGTGAATCCTTCCATAGGAAAAGACCCACAACTCCCTTGAAACGACACACATTTAGGAGAAAACAAGCTAAAAGTGATAAAAAAGAAAAAGATAAAAGTCGGTAGCTCCTTAACGACTGTTACTAGCGGCTTCCGGATGACTTTAGCGTCTTCAGCGTGAAGCCATTCATATGAAAAGACCCACAACTCCCATGAAAAGACTCATCTTTAGGAGAAAACGAGAAAAAAGTGATAAAAAACAAAAGAAAAACGACTTTATCTCCTAAACAACTGTTACTAGCGACCTGATGATGACGTCAGCGTCTTCAGCGTGAAGCAATGACCCACAACTCCCTTGAAAAGACAAACAATTAGGAGAAAACGAGAAAAAGTGATAAAAAAGAAAAAGAAAAACGCCTGTTGATCCTTAACGCCTGTTGCTAGCGACCTGCGGATGACGTCAGCGTCTTAAGCTGGAAGCCAACCATAGGAAAAGACCCACAACTCCCTTGAAAAGATACACAATTAGGAAAAAACTAGCAAAAATGTGATAAAAAACAAAAGAAAAGCGCCTGCAGCTCGTAAACGACTGTTGATAGCGACATGATGATGACGTCAGCGTCATCAGCGTGAAGCCTTCCATTGAAAGAGACCCACAACTCCCTTGAAAAGTCAAACAATTAGGAGAAAACGAGCAAAAAGTGATAAAAAAAGAAAATGAAAAACGTCTGTAGCTCCTAAACGACTGTTACTAGCGACCTGCGTATGACTTTAGCGTCTTCAGCGTGTAGCCTTTCATAGGAAAAGACCTACAACTTCCTTGAAAAGACACACATCTAGGAGAAAACGAGCAAAAAGTTATAAAAATCAAAAGATAAACGCCTGTATCTCCTAAACGTCTGTGACTAGTGACGTGCAGATGACGTCAGTGTTTTCAGCGTAAAGCCTTCCACATGAAAAATCCCTCAACTCTCTTGAAAAAACACACATTTAGGAGAAAACGAGCAAAAAGTGTTAAAAATTAAAAGATAAGAGCCTGCATCTCCTAAAAGGCTTTTACTAGCGACCTGCAAATGACGTCAGTGTCTTCAGCGTAAAACCTTTCATAGGAAGAGACCCAAAACTGCCTTGAGACGACACACATTTAGGAGAAAACGATCAAAAAGGGATAAAAAATTGACGAAGAGCGCCTGTAGCTCATAAACAACTGCTACAAGCGATCTGCAGATGACGTCAGCGTCTTTAGCGTGAAACCGTCCATAGGTAAAAACCCACAACTCCCTTGAAAAGATACATTTATGAGAATACGATCAAAAAGTGATAAAATACAGAAGATAAACGCCTGTAGCACCTAAACGATTGTCACTAGCGATCTGCGGATAACTTCAGCGTCTTTAGCGTGAAGCTTTTTATAGGAAGAGACCAAGAACTTTCTTTATAAGACACACATTTAGGAGAAAACAAGCAAAAAGTGAGAAAGAACAAAAGAATAGCGCCTTCAGCTCCTAAACGACTGTTACTAGCGACCTGTGGTTGACGTAAGCGTCCTTAGCGTTAAGCCTTTCATTGGAAGAGACCCACAACTCCCTTTAAAAGACATAAAATGTTTAATAAATCGAGCAAAGAGTGATAAGAAAAAGAAAAACGTCTGTATATCCTTTACGACTGTTACTAGCGACCTGCGGATGATGTCAGCGTCTTCTGCGTGTAGCCTTTCATAGGAAAAGACCCACAACTCACATTTAAAGACAAACATTTAGGAGAAAACGAGCAAAAAGTGATAAAAAACAAAAGAAAAGGGCCTGCAGCTTCTTTACAACTAAGACTAGCGACTTGTGGATGACTTTAGGGTCTTCAGTGTCTATCCAGTCATAGGAAGAGACCCACCACTCCCTTGAAAAGACACACATTTAGGAGTCAACGAGCAAAAAGTGATAAAAAACAAAATAACAACGCTTTTATTTTCTCAACGACTGTTACTAGCGACCTACGGATGACGTCAGCGTCTTCAGATTGAAGCCTACCATAGGTACAGACACACAACTCCAATGTAAAGACACACATTTAGGAGAAAACGAGCAAAAAGTAATAAAAAACAAAAGAAAAACGCTTGCAGCTCAAAAACGACTGTTACTAGAGACCTGCGAATGACGGCAGCGTTTTCAGCGTGATCCCTTCCATAGATAGAAACCCACGACTCCTTTGTAAAGACACAAATTTAAGAGAAAACGATCTGAAAGTGATAAAAACAAAAGAAAAGCGCCTGCAGCTCGTAAACGAATGTTACTAGCGACCTGCGAATGACGTCAGCGTCTTCAGCGTGATGCCTTCCATAGGAACAGAACCACAACTCCCTTGAAAAGACACATTTAGGAGAAAACGATCAAAAGGTGATAAAATACATAAGATAAACGCCTGTAACACCTAAACGACTGTTACTAGCGACCTGCGGATAACGTCAGCGTCTTCAGCGTAAAACCTTTCATAGGAAGAGAGCCAAAACTCACTTGAGACGACAAACATTTAGGAGAAAACGATCAAAAAGGGATAAAAAGATGACGAAGAGCGCCTGTAGCTCATAAACAACTGCTACAAGCGACCTGCAGATGACGTCAGCGTCTTTAGCGTGAAACCGTCCATAGGTAAAAACCCACAAATCCCTTGAAAAGATTATTTATGAGAATACGATCAAAAAGTGATAAAATACAGAAGATAAACGCCTGTAGCACCTAAACGACTGTTACTAGCGATCTGCGGATAACGTCAGCGTCTTCAGCGTGATCCCTTCCATAGGAAGAGATACATTACACTTTTAAAAAGATACTCATTTAGGAGAAAACGATCACAAAGTGATAAAATGCAGAAGATAAACGCCTGTAACACCTAAACGATTGTCACTAGCGACATGCGGATAACGTCAGCGTCTTTAGCGTGAAGCTTTTTATAGGAAGACACCAAGAACTTTCTTTATAAGACACACATTTAGGAGAAACCAAGTAAAAAGTGAGAAAGAACAAAAGAATAGCGCCTTCAGCTCCTAAATGACTGTTACTAGCGACCTGTGGTTGACGTCAGCGTCTTTAGCGTGAAGCCTTCCATTGGAAGAGACCCACAACTCCCTTTAAAAGACATACAATGTTTAATAAAACGAGCAAAAAGTGATAAATAAAGGAAAACATCAGTATTTCCTTAACGCCTGTTGCTACCGACCTGCGGATGACGTCAGCGTCTTTAGCTTAAAGCCAATCATAGGAAAAGACCCACAACTCCTTTGAAAAGACACAAAATTAGGAAAAAACAAGCAAAACGTGATAAAAAAAACAAAAGAAAAGCGCCTACATTTCGTTAACGACTGTTGATAGCGACATAATGATGACGTCAGCGTCTTCAGCGTGAAGCCATCAATTGAAAGAGACCCACAACTTCCTTGAAAAGACAAACAATTAGGAGAAAACGAGCAAAAAGTGATAAAAAAGAAAAAGAAAAACGTCTGTAGCTCCTAAACGACTGCTACTAGCGACCTGCGAATGACGTCATCGTCTTCAGCGTGATCCCTTCCAAAGGTAAAGACACACAACGCCATTGTAAACACACACATATAGCAGTTATCGAGCAAAAAAAGATAAAAAAATGACGAAGAGCGTCTGCAGCTCCTAAACGACTGTTACCGATGACGTCAAAACTTTCAGCGTGAAGCCTTACATAGGTAGAGACACACAACTCCATTGTAAAGCCACATATTTACGAGTAAATGAGAAAAAGGAGATAAAAAAAGACGAAGAGCGTCGGAAGCTCCTAAACGACTATTACTAGCGACCTGCGTATGACTTCAGCGTCTTCAGCGTGAAGCTTTATATAGGAAGAGACAAACAACTCCCTTGAAAAGATATACATTTAGGAGAAAACGAGCAAAAAGTGATAAAAAACCCAAGAAAAGAGCTTGCAGCTCCTAAACGACTGTTACTAGCGACCTGATGATGACGTCAGCGTCTTCAGCGTGAAGCCATCTATTGAACGGGACCCACAACTCCCTTGAAAAGACACACAATTAGGAGAAAACGAGAAAAAGTGATAAAATAGAAAAAGAAAAACGTCTGTAGATCCTTACCGCCTGTTACTAGCGACCTGCGGATGACGTCAGCGTCTTCAACGTGAAGCCTTCCAAAGGTAATAACACACAACTCCATTGTAAAGACACACATTTACGAGTTATCGAGCAAAAGGAGATAAAAAAAATGAAGAAGAGCGTCTGCAGCTCCTAAACGACTGTTACTAGCGACCAGCAGATGACGTCAGCATCTTCAGCGTAAAGCCTTATATAGGAAGAGACAAACAACTCCCTTGAAAAGACACACAATTAGGAAAAAACGAGAAAAATGATAAAAAGGAAAAAGAAAACGTCTGTAGATTCTTAACGCCTGTTGCTAGCGACCTGCGGATGACGTCAGCGTCTTTAGCTTAAAGCCAACCATAGGAAAAGACCCACAACTCCCTTGATAAGATACACAATTAGGAAAAAACTAGCTAAAATGTGATAAAAAACAAAAGAAAAGCGCCTGCAGCTCGTAAACGACTGTTGATAGCGACATGATGATGACGTCAGCGTCATCAGCGTGAAGTCTTCCATTGAAAGAGACCCACAACTCCCTTGAAAAGACAAACAATTATGAGAAAACGAGCAAAAAGTGATAAAAAAAAATGAAAAACGTCTGTAGCTCCTAAACGACTGTTACTAGCGACCTGCGTATGACTTCAGCGTCTTCAGCGTGTAGCCTTTCATAGGAAAAGACATACAACTTCATGAAAATACACACATCTAGGAGAAAACGAGCAAAAAGTGTTACAAACAAAAGAAAAGCGTCTGCAGCCCCTAACTTATGTTACTAGCGACTACCCGTTGACGTCAGCTTCATCAGCGTTAAGTCTTCCATAGGAAGAGACCAAAAACACCTTTTAGAAGACACCTATTTAGTAGAAAGCGAGCAAAAAGTGATAAAAAAAATAAAAGAAAAACGCCTGTAGCTCCCAAACGTCAGTTACTAGCGACTTGCGGATGACGTCAACGTCTTCTGAGTGAAGCCTTCTATAGGAAGACACCCACAACTACCTTGAAAAGACACACTTTAAGGAGAAAACTAGCAAAAAGTGTTGAAAATTAAAAGATAAGAGCCTGCAGCTCCTAAAAGGCTTTTACTAGCGGCCTGAAAATGACGTCAGCGTCTTCAGCGTAAAACCTTTCATAGGAAGAGACCCAAAAACTCACTTGAGACAACACACATTTAGAAGAAAACGATCAAAAAAGGATGATAAAAGATGGACGAAGAGCGCCTGTAGCTCATAAACAACTGCTACAAGCGACCTGCAGATGACGTCAGCGTCTTTATCGTGAAACCGTCCATAGGTAAAAACTCACAACTCCCTTGAAAATATACATTTATGAGAATACGATCAAAAAGTGATAAAATACGTAGAACCTAAACGACTGTTACTAGCGACCTGCGGATAACGTCAGCGTTCTCCAGCGTGATCCCTTCCATTAGAAGAGATACATTACTCTTTTAAAAAGATACTCATTTAGGAGAAAACGATCACAAAGTGATAAAATACAGACGATAAACGCCTGTAGAACCTAAACGACTGTCACTAGCGACCTGCAGATAACGTCAGCGTCTTCAGCGTGAAACCTACCATAGGTAGAGACACACAACTCCAATGTAAAGACACAAATTTAAGAGTAAACCAGCAAAAAGAAATAAAAAATGACGAAGAGTGTCTGCAGCTCCTAAACGACTGTTACCAGCTAACCAGCAGATGACGTCAGCACTTTCAGCGTGAAGCCTTACATAGGTAGAGACACACAACTCCATTGTAAAGGCACATATTTACATGTAAACGAGCAAAACGAGATAAAAAAAGACGAAGAGCGTTGGCAGCTCCTAAACGACTATTACTAGCGACCTGCGTATGACTTCAGCGTCATCAGCGTAAAACTTTATATAGGAATAGACAAACAACTCCCGTGAAATGATATACATTTAAAAGAAACGAGCAAAAAGTGATAAAAAACCAAACAAAAGAGCTTGCAGCTCTTAAACGACTGTTGAAAGCGACCTGATGATAACGTCAGCGTCTTCAGCGTGAAGCCATCTATTGAAAGAGACCCACAACTCCCTTGAAAAGACACACATTTAGGAGAAACCAAGTAAAAAGTGAGAAAGAACAAAAGAATAGCGCCTTCAGCTCCTAAATGACTGTTACTAGCGACCTGTGGTTGACGTCAGCGTCCTTTAGCGTGAAGCCTTCCATTGGAAGAGACCCACAACTCCCTTTAAAAGACATACAATGTTTAATAAAACGAGCAAAAAGTGATAAATAAAGGAAAACATCAGTATTTCCTTAACGCCTGTTGCTACCGACCTGCGGATGACGTCAGCGTCTTTAGCTTAAAGCCAATCATAGGAAAAGACCCACAACTCCTTTGAAAAGACACAAAATTAGGAAAAAACAAGCAAAACGTGATAAAAAAAACAAAAGAAAAGCGCCTACATTTCGTAAACGACTGTTGATAGCGACATAATGATGACGTCAGCGTCTTCAGCGTGAAGCCATCAATTGAAAGAGACCCACAACTTCCTTGAAAAGACAAACAATTAGGAGAAAACGAGCAAAAAGTGATAAAAAAGAAAAAGAAAAACGTCTGTAGCTCCTAAACGACTGCTACTAGCGACCTGCGAATGACGTCATCGTCTTCAGCGTGATCCCTTCCAAAGGTAAAGACACACAACGCCATTGTAAACACACACATATAGCAGTTATCGAGCAAAAAAAGATAAAAAAATGACGAAGAGCGTCTGCAGCTCCTAAACGACTGTTACCAGCCACCAGCAGATGACGTCAAAACTTCAGCGTGAAGCCTTACATAGGTAGAGACACACAACTCCATTGTAAAGCCACATAATTTACGAGTAAATGAGAAAAAGGAGATAAAAAAGACGAAGAAGCGTCGGAAGCTCCTAAACGACTATTACTAGCGACCCTGCGTATGACTTCAGCGTCTTCAGCGTGAAGCTTTATATTAGGAAGAGACAAACAACTCCCTTGAAAAGATATACATTTAGGAGAAAACGAGCAAAAAAGTATAAAAAACCCAAGAAAAGAGCTTGCAGCTCCTAAACGACTGTTACTAGCGACCTGATGATGACGTCAGCGTCTTCAGCGTGAAACCATCTATTGAAAAGGGACCCACAACTCCCTTGAAAAGACACACAATTAGGAGAAAACGAGAAAAAGTGATAAAATAGAAAAAGAAAAACGTCTGTAGATCCTTACCGCCTGTTACTAGCGACCTGCGGATGACATCAGCGTCTTCAACGTGAAGCCTTCCAAAGGTAATAACACACAACTCCATTGTAAAGACACACATTTACGAGTTATCGAGCAAAAGGAGATAAAAAAAATGAAGAAGAGCGTCTGCAGCTCCTAAACGACTGTTACTAGCGACCAGCAGATGACGTCAGCATCTTCAGCGTAAAGCCTTATATAGGAAGAGACAAACAACTCCCTTGAAAAGACACACAATTAGGAAAAAACGAGAAAATGATAAAAAGGAAAAAGAAAACGTCTGTAGATTCTTAACGCCTGTTGCTAGCGACCTGCGGATGACGTCAGCGTCTTTAGCTTAAAGCCAACCATAGGAAAAGACCCACAACTCCCTTGAAAAGATACACAATTAGGAAAAAACTAGCAAAAATGTGATAAAAAACAAAGAGAAAGCGCCTGCAGCTCGTAAACGACTGTTGATAGCGACATGATGATGACCGTCAGCGTCATCAGCGTGAAGTCTTCCATTGAAAGAGACCCACAACTCCCTTGAAAAGACAAACAATTATGAGAAACGAGCAAAAAGTGATAAAAAAAATAAAATAAAACGCCCTGTAGCTCCCAAACGTCTGTTACTAGCGACTTGCGGATGACGTCAACGTCTTCTGAGTGAAGCCTTCTATAGGAAGACACCCACAACTACCTTGAAAAGACACACTTCAAGGAGAAAACTAGCAAAAAGTGTTGAAAATTAAAAGATAAGGGCCTGCAGCTCCTAAAAGGCTTTTACTAGCGGCCTAAATAATGACGTCAGCGTCTTCAGCGTAAAACCTTTCATAGGAAGAGACCCAAAACTCACTTGAGACAACACACATTTAGGAGAAAACGATCAAAAAGGGATATAAAGATGACGAAGAGCGCCTGTAGCTCATAAACAACTGCTACAAGCGACCTGCAGATGACGTCACCGTCTTCAGCGTGAAACCGTCCATAGGTAAAAACCCACAACTCCCTTGAAAAGACACACATTTAGGAGTAAACGAGCAAAAAGTGATAAAAAAACAAAATAAAAACGCTTTTATTTTCTAAACGACTGTTACTAGCGACCTGCGGATGACGTCAGCGTCTTCAGCGTAAAGCCTACCATAGGTAGAGACACACAACTCCATTGTAAAGACACACATTTAGGAGTAAACGAGCAAAAAGAGAAAAAAAAATGACGAATAGCGTCTGCAGCTCTTAAACGACTGTTACCAGCGACCAGCAGATGACGTGAGCGTCTTCAGCGTGAAGCCTTACATAGGTAGAGACACACGACTCCTTTTTAAAGACACACATTTAGGAATAAACGAGAAAAAAGAGAGAAAAAAAAGAAGAAGAGCGTCGGTAGCTCCTAAACGACTATTACTAGCGCACTTCGGATGACTTCAGAGTCTTCAGCGTGAAGCTTTCCATAGGAAGAGACACAATGCTACCTTGAAAAGACACACATTTAGGAGAAAACGAGCAAAAAGTGATAAAAAAGAAAAAGAAAAACGTCTTTAGCTCCTAAACGACTGTTACTAGCGACCTGCGGATGACGTCAGCGTCTTCAGTGTGAAGCTTTCCATAGGAAGAGACACAATGCTACCTTGAAAAGACACACATTTAGGAGAAAACGAGCAAAAAGTGATAAAAAACATGAGATAACGCCTCTATCACATAAACGACTGTTACTCGTGACCTGCGGATACCGTTAGAGTCTTAAGCGTGAAGCCTGCCATAGAAAGAGACCCACAACTATCTTTCAAAAACACACATTTAGGAGAAAACGAGCATAAAGTGAAAAAAACAAAAGAAAAGCGCTAGCAGCCCCTAAAGGACTGTTACTAGCGACCTGTGGATGACGTCAGCGTCTTCAGCGTGAAACCGTCCATAGGAAGAGACCCACAACTCCCTTGAAAAGACACACATTAAAAAGAAAACTAGCCAAAAGTGATAAAAAACAAAAAAGAGAGCCTGCAGCTTCATTACGACTAAGACGAGCGACTTATGGATGATTTAAGGGTGTTCAGCGTGAAGCCTTTCATTGGCAGAGACCCACAACTCCTTTGAAAAGATACACATTTAGGAGAAAACGAGAAAAAAGTGACAAAACACAAAAGAAAAGCGCCTGCAGCTCCTCAACGACTGTTACTAGCGACCTGCGGATGACATCAGCGTCTTCAGCGTGAAGCCTTTCATAGGAAGAGACCCACAACTCCCTTGTAACGATACACATTTAGGAGAAAACAAGCAAAAAGTGATTAAAAATACCTCCTGCAGTTTCTTAAAGAATGTTACTAGCGACGTGCGGATGATGTCAGCTATTTCAGCGTAAATCCATTTATAGGAAAAGACCGACAACTTCCTTGAAACAACACACATTGAGGAGAAAACGAGCAAAAAGTGATAAAAAACAAAAGAAAAGCGCCTGTAGCTCCTAAACGACTGTTATTAGCGAGCTCCGAATGAAGTGAACGTCTTCAGCGTGAAGCTTTTCATAGGAAGTGACCCACAACTACCTTGAAAAGACACACATTTACGAGAAAAAGTAGCAAAAAGAGATAAAAAACAAAAGATAAACGCCTGGAGCTCCTAAACGACTGTTACTAGCGACCTGCGGATGACGTCATCGTCTTCAGAGTAAAGCATTCCATAGGAAGAGCTCTCACCACTACTTTGAAAAGACACACATTAAGGCGAAATCTAGCAAAAAGTGATAACAACAATAGAAAAGCGCTTGCAACTCGTTAACGACTGCTACTGGCGACCTAAGAATTACATCAGCCTCTTCAGCGTGAAGCCTTACATAGGAAGAGTCCCACAACTCCTATGTAAAGACACACATTTAGGAGAAAACGAGCAAAAAGTGATAAAAACAAACGAAAAGCGCCTGCAGTTTCTTAACGACTGATACTAGCGAACAGCGGATGACGTCAGCGACTTCAGCGTGAATCCATTCGTAGGAAGATACCAAAACTCCCTTTGAAGTAACAGATTTAGGAGAAATATTGCAAAAAAGTGATAAAAAACTAAAGAAAAACGCCTTTATCACCTAAACGACTGTTACTCGTGACCTGCGAATAACGCTACAGTTTTCAGCGTGAAGCCTTCCATAGAAAGAGACACACAAGTGTCTTGAAATGACACACATTTAGGAGAAAACGAGCTAAAAGTGATAAAAACAAAAGAAAAGCGCCTGTAGCTCCTAAACGACTGTTACTAGCGACCTGCAGAAGACGTCAGCGTCTTCAATGTAAAGCCTACCATAGGACGAGACCCACAACTTCCTTGAAACGATACAAATTTAGGAGAAAACGAGCAAAAAGTGATAAAAAACAAAAGAAAAGCGCCTGTAGCTCCTAAACGACTGTTATTAGCGACCTGCGGATGACGTCAACGTCTTCAGCGTGTAGGTTTCCATAGGAAGTGACCCACAACTAGCTTGAAAAGACACACATTTAGGAGAAAACGAGCAAAAAGTGATAAAAAAAAAGAAAAGCGCCTGTAGCACCTAAACGACTCTTACTAGCGACCTGCAGAAGACGTCAGTTTCTTCAATGTGAAACCTACCATAGGGCGAGACCCACAACTCCCTTGAAAGGATACGCATTTAGGAGAAAACGAGCAAAAAGTGAAAAAATACAGAAAGAAACGCCTGTAGCACCTTAACGACTGTTACTAGCGACATGCGGATAACGTCAGCGTCTTCAGCGTGAAAGCTTATATAGGAAGAGACAAACAACTCCCTAGAAAAGACACAAAATTAGGAGAAAACGAGAAAAAGTGATAAAAAACAAAAGAAAAACGCCTTAATCTCCTAAACAACTGTTACTAGCGACCTGCGGATGACGTCAGCGTCTTCAGTGTGAAGCTTTCCATAGGAAGAGACACAATACTACCTTGATAAGACACACATTTACGAGAAAACGAGCAAAAAGTGATAAAAAACATGAGATAACGCCTCTATCACATAAACGACTGTTACTCGTGACCTGCGGATACCGTTAGAGTCTAAAGCGTGAAGCCTGCCATTAAAAGAGACCCACAACTATCTTTCAAAAACATACATTCAGGAGAAAACGAGCATCAAGTGAAAAAACAAAAGAAAAGCGCTAGCAGCCCCTAAAGGACTGTTACTAGCGACCTGTGGATGACGTCAGCGTCTTCAGCGTGAAACCGTCCATAGGAAGAGACCCACAACTCCCTTGAAAAGACACACATTAAAAAGAAAACTAGCCAAAAGTGATAAAAAACAAAGAAGAGAGCCAGGAGCTTTATTACGACAAAGACGAGCGACTTATGGATGATTTTAGGGTGTTCAGCGTGAAGCCTTTCATTGGCAGAGACCCCACAACTCCTTTGAAAATATACACATTTAGGAGAAAACGAGAAAAAAGTGACAAAAAACAAAAGAAACACGCCTTTAGCTCCTAAACGACTGTTACAAACGACCTGCTGTTGACGTAAGTGTTTTCAGAGTGAAGCCTTCCATACGAAGAGACCCACAACTCCCTTGAAAAAACACATTTAGGAGAAAACGAGCAAAAAGTGATAAAAAACAAAAGAAAAGCGCATGCAGCTTCTTAACGACTGTTACTAGCGACCTGCGGATGACATCAGCGTCTTCAGCGTAAAGCCTTTCATAGGAAGAGACCCACAACTCCCTTGTAACGATACACATTTAGGAGAAAACAAGCAAAAAGTGATTAAAAAAGCGCCTGCAGTTTCTTAACGAATGTTACTAGCGACGTGCGGATGATGTCAGCTATTTCAGCGTAAATCCATTCATAGGAAAAGACCGACAACTTCCTTGAAACGACACACATTGAGGAGAAAACGAGCAAAAAGTGATAAAAAACAAAAGAAAAGCGCCTGTAGCTCCTAAACGACTGTTATTAGCGACCTCCAAATGAAGTGAACGTCTTCAGCGTGAAGCTTTTCATAGGAAGTGACCAACAACTACCTTGAAAAGACACACATTTACGAGAAAAAGTAGCAAAAAGAGATAAAAAACAAAAGATAAACGCCTGGAGCTCCAAAACGACTGTTACTAGCGACCTGCGGATGACGTCAGCGTCTTCAGAGTAAAGCATTCCATAGGAAGAGCTCTCACCACTACCTTGAAAAGACACACATTAAGGCGAAATCTAGCAAAAAGTGATAACAACAATAGAAAAGCGCTTGCAGCTCGTTAACGACTGCTACTGGCGACCTAAGAATTACATCAGCCTCTTCAGCGTGAAGCCTTACATAGGAAGAGTCCCACCACTCCTATGTAAAGACACACATTTAGGAGAAAACGAGCAAAATGTGATAAAAAAAAGAAAATCGCCTGTATTTATTAAACGACTGTTAAAAGCGACCTGCGGTAGACGTCGGCGTCTTCAGCGTGAAGCCTTCTATAGGAAAAGACCGACAACTTCCTTGAAACGATAAAAATTTAGGAGAAAACGAGCAAAAAGTGATAAAAACAAACGAAATGCGCCTGTTGCTCCTAAACGACTGTTACTAGCGACCTGCGGATGACGTCAGCGTCTTCATCGTGAAGCCTTGCATAGGAAGAGAGCCACAACTCCCTTGTAAAGATACACATTTAGGAGAAAACGAGCAAAAAGTGATAAAAACAAAAGAAAAGCGCCTTCAGTTTCTTAACGACTGATACTAGCGAACAGTGGATGACGTCAGCGACTTTAGCGTGAATCCATTCGTAGGAAGAGACCAAAACTCCCTTTGAAGTAAAACATTTAGGAGAAATATTGCAAAAAGTGATAAAAAACAAAAGAAAAACGCCTTTATCACCTAAACGACTGTTACTCGTGACCTGCGAATAACGCTACAGTTTTCAGCGTGAAGCCTTCCATAGTAAGAGACACACAAGTGTCTTGAAAAGACATACATTTAGGAGAAAACGAGCAAAAAGTGATAAAAAAACAAAAGAAAAGTGCCTGTAGCTCCTAAACGACTGTTACTAGCGACCTGCAGAAGACGTCAGCGTCATCAATGTAAAGCCTACCATAGGACGAGACCCACAACTTCCTTGAAACGATACACATTTAGGAGAAAACGAGCAAAAAGTGATAAAAAACAAAAGAAAAGCGCCTGTAGCTCCTAAACGACTGTTATTAGCGACCTGCGGATGACGTCAACGTCTTCAGCGTGTAGGTTTCCATAGGAAGTGACCCACAACTAGCTTGAAAAGACACACATTTAGGAGAAAACGAGCAAAAAGTGATAAAAAAACAAAAGAAAAACGCTTGTAGCTCCTAAACGGCTGCAGCTAGCGACCTGCGGGTGACATCATCGTCTTCAGCGGGAACTCTTCAATAGTATGAGACCCATAACTCACGCGAAAAGACGCACATTTTGGAGAAATGAAACAAAAAGTGAAAAAACTTAAAAACGCCTGTAGCTCCTAAACGGCTGCAGCTAGCGACCTGTGGGTGACGTCATCGTCTTCAGCGGGAACGCTTTCGTAGGATGAGACCCATAACTCACATGAAAAGACGCACATTTGGGAGAAAACAATCAAAAAGTGAAAAAAACAGAAAGGAGCCTTAAGCTCCTAAACAACTGCAGCTATCGACCTGCGGGTGACGTCATCGACTTCAGCGGGAACGCTTTAATAGGATGAGACCCATAACTCACGCGAAAATACGCACATTTGGGAGAAAACAAGCAAAAAGTAATAAAAACAGGAAAACGCATTTAGCTCCTAAACAGCTCCAGCTAGCGATTTGTGGGTGACGTCATAGTCTTCTGCGGTTAGGCTTCCATAGGATGAGACCCATAACTCACGCGAAAAGACGCACATTTGGGAGAAAAGAATCAAAAAGTGAAAAACCAGAAATACGCCTGTACCTGCTAAACGGCTGCAGCTAGCGGCCTGCGGATGACGTCATCGTCATCAGCGGGAACGATTTCATAGGAATAGACCCATAACTCACGCGAAAAGGCGCACGTTTGAGAGATAAGAAGCAAAAAGTGAAAAAAACAGAAAACGCCATTAGCTCCTAAACGGCTGCAGCTAGCGACCAGCGGGTGACATCATCGTCTTCAGTGTGAACGCTTTCATGGGATTAAACCCATAACTCACGCGAAAAGACGCACATTTGAGAGAAAAAAACCAAAAGTGAAGAAAACAGAAAAACGCCTGCAGCTCCTAAACGGCTGCAAATAACAACCTGCGGGTTACGGCATCGTCTTCAGTGTGAACGCTTTAATAGGATGAGACCCATAACTCACGCAAAAAGACGCACATTTGGGAAAAAAAAACAAAAAGTGAAATAAACAGAAAAACGCCTTTAGCTCCTAAACAACTGCAGCTAGGGACCTGCGGGTGACGTCATCGTCTTCAGCGGGAGCGCTTTTATATGATGAGACACATAACTCACGCGAAAAAGACGCACATTTGGGAGAAAAGAATTAATAAGTTAAAAAAACAGATTAGCGCCTTTAGCACCTAAACGGCTGCAGCTAGCGACCTCCGGGTGACGTCATCGTCTTCAGCGGGGACGCTTCCATAGGATGAGACAAATAACTAACACGAAAAGACGCACATTTGGTAGAAAACAAGCAAAAGTGAAAAAAACAGAAAAAAGTCTTTAGCTCCTAAACGGCTGCAGCTAGCGACCTGCGGGTGACGTCATTGTCTTCAGCAAAATCGCTTCCATGGGATGAGACCTATAACTGACGCGAAAAGTCGCGCATTTAGGAGAAAAAAGCAAAAAGTAAAAAATACAGAAAACGCCTTTTGCTCCTTAACAACAGCAGCTAGCGGCCTGCGGTTGACGTCATCGTTTTCGTCGGGAACGCTTCCATAGGATGAGACCCATAACTCACGCGAAAAGACGCACATTTGGGAGAAAAAGAGCAAAAAGTGAAAGAAACAGTAAAACGCCTTTAGCTCCAAAACGGCTGCAGCTAGCGACCTGAGGGTGACGTCATCGTCTTCAGAGGGATCGCTTCCATACCATTGGACCCATAACTCACGTGAAAAGACGCACATTTGGGATAAAACAAGCAAAAAGTTTAAAATACAGAAAAACGCCTTTAGCTCCTAAACAACTGCAGCTAGGGACCTGCGGGTGACGTAATCGTCTTCGTCGGGAACGCTTTTATATGATGAGACACATAACTCACGCGAAAAAACGCACATTTGGGAGAAATTAATTAATAAGTTAAAAACAGATTAGCGCCTTTAGCTCCTAAAAGGCTGCAGCTAGCGATTTGCGGGTGACGTCATCGTCTTCAGCGGGGACGCTTCCATAGGATGAGACACATAACTCACGCGAAATGACGTACATTTGAGGGAAAAGAAGCAAAAAGTGAAAAAACAGAAAAACGCCTGTAGCTCCAAAAAGCTGCAGATAGCAACCTGCGGGTTACGTCGTCGTCTTAAGCGGGGACGTGTCCATAGGATTAGACCCATAACTTACGCGAAAAGACGCACATTTGGGAGAAAGCAAGCAAAAAGTGAAAAAAACAGAAAAACGCCTGTAGCTCCTAAACGGCTGTTTTTTTCACTTTTTGATTGTTTTCTCCCAAATGTGCGTCTTTTCATGGTTATGGCACCAATATACTATATACTATATACTAAAATTTTATTATTATTTTTCGACTATTATTCACATCGATATACGTCTTAAATCTAAAAGTACACCTTACAAAGGAAAATTTTAATATTTTCAAAAAAATTTAATGCTTGCAAGAATATGTTTAAATAAAGTGGCATTTTCATACGCGTTTATGGTTATGGCACCAGTAAGAAATGATTTTATACTGATATTAATATTTTTATTTTCGATTATTTTGACAATGGTATAAGTCTTGATGCCAGAAGAAAACCTTTCGAGTGTAAATTTTAATATTTTAAAAAAAATTAAATGCGTTCTAAAATATGTTTAAAAAAGTAGCGTTTTCATTGCTTTCCAAGGTAATGGTACCAATACGGGTAGATTTTATAGTTAAATTTTATACTAAAATTTTATTATTATTTTTCGACTATTATTCACATCAGTATACGTCTTAATCCTAGAAGTAAACCTTACAAAGGAAAATTTTAATATTTAAAAAAAATTTAATGCTTGCTAGAATATGTTAAAATAAAGTGGCATTTTCATACGTGATCATGGTTATGGGACCAATAAGTAATGATTTTATACTGAAATTAATTATTTTTATTTTCGATTTTTTTTTCAGTGGTATACGTCAAGATGCCAGAAGAAAACCTTTCGAGTGTAAATTTTAATAGTTTAAAAAAAATTAAATGCGTGCTAAAATATGTTTAAAAAAAGTAGCGTTTTCATTGCTGTCCGTGGTAATGGTACCAATAGGGAAAGTTTTATACTAAAATTTTATACTAAAATTTTATTATTATTTTTCGACTATTATTCACATCGATATACGACTTAAATCTAAAAGTACACCTTACAAAGGAAAATTTTAATATTTAAAAAAAATTTAATGCTTGCAAGAATATGTTTAAATAAAGTGGCATTTTCATACGCGTTCATGGTTATAGCACCAATAAGTATTGATTTTATACTGAAATTCATTATTTTTATTTTCGATTATTTTTACAATGGTATACGTTTTGATGCCAGAAGAAAACATTTCGAATGTAAATTTTAATATTTTAAAAATAATTAAATGCGCGCTAAAATATGTTTAAAAAAAGTAGCGTTTTCATTGCTATCCGTGGTAATGGTACCAATAGGGGAAGATTTTATACTAAAATTTTATACTAAAATTTTATTATTATGTTTCGACTATTATTCACATCGGTATACGTCTTAATCCTAGAAGTAAAACTTACAAAGCAAAACTTAAATATTTAAAAAAAATTTAATGCTTGCTAAAATATGTTTAAATAAAGTGGTATTGTCATACGCGTTCATGGTTATGGCACCAATAAGTAATGATTTTATACTAAAATTCATTATTTTTATTTTCGATTATTTTGACAATGGTATACGTTTTGATGCCAGAAGAAAACATTTCGAATGTAAATTTTAAAAATTTTAAAAAAAATTAAATTCGTGCAAAAATATGTTTAAAAAAAGTAGCGTTTTCATTGCTATCCGTGGTAATAGTACCAATAGGGGTAAGTTTTATACTAAAATTTTATACTAAAATTTTATTATTATTTTTCGACTATTATTCACATCGATATACGTCTTAAATCTAAAAGTACACCTTACAAAGGAATATTTTAATATTTAAAAAAAATTTAATGCTTGCTAGAATATGTTTCAATAAAGTGGCATTTTCATACGCGTTTATGGTTATGGCACCAGTAAGTAATGATTTTATACTGATATTAATATTTTTATTTTCGATTATTTTGACAATGGTATAAGTCTTGATGCCAGAAGAAATCTTTCGAGTGTAAATTTAATTATTTTAAAAAAAATTAAATGCGTTCTAAAATATGTTTAAAAAAGTAGCGTTTTCATTGCTTTCCAAGGTAATGGTACCAATACGGGTAGATTTTATAGTTAAATTTTATACTAAAATTTTATTATTATTTTTCGACTATTATTCACATCGGTATACGTCTTAATCCTAGAAGTACACCTTACAAAGGAAAATTTTAATATTTAATAAAAATTTAATGCTTGCTAGAATATGTTAAAATAAAGTGGCATTTTCATACGTGATCATGGTTATGGGACCAATAAGTAATGATTTTATACTGAAATTAATTATTTTTATTTTCGATTTTTTTGACAATGGTATACGTCTTGAAGCCAGAAGAAAACCTTTCGAGTGTAAATTTTAATATTTTAAAAAAAATTAAATGCGTGCTTAAATATGTTTAAAAAAAGTAGCGTTTTCATTGCTGTCCGTGGTAATGGTACCAATAGGGGTAAGTTTTATACTAAAATTTTATACTAAAATTTTATTTTTATTTTTCGACTATTATTCACATCGATATACGACTTAAATCTAAAAGTACACCTTACAAAGGAAAATTTTAATATTTAAAAAAAATTTAATGCTTGCAAGAATATGTTTAAATAAAGTGGCATTTTCATACGCGTTCATTGTTATGGCACCAATAAGTATTGATTTTATACTGAAATTCATTATTTTTATTTTCGATTATTTTGACAATGGTATACGTTTTGATGCCAGAAGAAAACATTTCGAATGTAAATTTTAATATTTTAAAAAAAATTAAATGCGCGCTAAAATATGTTTAAAAGAAGTAGCGTTTTCATTGCTATCCGTGGTAATGGTACCAATAGGGGAAGTTTTTATACTTAAATTTTATACTAAAATTTTATTATTATTTTTCGACTATTATTCACATCGGTATACGTCTTAATCCTAGAAGTAAACCTTACAAAGGAAAATTTTAATATTTAAAAAAAATTTAATGCTTGCTAGAATATGTTAAAATAAAGTGGCATTTTCATACGTGATCATGGTTATGGGACCAATAAGTAATGATTTTATACTGAAATTAATTATTTTTATTTTCGATTTTTTTGACAGTGGTATACGTCTTGATGCCAGAAGAAAACCTTTCGAGTGTAAATTTTAATAGTTTAAAAAAAATTAAATGCGTGCTAAAATATGTTTAAAAAAAGTAGCGTTTTCATTGCTGTCCGTGGTAATGGTACCAATAGGGAAAGTTTTATACTAAAATTTTATACTAAAATTTTATTATTATTTTTCGACTATTATTCACATCGATATACGACTTAAATCTAAAAGTACACCTTACAAAGGAAAATTTTAATATTTTAAAAAAATTTAATGCTTGCAAGAATATGTTTAAATAAAGTGGCATTTTCATACGCGTTCATGGTTATAGCACCAATAAGTATTGATTTTGTACTGAAATTCATTATTTTTATTTTCGTTTATTTTTACAATGGTATACGTTTTGATGCCAGAAGAAAACATTTCGAAAGTAAATTTTAATATTTTAAAAATAATTAAATGCGCGCTAAAATATGTTTAAAAAAAGTAGCGTTTTCATTGCTATCCGTGGTAATGGTACCAATAGGGGAAGATTTTATACTAAAATTTTATACTAAAATTTTATTATTATGTTTCGACTATTATTCACATCGGTATACGTCTTAATCCTAGAAGTAAAACTTACAAAGCAAAACTTAAATATTTAAAAAAAATTTAATGCTTGCTAAAATATGTTTAAATAAAGTGGTATTGTCATACGCGTTCATGGTTATGGCACCAATAAGTAATGATTTTATACTAAAATTCATTATTTTTATTTTCGATTATTTTGACAATGGTATACGTTTTGATGCCAGAAGAAAACATTTCGAATGTAAATTTTAAAAATTTTAAAAAAAATTAAATTCGTGCAAAAATATGTTTAAAAAAAGTAGCGTTTTCATTGCTGTCCGTGGTAATGGTACCAATAGGGGTAAGTTTTATACTAAAATTTTATACTAAAATTTTATTATTATTTTTCGACTATTATTCACATCGATATACGACTTAAATCTAAAAGTACACCTTACAAAGGAAAATTTTAATATTTAAAAAAAATTTAATGCTTGCAAGAATATGTTTAAATAAAGTGGCATTTTCATACGCGTTCATGGTTATAGCACCAATAAGTATTGATTTTATACTGAAATTCATTATTTTTATTTTCGATTATTTTTACAATGGTATACGTTTTGATGCCAGAAGAAAACATTTCGAATGTAAATTTTAATATTTTAAAAATAATTAAATGCGCGCTAAAATATGTTTAAAAAAAGTAGCGTTTTCATTGCTATCCGTGTTAATGGTACCAATAGGGGAAGTTTTTATACTAAAATTTTATACTAAAATTTTATTATTATGTTTCGACTATTATTCACATCGGTATACGTCTTAATCCTAGAAGTAAAACTTACAAAGCAAAACTTAAATATTTAAAAAAAATTTAATGCTTTCTAAAATATGTTTAAATAAAGTGGTATTGTCATACGCGTTCATGGTTATGGCACCAATAAGTAATGTTTTTATACTAAAATTCATTATTTTTATTTTCGATTATTTTGACAATGGTATACGTTTTGATGCCAGAAGAAAACATTTCGAATGTAAATTTTAAAAATTTAAAAAAAAATTAAATTCGTGCAAAAATATGTTTAAAAAAAGTAGCGTTTTCATTGCTATCCGTGGTAATAGTACCAATAGGGGTAAGTTTTATACTAAAATTTTATACTAAAATTTTATTATTATTTTTCGACTATTATTCACATCGATATACGTCTTAAATCTAAAAGTACACCTTACAAAGGAATATTTTAATATTTAAAAAAAATTTAATGCTTGCTAGAATATGTTTAAATAAAGTGGCATTTTCATACGCGTTTATGGTTATGGCACCAGTAAGTAATGATTTTATACTGATATTAATATTTTTATTTTCGATTATTTTGACAATGGTATAAGTCTTGATGCCAGAAGAAAAAGTCTTTCGAGTGTAAATTTAATTATTTTAAAAAAAATTAAATGCGTTCTAAAATATGTTTAAAAAAGTAGCGTTTTCATTGCTTTCCAAGGTAATGGTACCAATACGGGTAGATTTTATAGTTAAATTTTATACTAAAATTTTATTATTATTTTTCGACTATTATTCACATCGGTATACGTCTTAATCCTAGAAGTACACCTTACAAAGGAAAATTTTAATATTTAATAAAAATTTAATGCTTGCTAGAATATGTTAAAATAAAGTGGCATTTTCATACGTGATCATGGTTATGGGACCAATAAGTAATGATTTTATACTGAAATTAATTATTTTTATTTTCGATTTTTTTGACAATGGTATACGTCTTGATGCCAGAAGAAAACCTTTCGAGTGTAAATTTTATTATTTTAAAAAAAATTAAATGCGTGCTAAAATATGTTTAAAAAAAGTAGCGTTTTCATTACTGTCCGTGGTAATGGTACCAATAGGGGTAAGTTTTATACTAAAATTTTATACTAAAATTTTATTATTATTTTTCGACTATTATTCACATCGGTATACGTCTTAATCCTAGAAGTAAAACTTACAAAGCAAAACTTAAATATTTAAAAAAAATTTAATGCTTGCTAGAATATGTTAAAATAAAGTGGCATTTTCATACGTGATCATGGTTATGGGACCAATAAGTAATGATTTTATACTGAAATTAATTATTTTTATTTTCGATTTATTTGACAGTGGTATACGTCTTGATGCCAGAAGAAAACCTTTCGAGTGTAAATTTTAATATTTTAAAAAAAATTAAATGCGTGCTAAAATATGTTTAAAAAGTAGCGTTTTCATTGCTGTCCGTGGTAATGGTACCAATAGGGGTAAGTTTTATACTAAAATTTTATACTAAAATTTTATTATTATTTTTCGACTATTATTCACATCGATATACGACTTAAATCTAAAAGTACACCTTACAAAGGAAAATTTTAATATTAAAAAAAATTTAATGCTTGCAAGAATATGTTTAAATAAAGTGGCATTTTCATACGCGTTCATGGTTATAGCACTTATAAGTATTGATTTTATACTGAAATTCATTATTTTTATTTTCGATTATTTTTACAATGGTATACGTTTTGATGCCAGAAGAAAACCTTTCGAGTGTAAATTTTAATATTTTAAAAAAAATTAAATGCGTGCCAAAATATGTTTAAAAAAAGTAGCGTTTTCATTGCTGTCCGTGGTAATGGTACCAATAGGGGTAAGTTTTATACTAAAATTTTATACTAAAATTTTATTATTATTTTTCGACTATTATTCACATCGATATACGACTTAAATCTAAAAGTACACCTTACAAAGGAAAATTTTAATATTTAAAAAAAATTTAATGCTTGCAAGAATATGTTTAAATAAAGTGGCATTTTCATACGCGTTCATGGTTATAGCACCAATAAGTATTGATTTTATACTGAAATTCATTATTTTTATTTTCGATTATTTTTACAATGGTATACGTTTTGATGCCAGAAGAAAACATTTCGAAAGTAAATTTTAATATTTTAAAAATAATTAAATGCGCGCTAAAATATGTTTAAAAAAAGTAGCGTTTTCATTGCTATCCTTGGTAATGGTACCAATAGGGGAAGTTTTTATACTAAAATTTTATACTACAATTTTATTATTATGTTTCAAATATTATTCACATCGGTATACGTCTTAATCCTAGAAGTAAAACTTACAAAGCAAAACTTAAATATTTAAAAAAAATTTAATGCTTGCTAAAATATGTTTCAATAAAGTGGTATTGTCATACGCGTTCATGGTTATGGCACCAATAAGTAACGATTTTATACTGAAATTCATTATTTTTAGTTTCGATTATTTTGACAATGGTATACGTTTTGATGCCAGAAGAAAACATTTCGAATGTAAATTTTAATATTTTAAAAAAATATAAATGCGTGCTAAAATATGTTTAAAAAAAGTAGCGTTTTCATTGCTATCCGTGGTAATGGTACCAATAGGGGTAGGTTTTGTACTAAAATTTTATACTAAAATTTTATTGTTATTCTTCGACTATTATTCAAATTGATATACGTCTTAATTCTAAAAGTACACCTTACAAAGGAAAATTTTAATATTTAAAAAAAATTTTATGCTTGCAAGAATATGTTTAAATAAAGTGGCATTTTCATACGCGTTTATGGTTATGGCACCAGTAAGTAATGATTTTATACTGATATTAATATTTTTATTTTCGATTATTTTGACAATGGTATAAGTCTTGATGCCAGAAGAAATCTTTCGAGTGTAAATTTAATTATTTTAAAAAAAATTAAATGCGTTCTAAAATATGTTTAAAAAAGTAGCGTTTTCATTGCTTTCCAAGGTAATGGTACCAATACGGGTAGATTTTATAGTTAAATTTTATACTAAAATTTTATTATTATTTTTCGACTATTATTCACATCGGTATACGTCTTAATCCTAGAAGTACACCTTACAAAGGAAAATTTTAATATTTAATAAAAATTTAATGCTTGCTAGAATATGTTAAAATAAAGTGGCATTTTCATACGTGATCATGGTTATGGGACCAATAAGTAATGATTTTATACTGAAATTAATTATTTTTATTTTCGATTTTTTTGACAATGGTATACGTCTTGAAGCCAGAAGAAAACCTTTCGAGTGTAAATTTTAATATTTTAAAAAAAATTAAATGCGTGCTTAAATATGTTTAAAAAAAGTAGCGTTTTCATTGCTGTCCGTGGTAATGGTACCAATAGGGATAAGTTTTATACTAAAATTTTATACTAAAATTTTATTTTTATTTTTCGACTATTATTCACATCGATATACGACTTAAATCTAAAAGTACACCTTACAAAGGAAAATTTTAATATTTAAAAAAAATTTAATGCTTGCAAGAATATGTTTAAATAAAGTGGCATTTTCATACGCGTTCATGGTTATGGCACCAATAAGTATTGATTTTATACTGAAATTCATTATTTTTATTTTCGATTATTTTGACAATGGTATACGTTTTGATGCCAGAAGAAAACATTTCGAATGTAAATTTTAATATTTTAAAAAAAATTAAATGCGCGCTAAAATATGTTTAAAAGAAGTAGCGTTTTCATTGCTATCCGTGGTAATGGTACCAATAGGGGAAGTTTTTATACTTAAATTTTATACTAAAATTTTATTATTATTTTTCGACTATTATTCACATCGGTATACGTCTTAATCCTAGAAGTAAACCTTACAAAGGAAAATTTTAATATTTAAAAAAAATTTAATGCTTGCTAGAATATGTTAAAATAAAGTGGCATTTTCATACGTGATCATGGTTATGGGACCAATAAGTAATGATTTTATACTGAAATTAATTATTTTTATTTTCGATTTTTTTGACAGTGGTATACGTCTTGATGCCAGAAGAAAACCTTTCGAAAGTAAATTTTAATATTTTAAAAATAATTAAATGCGCGCTAAAATATGTTTAAAAAAAGTAGCGTTTTCATTGCTATCCGTGGTAATGGTACCAATAGGGGAAGATTTTATACTAAAATTTTATACTAAAATTTTATTATTATGTTTCGACTATTATTCACATCGGTATACGTCTTAATCCTAGAAGTAAAACTTACAAAACAAAACTTAAATATTTAAAAAAAATTTAATGCTTGCTAAAATATGTTTAAATAAAGTGGTATTGTCATACGCGTTCATGGTTATGGCACCAATAAGTAATGATTTTATACTAAAATTCATTATTTTTATTTTCGATTATTTTGACAATGGTATACGTTTTGATGCCAGAAGAAAACATTTCGAATGTAAATTTTAAAAATTTTAAAAAAAATTAAATTCGTGCAAAAATATGTTTAAAAAAAGTAGCGTTTTCATTGCTATCCGTGGTAATAGTACCAATAGGGGTAAGTTTTATACTAAAATTTTATACTAAAATTTTATTATTATTTTTCGACTATTATTCACATCGATATACGTCTTAAATCTAAAAGTACACCTTACAAAGGAATATTTTAATATTTAAAAAAAATTTAATGCTTGCTAGAATATGTTTAAATAAAGTGGCATTTTCATACGCGTTTATGGTTATGGCACCAGTAAGTAATGATTTTATACTGATATTAATATTTTTATTTTCGATTATTTTGACAATGGTATAAGTCTTGATGCCAGAAGAAATCTTTCGAGTGTAAATTTAATTATTTTAAAAAAAATTAAATGCGTTCTAAAATATGTTTAAAAAAGTAGCGTTTTCATTGCTTTCCAAGGTAATGGTACCAATACGGGTAGATTTTATAGTTAAATTTTATACTAAAATTTTATTATTATTTTTCGACTATTATTCACATCGGTATACGTCTTAATCCTAGAAGTACACCTTACAAAGGAAAATTTTAATATTTAATAAAAATTTAATGCTTGCTAGAATATGTTAAAATAAAGTGGCATTTTCATACGTGATCATGGTTATGGGACCAATAAGTAATGATTTTATACTGAAATTAATTATTTTTATTTTCGATTTTTTTGACAATGGTATACGTCTTGAAGCCAGAAGAAAACCTTTCGAGTGTAAATTTTAATATTTTAAAAAAAATTAAATGCGTGCTAAAATATGTTTAAAAAAAGTAGCGTTTTCATTGCTGTCCGTGGTAATGGTACCAATAGGGGTAAGTTTTATACTAAAATTTTATACTAAAATTTTATTTTTATTTTTCGACTATTATTCACATCGATATACGACTTAAATCTAAAAGTACACCTTACAAAGGAAAATTTTAATATTTAAAAAAAATTTAATGCTTGCAAGAATATGTTTAAATAAAGTGGCATTTTCATACGCGTTCATGGTTATGGCACCAATAAGTATTGATTTTATACTGAAATTCATTATTTTTATTTTCGATTATTTTGACAATGGTATACGTTTTGATGCCAGAAGAAAACATTTCGAATGTAAATTTTAATATTTTAAAAAAAATTAAATGCGCGCTAAAATGTTTAAAAGAAGTAGCGTTTTCATTGCTATCCGTGGTAATGGTACCAATAGGGGAAGTTTTTATACTTAAATTTTATACTAAAATTTTATTATTATTTTTCGACTATTATTCACATCGGTATACGTCTTAATCCTAGAAGTAAACCTTACAAAGGAAAATTTTAATATTTAAAAAAAATTTAATGCTTGCTAGAATATGTTAAAATAAAGTGGCATTTTCATACGTGATCATGGTTATGGGACCAATAAGTAATGATTTTATACTGAAATTAATTATTTTTATTTTCGATTTTTTTGACAGTTGTATACGTCTTGATGCCAGAAGAAAACCTTTCGAGTGTAACTTTTAATATTTTAAAAAAAATTAAATGCGTGCTAAAATATGTTTAAAAAAAGTAGTTTTTTCATTGCTGTCCGTGGTAATGGTACCAATAGGGGTAAGTTTTATACTAAAATTTTATACTAAAATTTTATTATTATTTTTCGACTATTATTCACATCGATATACGACTTAAATCTAAAAGTACACCTTACAAAGGAAAATTTTAATATTTAAAAAAAATTTAATGCTTGCAAGAATATGTTTAAATAAAGTGGCATTTTCATACGCGTTCATGGTTATAGCACCAATAAGTATTGATTTTATACTGAAATTCATTATTTTTATTTTCGATTATTTTTACAATGGTATACGTTTTGATGCCAGAAGAAAACATTTCGAATGTAAATTTTAATATTTTAAAAATAATTAAATGCGCGCTAAAATATGTTTAAAAAAAGTAGCGTTTTCATTGCTATCCGTGTTAATGGTACCAATAGGGGAAGTTTTTATACTAAAATTTTATACTAAAATTTTATTATTATGTTTCGACTATTATTCACATCGGTATACGTCTTAATCCTAGAAGTAAAACTTACAAAGCATTAAAAAAAATTTAATGCTTGCTAAAATATGTTTAAATAAAGTGGTATTGTCATACGCGTTCATGGTTATGGCACCAATAAGTAATGATTTTATACTAAAATTCATTATTTTTATTTTCGATTATTTTGACAATGGTATACGTTTTGATGCCAGAAGAAAACATTTCGAATGTAAATTTTAAAAATTTTAAAAAAAATTAAATTCGTGCAAAAATATGTTTAAAAAAAGTAGCGTTTTCATTGCTATCCGTGGTAATAGTACCAATAGGGGTAAGTTTTATACTAAAATTTTATACTAAAATTTTATTATTATTTTTCGACTATTATTCACATCGATATACGTCTTAAATCTAAAAGTACACCTTACAAAGGAATATTTTAATATTTAAAAAAAATTTAATGCTTGCTAGAATATGTTTAAATAAAGTGGCATTTTCATACGCGTTTATGGTTATGGCACCAGTAAGTAATGATTTTATACTGATATTAATATTTTTATTTTCGATTATTTTGACAATGGTATAAGTCTTGATGCCAGAAGAAATCTTTCGAGTGTAAATTTAATTATTTTAAAAAAAATTAAATGCGTTCTAAAATATGTTTAAAAAAGTAGCGTTTTCATTGCTTTCCAAGGTAATGGTACCAATACGGGTAGATTTTATAGTTAAATTTTATACTAAAATTTTATTATTATTTTTCGACTATTATTCACATCGGTATACGTCTTAATCCTAGAAGTACACCTTACAAAGGAAAATTTTAATATTTAATAAAAATTTAATGCTTGCTAGAATATGTTAAAATAAAGTGGCATTTTCATACGTGATCATGGTTATGGGACCAATAAGTAATGATTTTATACTGAAATTAATTATTTTTATTTTCGATTTTTTTGACAATGGTATACGTCTTGAAGCCAGAAGAAAACCTTTCGAGTGTAAATTTTAATATTTTAAAAAAAATTAAATGCGTGCTAAAATATGTTTAAAAAAAGTAGCGTTTTCATTGCTGTCCGTGGTAATGGTACCAATAGGGGTAAGTTTTATACTAAAATTTTATACTAAAATTTTATTTTTATTTTTCGACTATTATTCACATCGATATACGACTTAAATCTAAAAGTACACCTTACAAAGGAAAATTTTAATATTTAAAAAAAATTTAATGCTTGCAAGAATATGTTTAAATAAAGTGGCATTTTCATACGCGTTCATGGTTATGGCACCAATAAGTATTGATTTTATACTGAAATTCATTATTTTTATTTTCGATTATTTTGACAATGGTATACGTTTTGATGCCAGAAGAAAACATTTCGAATGTAAATTTTAATATTTTAAAAAAAATTAAATGCGCGCTAAAATGTTTAAAAGAAGTAGCGTTTTCATTGCTATCCGTGGTAATGGTACCAATAGGGGAAGATTTTATACTTAAATTTTATACTAAAATTTTATTATTATTTTTCGACTATTATTCACATCGGTATACGTCTTAATCCTAGAAGTAAACCTTACAAAGGAAAATTTTAATATTTAAAAAAAATTTAATGCTTGCTAGAATATGTTAAAATAAAGTGGCATTTTCATACGTGATCATGGTTATGGGACCAATAAGTAATGATTTTATACTGAAATTAATTATTTTTATTTTCGATTTTTTTGACAGTTGTATACGTCTTGATGCCAGAAGAAAACCTTTCGAGTGTAACTTTTAATATTTTAAAAAAAATTAAATGCGTGCTAAAATATGTTTAAAAAAAGTAGCGTTTTCATTGCTGTCCGTGGTAATGGTACCAATAGGGGTAAGTTTTATACTAAAATTTTATACAAAAATTTTATTATTATTTTTCGACTATTATTCACATCGATATACGACTTAAATCTAAAAGTACACCTTACAAAGGAAAATTTTAATATTTAAAAAAAATTTAATGCTTGCAAGAATATGTTTAAATAAAGTGGCATTTTCATACGCGTTCATGGTTATAGCACCAATAAGTATTGATTTTATACTGAAATTCATTATTTTTATTTTCGATTATTTTTACAATGGTATACGTTTTGATGCCAGAAGAAAACATTTCGAATGTAAATTTTAATATTTTAAAAATAATTAAATGCGCGCTAAAATATGTTTAAAAAAAGTAGCGTTTTCATTGCTATCCGTGTTAATGGTACCAATAGGGGAAGTTTTTATACTAAAATTTTATACTAAAATTTTATTATTATGTTTCGACTATTATTCACATCGGTATACGTCTTAATCCTAGAAGTAAAACTTACAAAGCAAAACTTAAATATTTAAAAAAAATTTAATGCTTTCTAAAATATGTTTAAATAAAGTGGTATTGTCATACGCGTTCATGGTTATGGCACCAATAAGTAATGTTTTTATACTAAAATTCATTATTTTTATTTTCGATTATTTTGACAATGGTATACGTTTTGATGCCAGAAGAAAACATTTCGAATGTAAATTTTAAAAATTTAAAAAAAAATTAAATTCGTGCAAAAATATGTTTAAAAAAAGTAGCGTTTTCATTGCTATCCGTGGTAATAGTACCAATAGGGGTAAGTTTTATACTAAAATTTTATACTAAAATTTTATTATTATTTTTCGACTATTATTCACATCGATATACGTCTTAAATCTAAAAGTACACCTTACAAAGGAATATTTTAATATTTAAAAAAAATTTAATGCTTGCTAGAATATGTTTAAATAAAGTGGCATTTTCATACGCGTTTATGGTTATGGCACCAATAAGTAATGATTTTATACTGAAATTCATTATTTTTATTTTCGATTATTTTGACAATGGTATACATTTTGATGCCAAAAAAAAACATTTCGAATGTAAATTTTAATATTTTTAAAAAAAATTAAATGCGTGCTAAAATATGTTTAAAAAAAGTAGCGTTTTCATTGCTATCCGTGGTAATGGTACCAATAGGGGTAGGTTTTGTACTAAAATTTTATACTAAAATTTTTTTGTTATTCTTCGACTATTATTCAAATTGATATACGTCTTAATTCTAAAAGTACACCTTATAAAAAAATATTTTAATATTTTAAAAAAAATTAATGCTAGCTAGAATATGTTTAAATAAAGTGGCATTTTCATACGCGTTCATGGTTATGGCACCAATAAGTAATGATTTTATACTGAAATTCATTATTTTTATTTTCGATTATTATGACAATGGTATACGTTTTGATGCCAGAAGAAAACATTTCGAATGTAAATTTTAAAATTTAAAAAAAAAATTAAATTCGTGCAAAAATATGTTTAAAAAAGTAGCGTTTTCATTGCTATCCGTGTTAATAGTACCAATAGGGGTAAGTTTTATACTAAAATTTTATACTAAAATTTTATTATTATTTTTCGACTATTATTCACATCGATATACGTCTTAAATCTAAACGTACACCTTACAAAAGAAAATTTTAATATTTAAAAAAAATTTAATGCTTGCAAGAATATGTTTAAATAAAGTGGCATTTTCATACGCGTTCATGGTTATGGCACCAATAAGTAATGATTTTATACTGAAATTCATTATTTTTATTTTCGATTATTTTGACAATGGTATACGTTTTGATGCCTGAAGAAAACTTTTTGAATGTAAATTTTAATATTTTAAAAAAAAATTTAATGCGTGCTAAAATATGTTTAAAAAAATTAGCGTTTTCATTGCTATCCGTGGTAATGGTACCAATAGGGGTAGGTTTTGTACTAAAATTTTATACTAAAATTTTATTGTTATTCTTCAACTATTATCCAAATCGATATACGTCATAATTCTAAAAGTACACCTTATAAAGGAAAATTTTAATATTTCAAAAAAAATTAGTGCTTGCTAGAATATGTTTAAATAAAGTGGCATTTTCATACGCGTTCATGGTTATGGCACCAATGGGTAATGATTTTATACTGAAATTAATTATTTTTATTTTTGATTATTAAAGCAATGGTATACGTCTTGATGCCAGGAGAAAACCTTTCGAGTGTAAATTTTAATATTTTAAAAAGAATTAAATGCGCGCTAAAATATGTTAAAAAACAATAGCGTTTTCATTGCTGTCCAAGGTAATGGTACCAATACGGGTAGATTTTATACTTAAATTTAATACTAAAATTTTATTTTTATTTTTCGACTATTATTCACATCGATATACGACTTAAATCTAAAAGTACACCTTACAAAGGAAAATTTTAATATTTAAAAAAAATTTAATGCTTTCTAGAATATGTTTAAATAAAGTGGCATTTTCACACGCGTTCATGGATATAGCACCAGTAAGTAATGATTTTATACCGAAATTAATATTTTTATTTTCGATTATTTTGACAATGGTATAAATCTTGATGCCAGAACAAAACCTTTCTAGTGTGAATTTTAATATTTTAAATAAATTAAATGCGTGCTAAAATATGTTTAAAAAAAGTAGCGTTTTCATTGCTGTCCGTGGTAATGGTACCAATAGGGGTAGATTTTATACTAAAATTTTATACTAAAATATTATTATTATTTTTCGACTATTATTCACATCGGTATACGTCTTAATCCTAGAAGTAAACCTTACAAAGCAAAATTTAAATATTTAAAAAAAATTTAATGCTTGCTAAAATATGTTTAAATAAAGTGGTATTTTCATACGCGTTCATGGTTATGGCACCAATAAGTAATGATTTTATACTAAAATTCATTATTTTTATTTTCGATTATTTTGACAATGGTATACGTTTTGATGCCAGAAGAAAACATTTTGAATGTAAATTTTAATATTTTAAAAAAAATTAAATGCGCGCTAAAATATGTTTAAAAAAAGTAGCGTTTTCATTGCTATCCGTGGTAATAGTACCAATAGGGGGAAGTAAACCTTACTAAGGAAAATTTTAATATTTAAAAAAAATTTAATGCTTGCAAGAATATGTTTAAATAAAGTGGCATTTTCATACGCGTTCATGGATATGGCACCAGTAAGTAATGATTTTATACTGAAATTAATATTTTTATTTTCGATTATTTTGACAATGGTATAAGTCTTGATGCCAGAAGAAAACCTTTCGAGTGTGAATTTTAATATTTTAAATAAATTAAATGCGTGCTAAAATATGTTTAAAAAAAGTAGCGTTTTCATTGCTGTCCGTGGTAATGGTACCAATAGTAGTAGATTTTATACTAAAATTTTATACTAAAATTTTATTATTATTTTTCGACTATTATTCACATCGGTATACGTCTTAATCCTAGAAGTAAACCTTACAAAGGAAAATTTTAATATTTAAAAAAAATTTAATGCTTGCTAGAATATGTTTAAATAAAGTGGCATTTTCATACGCGTTCATGGATATGGCACCAGTACGTAATGATTTTATACTCAAATTAATATTTTTATTTTCGATTATTTTGACAATGGTATAAGTCTTGATGTCAGAAGAAAACCTTTCGAGTGTGAATTTTAATATTTTAAATAAATTAAATGCGTGATAAAATATGTTTAAAAAAAGTAGCGTTTTCATTGCTGTCCGTGGTCATGGTACCAATAGGGGTAGATTTTATACTAAAATTTTATACTAAAATTTTATTATTATTTTTCGACTATTATTCACATCGGTATACGTCTTAATTCTAGACGTAAACCTTACAAAGCAAAATTTAAATATTTAAAAAAAATTTAATGCATGCTAAAATATGTTTAAATAAAGTGGTATTTTCATACGCGTTCATGGTTATGGCACCAATAAGTAATGATTTTATACTAAAATTCATTATTTTTATTTTCGATTATTTTGACAATGGTATACGTTTTGATGCCAGAAGAAAACATTTCGAATGTAAATTTTAAAATTTTAAAAAAAAATTAAATGCGTGCAAAAATATGTTTAAAAAAGTAGCGTTTTCATTGCTATCCGTGGTAATGGTACCAATAGGGGTAGGTTTTGTACTAAAATTTTATACTAAAATTTTATTGTTATTCTTCGACTATTATCCAAATTGATATACGTCATAATTCTAAAAGTGCACCTTATAAAGGAAAATTTTAATATTTTAAAAAAAATTAATGCTTGCTAGAATATGTTTAAATAAAGTGGCATTTTCATACGCGTTCATGGTTATGGCACCAATGGGTAATGATTTTATACTGAAATTAATTATTTTTATTTTCGATTATTTAAGGAATGGTATACGTCTTGATGCCAGGAGAAAACCTTTCGAGTGTAAATTTTAATATTTTAAAAAAAATTAAATGCGCGCTAAAATATGTTAAAAAAAAGTAGCGTTTTCATTGCTGTCCAAGGTAATGGTACGAATACGGGTAGATTTTATACTTAAATTTTATACTAAAATTTTATTATTATTTTTCGACTATTATTCACATCGGTATATGTCTTAATCCTAGAAGTACACCTTACAAAGGAACATTTTAATATTTAAAAAAAAATTAATGCTTGCTAGAATATGTTTAAATAAAGTGGCATTTTCATACGCGTTTATGGTTATGGCATCAGTAAGTAATGATTTTATACTGATATTAATATTTTTATTTTCGATTATTTTGACAATGGTATAAGTCTTGATGCCAGAAGAAAACCTTTCGAGTGTAAATTTTAATATTTTAAAAAAAATTAAATGCGTTCTAAAATATGTTTAAAAAAGTAGCGTTATCATTGCTTTCCAAGGTAATGGTACTAATACGGGTAGATTTTATACTTAAATTTTATACTAAAATTTTATTATTATTTTTCGACTATTATTCACATCGTTATACGTCTTAATCCTAGAAGTATACCTTACAAAGGAAAGTTTTAATATTTAAAAAAAATTTAATGCTTGCTAGAATATGTTAAAATAAAGTGGCATTTTCATACGTGATCATGGTTATGGGACCAATAAGTAATGATTTTATACTGAAATTAATTATTTTTATTTTCGGTTTTTTTGACAGTGGTATACGTCTTGATGCCAGAAGAAAACCTTTCGAGTGTAAATTTTAATATTTTAAAAAAAATTAAATGCGTGCTAAAATATGTTTAAAAAAAGTAGCGTTTTCATTGCTGTCCGTGGTAATGGTACCAATAGGGGTAAGTTTTATACTAAAATTTTATACTAAAATTTTATTATTATTTTTCGACTATTATTCACATCGATATACGACTTAAATCTAAAAGTACACGTTACAAAGGAAAATTTTTATATTTAAAAAAAATTTAATGCTTGCAAGAATATGTTTAAATAAAGTGGCATTTTCATACGCGTTCATGGTTATGGCACCAATAAGTATTGATTTTATACTGAAATTCATTATTTTCATTTTCGATTATTTTGACAATGGTATACGTTTTGATGCCAGAAGAAAACATTTCGAATGTAAATTTTAATATTTTAAAAAAAATTAAATGCGCGCTAAAATATGTTTAAAAAAAGTAGCGTTTTCATTGCTATCCGTGGTAATGGTACCAATAGGGGAAGTTTTTATACTTAAATTTTATACTAAAATTTTATTATTTTTTTTCGACTATTATTCACATCGGTATACGTCTTAATTCTAGAAGTAAACCTTACAAAGGAAAATTTTAATATTTAAAAAAAATTTAATGCTTGCTAGAATATGTTTAAATAAAGTGGCATTTTCATACGCGTTCAAGGATATGGCACCAGTAAGTAATGATTTTTTACTGAAATTAATATTTTTATTTTCGATTATTTTGACAATGGTATAAGTCTTGATGCCAGAAGAAAACCTTTCGAGTGTTAATTTTAATATTTTAAATAAATAATATGCGTGCTAAAATATGTTTAAAAAAAGTAGCGTTTTCATTGCTGTCCGTGGTCATGGTACCATAGGGGTAGATTTTATACTAAAATTTTATACTAAAATATTATTATTATTTTTCGACTATTATTCACATCGGTATACGTCTTAATCCTAGAAGTAAAAATTATAAATCAAAATTTAAATATTTAAAAAAAATTTAATGCTTGCAAGAATATGTTTAAATAAAGTGGCATTTTCATACGCGTTCGTGGTTATGGCACCAATAAGTAATGATTTTATACTGAAATTCATTATTTTTATTTTCGATTACTTTGACAATGGTATACGTTTTGATGCCAGAAGAAAACATTTCGAATGTAAATTTTAATATTTTTAAAAAAAATTAAATGAGTGTTAAAATATTTTTAAAAAAAGTAGCGTTTTCATTGCTATCCGTGGTAATGGTACCAATAGGGGTAGGTTTTGTACTAAAATTTTATACTAAAACTTTATTGTTATTCTTCGACTATTATCCAAATCGATATACGTCATAAATCTAAAAGTACACCTTATAAAGAAAAATTTAATATTTTTAAAAAAATTAATGCTTGCTAGAATATGTTTAAATAAAGTGGCATTTTCATACTCGTTCATGGTTATTGCACCAATGGGTAATGATTTTATACTGAAATTAATTACTTTGATTTTCGATTATTTAAGCAATGGTATACGTCTTGATGCCAGGAGAAAACCTTTCGAGTGAAAATTTTAATATTTTAAAATAAATTAAATGCGTGCTAAAATATGTTTAAAAAAAATAGCGTTTTCATTGCTGTCCGTGGTCATGGTACCAATAGGGGTAGATTTTATACTAAAATTTTATACTAAAATTTTATTATTATTTTTCGACTATTATTCACATCGGTATACGTCTTAATCCTAGAAGTAAACCTTACAAAGGAAAATTTTAATATTTAAAAAATATTTAATGCTTGCTAGAATATGTTTAAATAAAGTGGTATTTTCATACGCGTTCATGGTTATGGCACCAATAAGTAATGATTTTATACTGAAATTCATTATTTTTATTTTCGATTATTTTGATAATGGTATACGTTTTGATGCCAGAAGAAAACATTTCGAATGTAAATTTTAATACTTTAAAAAAAAATTAAATGCGTGCTAAAATATGTTTAAAAAAAGTGGCGTTTTCATTGCTATCCGTGGTAATGGTACCAATAGGGGTAGGTTTTGTACTAAAATTTTATACTAAAATTTTATTGTTATTCTTCGACTATTATTCAAATTGATATACGTCTTAATTCTAAAAGTACACCTTACAAAGGAAAATTTTAATATTTAAAAAAAATTTAATGCTTGCAAGAATATGTTTAAATAAAGTGGCATTTTCATACGCGTTCGTGGTTATGGCACCAATAAGTAATGATTTTATACTGAAATTCATTATTATTATTTTCGATTATTTTGACAATGGTATACGTTTTGATGCCAGAAGAAAACATTTCGAATGTAAATTTTAATATTTTAAAAAAAAATTAAATGCGTGCTAAAATATGTTTAAAAAAAGTAGCGTTTTCATTGCTATCCGTGGTAATGGTACCAATAGGGGTAGGTTTTGTACTAAAATTTTATACAAAAATTTTTTTGTTATTCTTCGACTATTATTCAAATTGATATACGTCTTAATTCTAAAAGTACACCTTATAAAGGAAAATTTTAATATTTTAAAAAAAATTAATGCTTGCTAGAATATGTTTAAATTAAGTGGCATTTTCATACTCGTTCATGGTTATTGCACCAATGGGTAATGATTTTATACTGAAATAAATTACTTTTATTTTCGATTATTTAAGCAATGGTATACGTCTTGATGCCAGGAGAAAACCTTTCGAGTGAAAATTTTAATATTTTAAAATAAATTAAATACGTGCTAAAATATGTTTATAAAAAGTAGCGTTTTCATTGCTGTCCGTGGTCATGGTACCAATAGGGGTAGATTTTATACTAAAATTTTATACTAAAATTTTATTATTATTTTTCGACTATTATTCACATCGGTATACGTCTTAATGCTAGAAGTAAACCTTACAAAGGAAAATTTTAATATTTTAAAAAAATTTAATGCTTGCTAGAATATGTTTAAATAAAGTGGCATTTTCATACGCGTTCAAGGATATGGCACCAGTAAGTAATGATTTTATACTGAAATTAATATTTTTATTTTCGATTATTTTGACAATGGTATAAGTCTTGATGCCAGAAGAAAACCTTTCGAGTGTTAATTTTAATATTTTAAATAAATTAAATGCGTGCTAAAATATGTTTAAAAAAAGTAGCGTTTTCAATGCTGTCCGTGGTCATGGTACCAATAGGGGTAGGTTTTGTACTAAAATTTTATACTAAAATTTTATTGTTATTCATCGACTATTATTCAAATTGATATACGTCTTAATTCTAAAAGTACACCTTACAAAGGAAAATTTTAATATTTAAAAAAAATTTAATGCTTGCAGGAATATGTTTAAATAAAGTGGCATTTTCATACGCGTTCATGGTTATGGCACCAATAAGTAATGATTTTATACTGAAATTCATTATTTTTATTTTCGATTATTTAAGCAATGGTATACGTTTTTAAGTCCGAAGAAAACATTTCGAATGTAAATTTTAATATTTTAAAAAAAAATTAAATGCGTGTAAAATATGTTTAAAAAAAGTGGCGTTTTCATTGCTATCCGTGGTAATGGTACCAATAGGGGTAGGTTTTGTACTAAAATTTTATACTAAAATTTTATTGTTATTCTTCGACTATTATCCAAATCGATATACGTCATAATTCTAAATGTGCACCTTATAAAGGAAAATTTTAATATTTTAAAAAAAATTAGTGCTTGCTAGAATATGTTTAAATAAAGTGGCATTTTCATACGCGTTCATGGTTATGGCACCAATGGGTAATGATTTTATACTGAAATTAATTATTTTTATTTTCGATTATTTAAGCAATGGTATACGTCTTGATGCCAGGAGAAAACCTTTCGAGTCAAAATTTTAATATTTTAAAAAGAATTAAATGCGCGCTAAAATATGTTAAAAAAAGTAGCGTTTTCATTGCTGTCCAAGGTAATGGTACCAATAGGGGTAGATATTATACTAAAATTTTATACTAAAATTTTATTATTATTTTTCGACTATTATTCCCATCGGTATACGTCTTAATCCTAGAAGTAAACCATACAAAGCAAAATTTAAATATTTAAAATAATTTAATGCTTGCTAAAATATGTTTAAATAAAGTGGTATTTTCATAAGCGTTCATGGTTATGGCACCAATAAGTAATGATTTTATACTGAAATTAATTATTTTTATTTTCGATTATTTTGATAATGGTATACGTTTTGATGCCAGAAGAAAACATTTCGAATGTAAATTTTAATACTTTAAAAAAAAATTAAATGCGTGCTAAAATATGTTTAAAAAAAGTGGCGTTTTCATTGCTATCCGTGGTAATGGTACCAATAGGGGTAGGTTTTGTACTAAAATTTTATACTAAAATTTTATTGTTATTCTTCGACTATTATTCAAATTGATATACGTCTTAATTCTAAAAGTACACCTTACAAAGGAAAATTTTAATATTTAAAAAAAATTTAATGCTTGCAAGAATATGTTTAAATAAAGTGGCATTTTCATACGCGTTCGTGGTTATGGCACCAATAAGTAATGATTTTATACTGAAATTCATTATTTTTATTTTCGATTATTTTGACAATGGTATACGTTTTGATGCCAGAAGAAAACATTTCGAATGTAAATTTTAATATTTTAAAAAAAAATTAAATGCGTGCTAAAATATGTTTAAAAAAGTAGCGTTTTCATTGCTATCCGTGGTAATGGTACCAATAGGGGTAGGTTTTGTACTAAATCTTTATACAAAAATTTTTTTGTTATTCTTCGACTATTATTCAAATTGATATACGTCTTAATTCTAAAAGTACACCTTATAAAGGAAAATTTTAATATTTTAAAAAAAATTAATGCTTGCTAGAATATGTTTAAATAAAGTGGCATTTTCATACTCGTTCATGGTTATTGCACCAATGGGTAATGATTTTATACTGAAATAAATTACTTTTATTTTCGATTATTTAAGCAATGGTATACGTCTTGATGCCAGGAGAAAACCTTTCGAGTGAAAATTTTAATATTTTAAAATAAATTAAATACGTGCTAAAATATGTTTAAAAAAAGTAGCGTTTTCATTGCTGTCCGTGGTCATGGTACCAATAGGGGTAGATTTTATACTAAAATTTTATACTAAAATTTTATTATTATTTTTCGACTATTATTCACATCGGTATACGTCTTAATGCTAGAAGTAAACATTACAAAGGAAAATTTTAATATTTTAAAAAAATTTAATGCTTGCTAGAATATGTTTAAATAAAGTGGCATTTTCATTCGCGTTCAAGGATATGGCACCAGTAAGTAATGATTTTATACTGAAATTCATTATTTTTATTTTCGATTATTTTGACAATGGTATACGTTTTGATGCCAGAAGAAAACATTTCGAATGTAAATTTTAATATTTTAAAAAAAAATTAAATGCGTGTAAAATATGTTTAAAAAAAGTGGCGTTTTCATTGCTATCCGTGGTAATGGTACCAATAGGGGTAGGTTTTGTACTAAAATTTTATACTAAAATTTTATTGTTATTCTTCGACTATTATTCAAATTGATATACGTCTTAATTCTAAAAGTACACCTTACAAAGGAAAATTTTAATATTTAAAAAAAATTTAATGCTTGCAGGAATATGTTTAAATAAAGTGGCATTTTCATACGCGTTCATGGTTATGGCACCAATAAGTAATGATTTTATACTGAAATTCATTATTTTTATTTTCGATTATTTAAGCAATGGTATACGTTTTGATGTCAGAAGAAAACATTTCGAATGTAAATTTTAATATTTTAAAAAAAAATTAAATGCGTGTAAAATATGTTTAAAAAAAGTGGCGTTTTCATTGCTATCCGTGGTAATGGTACCAATAGGGGTAGGTTTTGTACCAAAATTTTATACTAAAATTTTATTGTTATTCTTCGACTATTATCCAAATCGATATACGTCATAATTCTAAATGTGCACCTGATAAAGGAAAATTTTAATATTTTAAAAAAAATTAGTGCTTGCTAGAATATGTTTAAATAAAGTGGCATTTTCATACGCGTTCATGGTTATGGCACCAATGGGTAATGATTTTATACTGAAATTAATTATTTTTATTTTCGATTATTTAAGCAATGGTATACGTCTTGATGCCAGGAGAAAACCTTTCGAGTCAAAATTTTAATATTTTAAAAAGAATTAAATGCGCGCTAAAATATGTTAAAAAAAGTAGCGTTTTCATTGCTGTCCAAGGTAATGGTACCAATACGGGTAGATTTTATACTTAAATTTAATACTAAAATTTTATTTTTATTTTTCGACTATTTTTCACATCGATATACGACTTAAATCTAAAAGTACACCTTACAAAGGAAAATTTTAATATTTAAAAAAAATTTAATGCTTGCTAGAATATGTTTAAATAAAGTGGCATTTTCACACGCGTTCATGGATATGGCACCAGTAAGTAATGATTTTATACCGAAATTAATATTTTTATTTTCGATTATTTTGACAATGGTATAAATCTTGATGCCAGAAGAAAACCTTTCGAGTGTGAATTTTAATATTTTAAATAAATTAAATGCGTGCTAAAATATGTTTAAAAAAAGTAGCGTTTTCATTGCTGTTCGTGGTAATGGTACCAATAGGGGTAGATTTTATACTAAAATTTTATACTAAAATTTTATTATTATTTTTCGACTATTATTCCCATCGGTATACGTCTTAATCCTAGAAGTAAACCTTACAAAGCAAAATTTAAATATTTAAAATAATTTAATGCTTGCTAAAATATGTTTAAATAAAGTGGTATTTTCATAAGCGTTCATGGTTATGGCACCAATAAGTAATGATTTTATACTAAAATTCATTATTTTTATTTTCGATTATTTTGACAATGGTATACGTTTTGATGCCAGAAGAAAACATTTCGAATGTAAATTTTAATATTTTAAAAAAAATTAAATGTGCGCTAAAATATGTTTAAAAAAAGTAGCGTTTTCATTGCTATCCGTGGTATTAGTACCAATAGGGGGAAGTAAACCTTACTAAGGAAAATTTTAATATTTAAAAAAAATTTAATGCTTGCTAGAATATGTTTAAATAAAGTGGCATTTTCATACGCGTTCATGGATATGGCACCAGTAAGTAATGATTTTATACTGAAATTAATATTTTTATTTTCGATTATTTTGACAATGGTATACGTTTTGATGCCAGAAGAAAACATTTCGAATGTAAATTTTAAAATTTTAAAAAAAAATTAAATGCGTGCAAAAATATGTTTAAAAAAGTAGCGTTTTCATTGCTATCCGTGGTAATGGTACCAATAGGGGTAGGTTTTGTACTAAAATTTTATACTAAAATTTTATTGTTATTCTTCGACTATTATCCAAATTGATATACGTCATAATTCTAAAAGTGCACCTTATAAAGGAAAATTTTAATATTTTAAAAAAAATTAATGCATGCTAGAATATGTTTAAATAAAGTGGCATTTTCATACGCTTTCATGGTTATGGCACCAAGGGGTAATGATTTTATACTGAAATTAATTATTTTTATTTTCGATTATTTAAGGAATGGTATACGTCTTGATGCCAGGAGAAAACCTTTCGAGTGTAAATTTTAATATTTTAAAAAAAATTAAATGCGCGCTAAAATATGTTAAAAAAAAGTAGCGTTTTCATTGCTGTCCAAGGTAATGGTACGAATACGGGTAGATTTTATACTTTAATTTTATACTAAAATTTTATTATTATTTTTCGACTATTATTCACATCGGTATATTTCTTAATCCTAGAAGTACACCTTACAAAGGAACATTTTAATATTTAAAAAAAAATTAATGCTTGCTAGAATATGTTTAAATAAAGTGGCATTTTCATACGCGTTTATGGTTATGGCATCAGTAAGTAATGATTTTATACTGATATTAATATTTTTATTTTCGATTATTTTGACAATGGTATAAGTCTTGATGCCAGAAGAAAACCTTTCGAGTGTAAATTTTAATATTTTAAAAAAAATTAAATGCGTTCTAAAATATGTTTAAAAAAGTAGCGTTTTCATTGCTTTCCAAGGTAATGGTACTAATACGGGTAGATTTTATACTTAAATTTTATACTAAAATTTTATTATTATTTTTCGACTATTATTCACATCGGTATACGTCTTAATCCTAGAAGTATACCTTACAAAGGAAAGTTTTAATATTTAAAAAAAATTTAATGCTTGCTAGAATATGTTATAATAAAGTGGCATTTTCATACGTGATCATGGATATGGGACCAATAAGTAATGATTTTATACTGAAATTAATTATTTTTATTTTCGGTTTTTTTGACAGTGGTATACGTCTTGATGCCAGAAGAAAACCTTTCGAGTGTAAATTTTAATATTTTAAAAAAAATTAAATGCGTGCTAAAATATGTTTAAAAAAAGTAGCGTTTTCATTGCTGTCCGTGGTAATGGTACCAATAGGGGTAAGTTTTATACTAAAATTTTATACTAAAATTTTATTATTATTTTTCGACTATTATTCACATCGATATACGACTTAAATCTAAAAGTACACGTTACAAAGGAAAATTTTTATATTTAAAAAAAATTTAATGCTTGCAAGAATATGTTTAAATAAAGTGGCATTTTCATACGCGTTCATGGTTATGGCACCAATAAGTATTGATTTTATACTGAAATTCATTATTTTCATTTTCGATTATTTTGACAATGGAATACGTTTTGATGCCAGAAGAAAACATTTCGAATGTAAATTTTAATATTTTAAAAAAAATTAAATGCGCGCTAAAATATGTTTAAAAAAAGTAGCGTTTTCATTGCTATCCGTGGTAATGGTACCAATAGGAGAAGTTTTTATACTTAAATTTTATACTAAAATTTTATTATTTTTTTTCGACTATTATTCACATCGGTATACGTCTTAATCCTAGAAGTAAACCTTACAAAGGAAAATTTTAATATTTAAAAAAAATTTAATGCTTGCTAGAATATGTTTAAATAAAGTGGCATTTTCATACGCGTTCAAGGATATGGCACCAGTAAGTAATGATTTTATACTGAAATTAATATTTTTATTTTCGATTATTTTGACAATGGTATAAGTCTTGATGCCAGAAGAAAACCTTTCGAGTGTTAATTTTAATATTTTAAATAAATAATATGCGTGCTAAAATATGTTTAAAAAAAGTAGCGTTTTCATTGCTGTCCGTGGTCATGTTACCAATAGGGGTAGATTTTATACTAAAATTTTATACTAAAATATTATTATTATTTTTCGACTATTATTCACATCGGTATACGTCTTAATCCTAGAAGTAAAACTTACAAAGCAAAATTTAAATATTTAAAAAAAATTTAATGCTTGCAAGAATATGTTTAAATAAAGTGGTATTTTCATACGCGTTCGTGGTTATGGCACCAATAAGTAATGATTTTATACTGAAATTCATTATTTTTATTTTCGATTACTTTGACAATGGTATACGTTTTGATGCCAGAAGAAAACATTTCGAATGTAAATTTTAATATTTTAAAAAAAAATTAAATGCGTGTTAAAATATGTTTAAAAAAAGTAACGTTTTCATTGCTATCCGTGGTAATGGTACAAATAGGGGTAGGTTTTGTACTTAAATTATATACTAAAATTTTTTTGTTATTCTTCGACTATTATTCAAATTGATATACGTCTTAATTCTAAAAGTACACCTTATAAAGGAAAATTTTAATATTTTAAAAAAAATTAATGCTTGCTAGAATATGTTTAAATAAAGTGGCATTTTCATACTCGTTCATGGTTATTGCACCAATGGGTAATGATTTTATACTGAAATTAATTACTTTTATTTTCGATTATTTAAGCAATGGTATACGTCTTGATGCCAGGAGAAAACCTTTCGAGTGAAAATTTTAATATTTTAAAATAAATTAAATGCCTGCTAAAATATGTTTAAAAAAAATAGCGATTTCATTGCTGTCCGTGGTCATGGTACCAATAGGGTAGATTTTATACTAAAATTTTATACTAAAATTTTATTATTATTTTTCGACTATTATTCACATCGGTATACGTCTTAATCCTAGAAGTAAACCTTACAAAGGAAAATTTTAATATTTAAAAAAAATTTAATGCTTGCTAGAATATGTTTAAATAAAGTGGCATTTTCATACGCGTTCAAGGATATGGCACCAGTAAGTAATGATTTTATACTGAAATTAATATTTTTATTTTCGATTATTTTGACAATGGTATAAGTCTTGATGCCAGAAGAAAACCTTTCGAGTGTTAATTTTAAGTTTTTAAATAAATTAAATGCGTGCTAAAATATGTTTAAAAAAAGTAGCGTTTTCATTGCTGTCCGTGGTCATGGTACCAATAGGGGTAGATTTTATACTAAAATTTTATACTAAAATATTATTATTATTTTTCGACTATTATTCACATCGGTATACGTCTTAATCCTAGAAGTAAAACTTACAAAGCAAAATTTAAATATTTAAAAAAAATTTAATGCTTGCTAAAATATGTTTAAATAAAGTGGTATTTTCATACGCGTTCATGGTTATGGCACCAATAAGTAATGATTTTATACTGAAATTCATTATTTTTATTTTCGATTATTTTGACAATGGTATACGTTTTGATGCCAGAAGAAAACATTTCGAATGTAAATTTTAATACTTTAAAAAAAAATTAAATGCGTGCTAAAATATGTTTAAAAAAAGTGGCGTTTTCATTGCTATCCGTGGTAATGGTACCAATAGGGGTAGGTTTTGTACTAAAATTTTATACTAAAATTTAATTGTTATTCTGCGACTATTATTCAAATTGATATACGTCTTAATTCTAAAAGTACACCTTACAAAGGAAAATTTTAATATTTAAAAAAAATGTAGTGCTTGCAGGAATATGTTTAAATAAAGTGGCATTTTCATACGCGTTCATGGTTATGGCACCAATAAGTAATGATTTTATACTGAAATTCATTATTTTTATTTTCGATTATTTAAGCAATGGTATACGTTTTGATGTCAGAAGAAAACATTTCGAATGTAAATTTTAATATTTTAAAAAAAAATTAAATGCGTGTAAAATATGTTTAAAAAAAGTGGCGTTTTCATTGCTATCCGTGGTAATGGTACCAATAGGGGTAGGTTTTGTACTAAAATTTTATACTAAAATTTTATTGTTATTCTTCGACTATTAACCAAATCGATATACGTCATAATTCTAAATGTGCACCTTATAAAGGAAAATTTTAATATTTTAAAAAAATTAGTGCTTGCTAGAATATGTTTAAATAAAGTGGCATTTTCATACGCACCAATGGGAAATTATTTTATACTGAAATTAATTATTTTTATTTATTTTCGATTATTTAAGCAATGGTATACGTCTTGATGCCAGGAGAAAACCTTTCGAGTCAAAATTTTAATATTTTAAAAAGAATTAAATGCGCGCTAAAATATGTTAAAAAAAAGTAGCGTTTTCATTGCTGTCCAAGGTAATGGTACAAATACGGGTAGATTTTATACTTAAATTTAATACTAAAATTTTTTTTTATTTTTCGACTATTTTTCACATCGATATACGACTTAAATCTAAAAGTACACCTTACAAAGGAAAATTTTAATATTTAAAAAAAATTTAATGCTTGCTAGAATATGTTTAAATAAAGTGGCATTTTCACACGCGTTCATGGATATGGCACCAGTAAGTAATGATTTTATACCGAAATTAATTTTTTATTTTCGATTATTTTGACAATGGTATAAATCTTGATGCCAGAAGAAAACCTTTCGAGTGTGAATTTTAATATTTTAAATAAATTAAATGCGTGCTAAAATATGTTTAAAAAAAGTAGCGTTTTCATTGCTGTCCGTGGTAATGGTACCAATAGTTGTAGATTTTATACTAAAATTTTATACCAAAATTTTATTATTATTTTTCGACTATTATTCACATCGGTATACGTCTTAATCCTAGAAGTAAACCTTACAAAGGAAAATTTTAATATTTAAAAAAAATTTAATGCTTGCTAGAATATGTTTAAATAAGGTGGCATTTTCATACGCGTTCATGGATATGGCACCAGTAAGTAATGATTTTATACTCAAATTAATATTTTTATTTTCGATTATTTTGACAATGGTATAAGTCTTGATGCCAGAAGAAAACCTTCCGAGTGTGAATTTTAATATTTTAAATAAATTAAATGCGTGCTAAAATATGTTTATAAAAAGTAGCGTTTTCATTGCTGTCCGTGGTCATGGTACCAATAGGGGTAGATTTTATACTAAAATTTTATACTAAAATTTTATTATTATTTTTCGACTATTATTCACATCGGTATACGTCTTAATCCTAGAAGTAAACCTTACAAAGCAAAATTTAAATATTTAAAAAAAATTTAATGCATGCTAAAATATGTTTAAATAAAGTGGTATTTTCATACGCGTTCATGGTTATGGCACCAATAAGTAAAGATTTTATACTAAAATTCATTATTTTTATTTTCGATTATTTTGACAATGGTATACGTTTTGATGCCAGAAGAAAACATTTCGAATGTAAATTTTAAAATTTTAAAAAAAATTAAATGCGTGCAAAAATATGTTTAAAAAAGTAGCGTTTTCATTGCTATGCGTGGTAATAGTACACATAGGGGTAAGTTTTATACTAAAATTTTATACTAAAATTTTATTATTATTTTTCGACTATTATTCACATCGATATACGTCTTAAATCTAAAAGTACACCTTACAAAGGAAAATTTTAATATTTAAAAAAAATTTAATGCTTGCAAGAATATGTTTAAATAAAGTGGCATTTTCATACGCGTTCATGGTTATGGCACCAATAAGTAATGATTTTATACTGAAATTCATTATTTTTATTTTCGATTATTTTGACAATGGTATACGTTTTGATGCCAGAAGAAAACATTTCGAATGTAAATTTTAATATTTTAAAAAAAAATTAAATGCGTGCTAAAATATGTTTAAAAAAGTAGCGTTTTCATTGCTATGCGTGGTAATAGTACACATAGGGGTAAGTTTTATACTAAAATTTTATACTAAAATTTTATTATTATTTTTCGACTATTATTCACATCGATATACGTCTTAAATCTAAAAGTAAACCTTACAAAGGAAAATTTTAATATTTAAAAAAAATTTAATGCTTGCAAGAATATGTTTAAATAAAGTGGCATTTTCATACGCGTTCATGGTTATGGCACCAATAAGTAATGATTTTATACTGAAATTCATTATTTTTATTTTCGATTATTTTGACAATGGTATACGTTTTGATGCCAGAAGAAAACATTTCGAATGTAATATTTAATATTTTAAAAAAAAATTAAATGCGTGCTAAAATATGTTTAAAAAAAGTAGCGTTTTCATTGCTATCCGTGGTAATGGTACCAATAGGGGTAGGTTTTGTACTAAAATTTTATACTAAAATTTTATTGTTATTCTTCGACTATTATCCAAATTGATATACGTCATAATTCTAAAAGTGCACCTTATAAAGGAAAATTTTAATATTTTAAAAAAAATTAATGCTTGCTAGAATATGTTTAAATAAAGTGGCATTTTCATACGCGTTCATGGTTATGGCACCAATGGGTAATGATTTTATACTGAAATTAATTATTTTTATTTTCGATTATTTAAGGAATGGTATACGTCTTGATGCCAGGAGAAAACCTTTCGGGTGTAAATTTTAATATTTTAAAAAAAATTAAATGCGTTCTAAAATATGTTTAAAAAAGTAGCGTTTTCATTGCTTTCCAAGGTAATGGTACCAATACAGGTAGATTTTATACTAAAATTTTATTATTATTTTTCGACTATTATTCACATCGGTATACGTCTTAATCCTAGAAGTACACCTTACAAAGGAAAGTTTTAATATTTAAAAAAAATTTAATGCTTGCTAGAATATGTTAAAATAAAGTGGCATTTTCATACGTGATCATGGTTATGGGACCAATAAGTAATGATTTTATACTGAAATTAATTATTTTTATTTTCGGTTTTTTTGACAGTGGTATACGTCTTGATGCCAGAAGAAAACCTTTCGAGTGTAAATTTTAATATTTTAAAAAAAATTAAATGCGTGCTAAAATATGTTTAAAAAAAGTAGCGTTTTCATTGCTGTCCGTGGTAATGGTACCAATAGGGGTAAGTTTTATACTAAAATTTTATACTAAAATTTTATTATTATTTTTCGACTATTATTCACATCGATATACGACTTAAATCTAAAAGTACACGTTACAAAGGAAAGTTTTAATATTTAAAATAAATTTAATGCTAGCAAGAATATGTTTAAATAAAGTGGCATTTTCATACGCGTTCATGGTTATGGCACCATTAAGTATTGATTTTATACTGAAATTCATTATTTTTATTTTCGATTATTTTGACAATGGTATACGTTTTGATGCCAGAAGAAAACATTTCGAATGTAAATTTTAAACTTTAAAAAAAAATTAAATGCGTGCAAAAATATGTTTAAAAAAGTAGCGTTTTCATTGCTATGCGTGGTAATAGTACACATAGGGGTAAGTTTTATACTAAAATTTTATACTAAAATTTTATTATTATTTTTCGACTATTATTCACATCGATATACGTCTTAAATCTAAAAGTGCACCTTATAAAGGAAAATTTTAATATTTTAAAAAAAATTAATGCTTGCTAGAATATGTTTAAATAAAGTGGCATTTTCATACGCGTTCATGGTTATGGCACCAATGGGTAATGATTTTATACTGAAATTAATTATTTTTATTTTCGATTATTTAAGGAATGGTATACGTCTTGATGCCAGGAGAAAACCTTTCGAGTGTAAATTTTAATATTTTAAAAAAATTAAATGCGTGCTAAAATATGTTTAAAAAAAGTAGCGTTTTCATTGCTGTCCGTGGTCATGGTACCAATAGGGGTAGATTTTATACTAAAATTTTATACTAAAATATTATTATTATTTTTCGACTATTATTCACATCGGTATACGTCTTAATCCTAGAAGTAAAACTTACAAAGCAAAATTTAAATATTTAAAAAAAATTTAATGCTTGCTAAAATATGTTTAAATAAAGTGGTATTTTCATACGCGTTCATGGTTATAGCACCAATAAGTAATGATTTTATACTGAAATTCATTATTTTTATTTTCGATTATTTTGACAATGGTATACGTTTTGATGCCAGAAGAAAACCTTTCGAGTGTTAATTTTAATATTTTAAATAAATAATATGCGTGCTAAAATATGTTTAAAAAAAGTAGCGTTTTCATTGCTGTCCGTGGTCATGGTACCAATAGGGGTAGATTTTATACTAAAATTTTATACTAAAATATTATTATTATTTTTCGACTATTATTCACATCGGTATACGTCTTAATCCTAGAAGTAAAACTTACAAAGCAAAATTTAAATATTTAAAAAAAAATTAATGCTTGCTAAAATATGTTTAAATAAAGTGGTATTTTCATACGCGTTCATGGTTATGGCACCAATAAGTAATGATTTTATACTGAAATTCATTATTTTTATTTTCGATTATTTTGACAATGGTATACGTTTTGATGCCAGAAGAAAACATTTCGAATGTAAATTTTAATATTTTAAAAAAAAATTAAATGCGTGCTAAAATATGTTTAAAAAAAGTGGCGTTTTATTGCTATCCGTGGTAATGGTACCAAAAGGGGTAGGTTTTGTACTAAAATTTTATACTAAAATTTTATTGTTATTCTTCGACTATTATTCAAATTGATATACGTCTTAATTCTAAAAGTACACCTTACAAAGGAAAATTTTAATATTTAAAAAAAATTTAATGCTTGCAAGAATATGTTTAAATAAAGTGGCATTTTCATACGCGTTCGTGGTTATGGCACCAATAAGTAATGATTTTATACTGAAATTCATTATTTTTATTTTCGATTATTTTGACAATGGTATACGTTTTGATGCCAGAAGAAAACAATTCGAATGTAAATTTTAATATTTTTAAAAAAAATTAAATGCGTGCTAAAATATGTTTAAAAAAAGTAGCGTTTTCATTGCTATCCGTGGTAATGGTACCAATAGGGATAGGTTTTGTACTAAAATTTTATACTAAAATTTTTTTGTTATTCTTCGACTATTATTCAAATTGATATACGTCTTAATTCTAAAAGTACACCTTATAAAGGAAAATTTTAATATTTAAAAAAAATAATGCTTGCTAGAATATGTTTAAATAAAGTGGCATTTTCATACTCGTTCATGGTTATTGCACCAATGGGTAATGATTTTATACTGAAATTAATTACTTTTATTTTCGATTATTTAAGCAATGGTATACGTCTTGATGCCAGGAGAAAACCTTTCGAGTGAAAATTTTAATATTTTAAAAAAAATTAAATGCGTGCTAAAATATGTTTAAAAAAAGTAGCGTTTTCATTGCTGTCCGTGGTCATGGTACCAATAGGGGTAGATTTTATACTAAAATTTTATACTAAAATTTTATTATTATTTTTCGACTATTATTCACATCGGTATACGTCTTAATCCTAGAAGTAAACCTTACAAAGGATAATTTTAATATTTAAAAAAAATTTAATGCTTGCTAGAATATGTTTAAATAAAGTGGCATTTTCATACGCGGTTCAAGGATATGGCACCAGTAAGTAATAAATTTTATACTGAAATTAATATTTTTATTTTCGATTATTTTGACAATGGTATAAGTCTTGATGCCAGAAGAAAACCTTTCGAGTGTTAATTTTAATATTTTAAATAAATTAAATGCGTGCTAAAATATGTTTAAAAAAAGTAGCGTTTTCATTGCTGTCCGTGGTCATGGTACCAATAGGGGTAGATTTTATACTAAAATTTTATACTAAAATATTATTATTATTTTTCGACTATTATTCACATCGGTATACGTCTTAATCCTAGAAGTAAAACTTACAAAGCAAAATTTAAATATTTAAAAAAAATTTAATGCTTGCTAAAATATGTTTAAATAAAGTGGTATTTTCATACGCGTTCATGGTTATGGCACCAATAAGTAATGATTTTATACTGAAATTCATTATTTTTATTTTCGATTATTTTGACAATGGTATACGTTTTGATGCCAGAAGAAAACATTTCAAATGTAAATTTTAATATTTTAAAAAATAATTAAATGCGTGCTAAAATATGTTTAAAAAAAGTGGCGTTTTCATTGCTATCCGTGGTAATGGTACCAATAGGGGTAGGTTTTGTACTAAAATTTTATACTAAAATTTTATTGTTATTCTTCGACTATTATTCAAATTGATATACGTCTTAATTCTAAAAGTACACCTTACAAAGGAAAATTTTAATATTTAAAAAAAATTTAATGCTTGCAAGAATATGTTTAAATAAAGTGGCATTTTTATACGCGTTCGTGGTTATGGCACCAATAAGTAATGATTTTATACTGAAATTCATTATTTTTATTTTCGATTATTTTGACAATGGTATACGTTTTGATGCCAGAAGAAAACATTTCGAATGTAAATTTTAATATTTTAAAAAAAAATTAAATGCGTGCTAAAATATGTTTAAAAAAAGTAGCGTTTTCATTGCTATCCGTGGTAATGGTACCAATAGGGGTAGGTTTTGTACTTAAATTTTATACTAAAATTTTTTTGTTATTCTTCGACTATTATTCAAATTGATATACGTCTTAATTCTAAAAGTACACCTTATAAAGGAAAATTTTAATATTTTAAAAAAAAATAATGCTTGCTAGAATATGTTTAAATAAAGTGGCATTTTCATACTCGTTCATGGTTATTGCACCAATGGGTAATGATTTTATACTGAAATTAATTACTTTTATTTTCGATTATTTAAGCAATGGTATACGTCTTGATGCCAGGAGAAAACCTTTCGAGTGAAAATTTTAATATTTTAAAAAAAATTAAATGCGTGCCAAAATATGTTTAAAAAAAGTAGCGTTTTCATTGCTGTCCGTGGTCATGGTACCAATAGGGTAGATTTTATACTAAAATTTTATACTAAAATTTTAATATTATTTTTCGACTATTATTCACATCGGTATACGTATTAATCCTAGAAGTAAACCTTACAAAGGAAAATTTTAATATTTAAAAAAAATTTAATGCTTGCTAGAATATGTTTAAATAAAGTGGCATTTTCATACGCGTTCAAGGATATGGCACCAGTAAGTAATGATTTTATACTGAAATTAATATTTTTATTTTCGATTATTTTGACAATGGTATAAGTCTTGATGCCAGAAGAAAACCTTTCGAGTGTTAATTTTAATATTTTAAATAAATTAAATGCGTGCTAAAATATGTTTAAAAAAAGTAGCGTTTTCATTGCTGTCCGTGGTCATGGTACCAATAGGGGTAGATTTTATACTAAAATTTTATACTAAAATATTATTATTATTTTTCGACTATTATTCACATCGGTATACGTCTTAATCCTAGAAGTAAAACTTACAAAGCAAAATTTAAATATTTAAAAAAATATAATGCTTGCTAAAATATGTTTAAATAAAGTGGTATTTTCATACGCGTTCATGGTTATGGCACCAATAAGTAATGATTTTATACTGAAATTCATTATTTTTATTTTCGATTATTTTGGTGCCAGAAGAAAACATTTCGAATGTAAATTTTAATATTTTAAAAAAAAATTAAATGCGTGCTAAAATATGTTTAAAAAAAGTGGCGTTTTCATTGCTATCCGTGGTAATGGTACCAATAGGGGTAGGTTTTTTACTAAAATTTTATACTAAAATTTTATTGTTATTCTTCGGCTATTATTCAAATTGATATACGTCTTAATTCTAAAAGTACACCTTACAAAGGAAAATTTTAATATTTAAAAAAAATTTAATGCTTGCAAGAATATTTTTAAATAAAGTAGCATTTTCATACGCGTTCGTGGTTATGGCACCAATAAGTAATGATTTTATACTGAAATTCATTATTTTTATTTTCGATTATTTTGACAATGGTATACGTTTTGATGCCAGAAGAAAACATTTCGAATGTAAATTTTAATATTTTAAAAAAAAATTAAATGCGTGCTAAAATATGTTTAAAAAAAGTAGCGTTTTCATTGCTATCCGTGGTAATGGTACCAATAGGGGTAGGTTTTGTACTAAAATTTTATACTAAAATTTTTTTGTTATTTTTCGACTTTTATTCAAATTGATATACGTCTTAATTCTAAAAGTACACCTTATAAAGGAAAATTTTAATATTTTTAAAAAAATTAATGCTTGCTAGAATATGTTTAAAAAAAGTGGCATTTTCATACTCGTTCATGGTTATTGCACCAATGGGTAATGATTTTATACTGAAATTAATTACTTTTATTTTCGATTATTTAAGCAATGGTATACGTCTTGATGCCAGGAGAAAACCTTTCGAGTGAAAATTTTATTATTTTAAAAAAAATTAAATGCGTGCTAAAATATGTTTAAAAAAAGTAGCGTTTTCAATGCTGTCCGTGGTCATGGTACCAATAGGGGTAGATTTTATACTAAAATTTTATACTAAAATTTTATTATTATTTTTCGACTATTATTCACATCGGTATACGTCTTAATCCTAGAAGTAAACCTTACAAAGGAAAATTTTAATATTTAAAAAAAATTTAATGCTTGCTAGAATATGTTTAAATAAAGTGGCATTTTCATACGCGTTCAAGGATATGGCACCAGTAAGTAATGATTTTATACTGAAATTAATATTTTTATTTTCGATTATTTTGACAATGGTATAAGTCTTGATGCCAGAAGAAAACCTTTCGAGTGTTAATTTTAATATTTTAAATAAATTAAATGCGTGCTAAAATATGTTTAAAAAAAGTAGCGTTTTCATTGCTGTCCGTGGTCATGGTACCAATAGGGGTAGATTTTATACTAAAATTTTATACTAAAATATTATTATTATTTTTCGACTATTATTCACATCGGTATACGTCTTAATCCTAGAAGTAAAACTTACAAAGCAAAATTTAAATATTTAAAAAAAATTTAATGCTTGCTAAAATATGTTTAAATAAAGTGGTATTTTCATACGCGTTCATGGTTATGGCACCAATAAGTAATGATTTGATACTGAAATTCATTATTTTTATTTTCGATTATTTTGACAATGGTATACGTTTTGATGCCAGAAGAAAACATTTCGAATGTACATTTTAATATTTTAAAAAAAAATTAAATGCGTGCCAAAATATGTTTAAAAAAAGTGGGGTTTTCATTGCTATCCGTGGTAATGGTACCAATAGGGGTAGGTTTTGTACTAAAATTTTATACTAAAATTTTATTGTTATTCTTCGACTATTATTCAAATTGATATACGTCTTAATTCTAAAAGTACACCTTACAAAGGAAAATTTTAATATTTAAAAAAAATTTAATGCTTGCAAGAATATGTTTAAATAAAGTGGCATTTTTATACGCGTTCGTGGTTATGGCACCAATAAGTAATGATTTTATACTGAAATTCATTATTTTTATTTTCGATTATTTTGACAATGGTATACGTTTTGATGCCAGAAGAAAACATTTCGAATGTAAATTTTAATATTTTAAAAAAAAATTAAATGCGTGCTAAAATATGTTTAAAAAAAGTAGCGTTTTCATTGCTATCCGTGGTAATGGTACCAATAGGGGTAGGTTTTGTACTTAAATTTTATACTAAAATTTTTTTGTTATTCTTCGACTATTATTCAAATTGATATACGTCTTAATTCTAAAAGTACACCTTATAAAGGAAAATTTTAATATTTTAAAAAAAATTAATGCTTGCTAGAATATGTTTAAATAAAGTGGCATTTTCATACGCGTTCAAGGATATGGCACCAGTAAGTAATGATTTTATACTGAAATTAATATTTTTATTTTCGATTATTTTGACAATGGTATAAGTCTTGATGCCAGAAGAAAACCTTTCGAGTGTTAATTTTAATATTTTAAATAAATTAAATGCGTGCTAAAATATGTTTAAAAAAAGTAGCGTTTTCATTGCAGTCCGTGGTCATGGTACCAATAGGGGTAGATTTTATACTAAAATTTTATACTAAAATTTTATTATTATTTTTCGACTATTATTCACATCGGTATACGTATTAATCCTAGAAGTAAACCTTACAAAGGAAAATTTTAATATTTAAAAAAAATTTAATGCTTGCTAGAATATGTTTAAATAAAGTGGCATTTTCATACTCGATCATGATTATTGCACCAATGGGTAATGATTTTATACTGAAATTAATTATTTTTATTTTCGGTTTTTTTGACAGTGGTATACGTCTTGATGCCAGAAGAAAACCTTTCGAGTGTAAATTTTAATATTTTAAAAAAAATTAAATGCGTGCTAAAATATGTTTAAAAAAAGTAGCGTTTTCATTGCTGTCCGTGGTCATGGTACCAATAGGGGTAGATTTTATACTAAAATTTTATACTAAAATTTTATTATTATTTTTCGACTATTATTCACATCGGTATACGTATTAATCCTAGAAGTAAACCTTACAAAGGAAAATTTTAATATTTAAAAAAAATTTAATGCTTGCTAGAATATGTTTAAATAAAGTGGCATTTTCATACGCGTTCAAGGATATGGCACCAGTAATAAATGATTTTATACTGAAATTAATATTTTTATTTTCGATTATTTTGACAATGGTATAAGTCTTGATGCCAGAAGAAAACCTTTCGAGTGTTAATTTTAATATTTTAAATAAATTAAATGCGTGCTAAAATATGTTTAAAAAAAGTAGCGTTTTCATTGCTGTCCGTGGTCATGGTACCAATAGGGGTAGATTTTATACTAAAATTTTATACTAAAATATTATTATTATTTTTCGACTATTATTCACATCGGTATACGTCTTAATCCTAGAAGTAAAACTTACAAAGCAAAATTTAAATATTAAAAAAAATATAATGCTTGCTAAAATATGTTTAAATAAAGTGGTATTTTCATACGCGTTCATGGTTATGGCACCAATAAGTAATGATTTTATACTGAAATTCATTATTTTTATTTTCGATTATTTTGACAATGGTATATGTTTTGATGCCAGAAGAAAACATTTCGAATGTAAATTTTAATATTTTAAAAAAAAATTAAATGCGTGCTAAAATATGTTTAAAAAAAGTGGCGTTTTCATTGCTATCCGTGGTAATGGTACCAATAGGGGTAAGTTTTGTACTAAAATTTTATACTAAAATTTTATTGTTATTCTTCGGCTATTATTCAAATTGATATACGTCTTAATTCTAAAAGTACACCTTATAAAGGAAAATTTTAATATTTTAAAAAAAATTAATGCTTGCTAGAATATGTTTAAATAAAGTGGCATTTTCATACTTGTTCATGGTTATTGCACCAATGGGTAATGATTTTATAATGAAATTAATTACTTTTATTTTCGATTATTTAAGCAATGGTATACGTCTTGATGCCAGGAGAAAACCTTTCGAGTGAAAATTTTAATATTTTAAAAAAAAATTAAATGCGTGCTAAAATATGTTTAAAAAAAGTAGCGTTTTCATTGCTGTCCGTGGTCATGGTACCAATAGGGGTAGATTTTATACTAAAATTTTATACTAAAATTTTATTATTATTTTTCGACTATTATTCACATCGGTATACGTCTTAATCCTAGAAGTAAACCTTACAAAGCTAAATTTAAATATTTAAAAAAAATTTAATGCTTGCTAAAATATGTTTAAATAAAGTGGTATTTTCATACGCGTTCATGGTTATGGCACCAATAAGTAATGATTTTATACTGAAATTCATTATTATTATTTTTGATTATTTTGACATTGGTATAAGTCTTGATGCCAGAAGAAAACCTTTCGAGTGTTAATTTTAATATTTTAGGTAATTAAATGCGTGCTAAAATATGTTTAAAAAAAGTAGCGTTTTCATTGCTGTCCGTGGTAATGGTACCAATAGGGGTAAGTTTTATACTAAAATTTTATACTAAAATTTTATTATTATTTTTCGACTATTATTCACATCGATATACGACTTAAATCTAAAAGTACACCTTACAAAGGAAAATTTTAATATTTAAAAAAAAATTAATGCTTGCAAGAATATGTTTAAATAAAGTGGCATTTTCATACGCGTTCATGGTTATGGCACCAATAAGTATTGATTTTATACTGAAATTCATTATTTTTATTTTCCATTATTTTGACAATGGTATACGTTTAGATGCCAGAAGAAAACATTTCGAATGTAAATTTTAATATTTTAAAAAAAATTAAATGCGCGCTAAAATATGTTTAAAAAAAGTAGCGTTTTCATTGCTATCCGTGGTAATGGTACCAATAGGGGAAGTTTTTATTCTTAAATTTTATACTAATTTTTTATTATTATTTTTCGACTATTATTCACATCGGTATACGTCTTAATCCTAGAAGTAAACCTTACAAAGGAAAATTTTAATATTTAAAAAAAATTTAATGCTTGCTAGAATATGTTAAAATAAAGTGGCATTTTCATACGTGATCATGGTTATGGGACCAGTAAGTAATGATTTTATACTGAAATTAATTATTTTTTTTTTCGATTTTTTTGACAGTGGTATACGTCTTGATGCCAGAAGAAAACCTTTCGAGTGTAAACTTTAATATTTTTAAAAAAATTAAATGCGTGCTAAAATATGTTTAAAAAAAGTAGCGTTTTCATTGCTGTCCGTGGTAAAGGTACCAATAGGGGTAAGTTTTATACTAAAATTTTATACTAAAATTTTATTATTATTTTTCGACTATTATTCACATCGATATACGACTTAAATCTAAAAGTGCACCTTACAAAGGAAAATTTTAATATTTAAAAAAAATTTAATGCTTGCAAGAATATGTTTAAATAAAGTGGCATTTTCATACGCGTTCATGGTTATGGCACCTATAAGTATTGATTTTATACTGAAATTCATTATTTTTATTTTCGATTATTTTTACAATGGTATACGTTTTGATGCCAGAAGAAAACCTTTCGAGTGTTAATTTTAATATTTTAAATGAATTAAATGCGTGCTAAAATATGTTTAAAAAAAGTAGCGTTTTCATTGCAGTCCGTGGTCATGGTACCAGTAAGGGTAGATTTTATACTAAAATTTTATACTATAATTTTATTATTATTTTTCGACTATTATTCACATCGGTATACGTCTTAATCCTGGAAGTAAAACTTACAAAGCAAAATTTAAATATTTAAAAAAAATTTAATGCTTGCTAAAATATGTTTAAATAAAGTAGTATTTTCATACGCGTTCATGGTTATGGCACCAATAAGTAATGATTTTATACTAAAATTCATTATTTTTATTTTCGATTATTTTGACAATGGTATACGTTTTGATGCCAGAAGAAAACATTTCGAATGTAAATTTTAATATTTTAAAAAAAAATTAATTGCGTGCTAAAATATGTTTAAAAAAAGTAGCGTTTTCATTGCTATCCGTGGTAATAGTACCAATAGGGGTAAGTTTTATACTAAAATTTTATACTAAAATTTTAATCTTATTTTTCGACTATTATTCACTTCGATATACGTGTTAAATCTAAAAGTACACCTTACACAGGAAAATTTTAATATTTAAAAAAAATTTAATGCTTGTTAGAATATGTTTAAATAAAGTGGCATTTTCATACGCGTTCGTGGTTATGGCACCAATAAGTAATGATTTTATACTGAAATTCATTATTTTTATTTTCGATTATTTTGACAATGGTATACGTTTTGATGCCAGAAGAAAACATTTCGAATGTAAATTTTAATATTTTAAAAAAAAATTAAATGCGTGCTAAAATATGTTTAAAAAAAGTAGCGTTTTCATTGCTATCCGTGGTAATGGTACCAATAGGGGTAGGTTTTGTACTTAAATTTTATACTAAAATTTTTTTGTTATTCTTCGACTATTATTCAAATTGATATACGTCTTAATTCTAAAAGTACACCTTATAAAGGAAAATTTTAATATTTTAAAAAAAATTAATGCTTGCTAGAATATGTTTAAATAAAGTGGCATTTTCATACTCGTTCATGGTTATTGCACCAATGGGTAATGATTTTATACTGAAATTAATTACTTTTATTTTCGATTATTTAAGCAATGGTATAAGTCTTGATGCCAGAAGAAAACCTTTCGAGTGTTAATTTTAATATTTTAAATAAATTAAATGCGTGCTAAAATATGTTTAAAAAAAGTAGCGTTTTCATTGCTGTCCGTGGTCATGGTACCAATAGGGGTAGATTTTATACTAAAATTTTATACTAAAATATTATTATTATTTTTCGACTATTATTCACATCGGTATACGTCTTAATCCTAGAAGTAAACCTTACAAAGCAAAATTTAAATATTTAAAAAAAATTTAATGCTTGCTAGAATATGTTTAAATAAAGTGGCATTTTCATACGCGTTCAAGGATATGGCACCAGTAAGTAATGATTTTATACTGAAATTAATATTATTATTTTTGATTATTTTTACAATGGTATAAGTCTTGATGCCAGAAGAAAACCTTTCGAGTGTTAATTTTAATATTTTAAGTAAATTAAATGCGTGCTAAAATATGTTTAAAAAAAGTAGCGTTTTCATTGCTATCCGTGGTAATGGTACCAATAGGGGTAAGTTTTATACTAAAATTTTATACTAAAATTTTATTATTATTTTTCGACTATTATTCACATCGATATACGACTTAAATCTAAAAGTACACCTTACAAAGGAAAATTTTAATATTTAAAAAAAATTTAATGCTTGCAAGAATATGTTTAAATAAAGTGGCATTTTCATACGCGTTCATGGTTATGGCACCAATAAGTATTGATTTTATACTGAAATTCATTATTTTTATTTTCCATTATTTTGACAATGGTATACGTTTAGATGCCAGAAGAAAACATTTCGAATGTAAATTTTAATATTTTAAAAAAAATTAAATGCGCGCTAAAATATGTTTAAAAAAAGTAGCGTTTTCATTGCTATCCGTAGTAATGGTACCAATAGGGGAAGTTTTTATACTTAAATTTTATACTAAAATTTTATTATTATTTTTCGACTATTATTCACATCGGTATACGTCTTAATCCTAGAAGTAAACCTTACAAAGGAAAATTTTAATATTTAAAAAAAATTTAATGCTTGCTAGAATATGTTAAAATAAAGTGGCATTTTCATACGTGAACATGGTTATGGGACCAGTAAGTAATGATTTTATACTGAAATTAATTATTTTTATTTTCGATTTTTTTGACAGTGGTATACGTCTTGATGCCAGAAGAAAACCTTTCGAGTGTAAACTTTAATATTTTAAAAAAAATTAAATGCGTGCTAAAATATGTTTAAAAAAAGTAGCGTTTTCATTGCTGTCCGTGGTAATGGTACCAATAGGGGTAAGTTTTATACTAAAATTTTATACTAAAATTTTATTATTATTTTTCGACTATTATTCACATCGATATACGACTTAAATCTAAAAGTGCACCTTACAAAGGAAAATTTTAATATTTAAAAAAAATTTAATGCTTGCAAGAATATGTTTAAATAAAGTGGCATTTTCATACGCGTTCATGGTTATGGCACCTATAAGTATTGATTTTATACTGAAATTCATTATTTTTATTTTCGATTATTTTTACAATGGTATACGTTTTGATGCCAGAAGAAAACATTTCGAATGTAAATTTAAATATTTTAAAAAAAATTATATGCGCGCTAAAATATGTTTAATAAAAGTAGCGTTTTCATTGCTATCCGTGGTAATGGTACCAATAGGGTAAGTTTTTATACATAAATTTTATACTAAAATTTTTTTATTATTTTTCGACTATTATTCACATCGGTATACGTCTTAATCCTAGAAGTAAACCTTACAAAGGAAAATTTTAATATTTAAAAAAAATTTAATGCTTGCTAGAATATGTTTAAATAAAGTGGCATTTTCATACGCGTTCAAGGATATGGCACCAGTAAGTAATGATTTTATACTGAAATTAATATTTTTATTTTCGATTATTTTGACAATGGTATAAGTCTTGATGCCAGAAGAAAACCTTTCGAGTGTTAATTTTAATATTTTAAATAAATTAAATGCGTGCTAAAATATGTTTAAAAAAAGTAGCGTTTTCATTGCAGTCCGTGGTCATGGTACCAATAGGGGTAGATTTTATACTAAAATTTTATACTAAAATTTTATTATTATTTTTCGACTATTATTCACATCGGTATACGTATTAATCCTAGAAGTAAACCTTACAAAGGAAAATTTTAATATTTAAAAAAAATTTAATGCTTGCTAGAATATGTTTAAATAAAGTGGCATTTTCATACTCGATCATGATTATTGCACCAATGGGTAATGATTTTATACTGAAATTAATTATTTTTATTTTCGGTTTTTTTGACAGTGGTATACGTCTTGATGCCAGAAGAAAACCTTTCGAGTGTTAATTTTAATATTTTAAATAAATTAAATGCGTGCTAAAATATGTTTAAAAAAAGTAGCGTTTTCATTGCTGTCCGTGGTCATGGTACCAATAGGGGTAGATTTTATACTAAAATTTTATACTAAAATATTATTATTATTTTTCGACTATTATTCACATCGGTATACGTCTTAATCCTAGAAGTAAAACTTACAAAGCAAAATTTAAATATTAAAAAAAATATAATGCTTGCTAAAATATGTTTAAATAAAGTGGTAATTTCATACGCGTTCATGGTTATGGCACCAATAAGTAATGATTTTATACTGAAATTCATTATTTTTATTTTCGATTATTTTGACAATGGTATATGTTTTGATGCCAGAAGAAAACATTTCGAATGTAAATTTTAATATTTTAAAAAAAAATTAAATGCGTGTTAAAATATGTTTAAAAAAAGTGGCGTTTTCATTGCTATCCGTGGTAATGGTACCAATAGGGGTAAGTTTTGTACTAAAATTTTATACTAAAATTTTATTGTTATTCTTCGGCTATTATTCAAATTGATATACGTCTTAATTCTAAAAGTACCCTTATAAAGGAAAATTTTAATATTTTAAAAAAAATTAATGCTTGCTAGAATATGTTTAAATAAAGTGGCATTTTCATACTCGTTCATGGTTATTGCACCAATGGGTAATGATTTTATAATGAAATTAATTACTTTTATTTTCGATTATTTAAGCAATGGTATACGTCTTGATGCCAGGAGAAAACCTTTCGAGTGAAAATTTTAATATTTTAAAAAAAATTAAATGCGTGCTAAAATATGTTTAAAAAAAGTAGCGTTTTCATTGCTGTCCGTGGTCATGGTACCAATAGGGGTAGATTTTATACTAAAATTTTATACTAAAATTTTATTATTATTTTTCGACTATTATTCACATCGGTATACGTCTTAATCCTAGAAGTAAACCTTACAAAGCTAAATTTAAATATTTAAAAAAAATTTAATGCTTGCTAAAATATGTTTAAATAAAGTGGTATTTTCATACGCGTTCATGGTTATGGCACCAATAAGTAATGATTTTATACTGAAATTCATTAGTATTATTTTTGATTATTTTGACATTGGTATAAGTCTTGATGCCAGAAGAAAACCTTTCGAGTGTTAATTTTAATATTTTAGGTAATTAAATGCGTGCTAAAATATGTTTAAAAAAAGTAGCGTTTTCATTGCTGTCCGTGGTAATGGTACCAATAGGGGTAAGTTTTATACTAAAATTTTATATTAAAATTTTATTATTATTTTTCGACTATTATTCACATCGATATACGACTTAAATCTAAAAGTACACCTTACAAAGGAAAATTTTAATATTTAAAAAAAAATTAATGCTTGCAAGAATATGTTTAAATAAAGTGGCATTTTCATACGCGTTCATGGTTATGGCACCAATAAGTATTGATTTTATACTGAAATTCATTATTTTTATTTTCCATTATTTTGACAATGGTATACGTTTAGATGCCAGAAGAAAACATTTCGAATGTAAATTTTAATATTTTAAAAAAAATTAAATGCGCGCTAAAATATGTTTAAAAAAAGTAGCGTTTTCATTGCTATCCGTGGTAATGGTACCAATAGGGGAAGTTTTTATTCTTAAATTTTATACTAATTTTTTATTATTATTTTTCGACTATTATTCACATCGGTATACGTCTTAATCCTAGAAGTAAACCTTACAAAGGAAAATTTTAATATTTAAAAAAAATTTAATGCTTGCTAGAATATGTTAAAATAAAGTGGCATTTTCATACGTTATCATGGTTATGGGACCAGTAAGTAATGATTTTATACTGAAATTAATTATTTTTTTTTTCGATTTTTTTGACAGTGGTATACGTCTTGATGCCAGAAGAAAACCTTTCGAGTGTAAACTTTAATATTTTTAAAAAAATTAAATGCGTGCTAAAATATGTTTAAAAAAAGTAGCGTTTTCATTGCTGTCCGTGGTAATGGTACCAATAGGGGTAAGTTTTATACTAAAATTTTATACTAAAATTTTATTATTATTTTTCGACTATTATTCACATCGATATACGACTTAAATCTAAAAGTGCACCTTACAAAGGAAAATTTTTATATTTAAAAAAAATTTAATGCTTGCTAGAATATGTTAAAATAAAGTGGCATTTTCATACGTGATCATGGTTATGGGACCAGTAAGTAATGATTTTATACTGAAATTAATTATTTTTTTTTTCGATTTTTTTGACAGTGGTATACGTCTTGATGCCAGAAGAAAACCTTTCGAGTGTAAACTTTAATATTTTTAAAAAAATTAAATGCGTGCTAAAATATGTTTAAAAAAAGTAGCGTTTTCATTGCTGTCCGTGGTCATGGTACAAATAGGGGTAGATTTTATACTAAAATTTTATACTAAAATTTTATTATTATTTTTCGACTATTATTCACATCGGTATACGTATTAATCCTAGAAGTAAACCTTACAAAGGAAAATTTTAATATTTAAAAAAAATTTAATGCTTGCTAGAATATGTTTAAATAAAGTGGCATTTTCATACGCGTTCAAGGATATGGCACCAGTAAGTAATGATTTTATACTGAAATTAATATTTTTATTTTCGATTATTTTGACAATGGTATAAGTCTTGATGCCAGAAGAAAACCTTTCGAGTGTTAATTTTAATATTTTAAATAAATTAAATGCGTGCTAAAATATGTTTAAAAAAAGTAGCGTTTTCATTGCTGTCCGTGGTCATGGTACCAATAGGGGTAGATTTTATACTAAAATTTTATACTAAAATATTATTATTATTTTTCGACTATTATTCACATCGGTATACGTCTTAATCCTAGAAGTAAACCTTACAAAGCAAAATTTAAATATTTAAAAAAAATTTAATGCTTGCTAGAATATGTTTAAATAAAGTGGCATTTTCATACGCGTTCAAGGATATGGCACCAGTAAGTAATGATTTTATACTGAAATTAATATTATTATTTTTGATTATTTTTACAATGGTATAAGTCTTGATGCCAGAAGAAAACCTTTCGAGTGTTAATTTTAATATTTTAAGTAAATTAAATGCGTGCTAAAATATGTTTAAAAAAAGTAGCGTTTTCATTGCTATCCGTGGTAATGGTACCAATAGGGGTAAGTTTTATACTAAAATTTTATACTAAAATTTTATTATTATTTTTCGACTATTATTCACATCGATATACGACTTAAATCTAAAAGTACACCTTACAAAGGAAAATTTTAATATTTAAAAAAAATTTAATGCTTGCAAGAATATGTTTAAATAAAGTGGCATTTTCATACGCGTTCATGGTTATGGCACCAATAAGTATTGATTTTATACTGAAATTCATTATTTTTATTTTCCATTATTTTGACAATGGTATACGTTTAGATGCCAGAAGAAAACATTTCGAATGTAAATTTTAATATTTTAAAAAAAATTAAATGCGCGCTAAAATATGTTTAAAAAAAGTAGCGTTTTCATTGCTATCCGTGGTAATGGTACCAATAGGGGAAGTTTTTATACTTAAATTTTATACTAAAATTTTATTATTATTTTTCGACTATTATTCACATCGGTATACGTCTTAATCCTAGAAGTAAACCTTACAAAGGAAAATTTTAATATTTAAAAAAAATTTAATGCTTGCTAGAATATGTTAAAATAAAGTGGCATTTTCATACGTGAACATGGTTATGGGACCAGTAAGTAATGATTTTATACTGAAATTAATTATTTTTATTTTCGATTTTTTTGACAGTGGTATACGTCTTGATGCCAGAAGAAAACCTTTCGAGTGTAAACTTTAATATTTTAAAAAAAATTAAATGCGTGCTAAAATATGTTTAAAAAAAGTAGCGTTTTCATTGCTGTCCGTGGTAATGGTACCAATAGGGGTAAGTTTTATACTAAAATTTTATACTAAAATTTTATTATTATTTTTCGACTATTATTCACATCGATATACGACTTAAATCTAAAAGTGCACCTTACAAAGGAAAATTTTAATATTTAAAAAAAATTTAATGCTTGCAAGAATATGTTTAAATAAAGTGGCATTTTCATACGCGTTCATGGTTATGGCACCTATAAGTATTGATTTTATACTGAAATTCATTATTTTTATTTTCGATTATTTTTACAATGGTATACGTTTTGATGCCAGAAGAAAACATTTCGAATGTAAATTTAAATATTTTAAAAAAAATTATATGCGCGCTAAAATATGTTTAATAAAAGTAGCGTTTTCATTGCTATCCGTGGTAATGGTACCAATAGGGTAAGTTTTTATACATAAATTTTATACTAAAATTTTTTTATTATTTTTCGACTATTATTCACATCGGTATACGTCTTAATCCTAGAAGTAAACCTTACAAAGGAAAATTTTAATATTTAAAAAAAATTTAATGCTTGCTAGAATATGTTTAAATAAAGTGGCATTTTCATACGCGTTCAAGGATATGGCACCAGTAAGTAATGATTTTATACTGAAATTAATATTTTTATTTTCGATTATTTTGACAATGGTATAAGTCTTGATGCCAGAAGAAAACCTTTCGAGTGTTAATTTTAATATTTTAAATAAATTAAATGCGTGCTAAAATATGTTTAAAAAAAGTAGCGTTTTCATTGCAGTCCGTGGTCATGGTACCAATAGGGGTAGATTTTATACTAAAATTTTATACTAAAATTTTATTATTATTTTTCGACTATTATTCACATCGGTATACGTATTAATCCTAGAAGTAAACCTTACAAAGGAAAATTTTAATATTTAAAAAAAATTTAATGCTTGCTAGAATATGTTTAAATAAAGTGGCATTTTCATACTCGATCATGATTATTGCACCAATGGGTAATGATTTTATACTGAAATTAATTATTTTTATTTTCGGTTTTTTTGACAGTGGTATACGTCTTGATGCCAGAAGAAAACCTTTCGAGTGTAAATTTTAATATTTTAAAAAAAATTAAATGCGTGCTAAAATATGTTTAAAAAAAGTAGCGTTTTCATTGCTATCCGTGGTAATGGTACCAATAGGGGAAGTTTTTATACTTAAATTTTATACTAAAATTTTATTATTATTTTTCGACTATTATTCACATCGGTATACGTCTTAATCCTAGAAGTAAACCTTACAAAGGAAAATTTTAATATTTAAAAAAAATTTAATGCTTGCTACAATATGTTTAAATAAAGTGGCATTTTCATACGCGTTCAAGGATATGGCACCAGTAAGTAATGATTTTATACTGAAATTAATATTTTTATTTTCGATTATTTTGACAATGGTATAAGTCTTGATGCCAGAAGAAAACCTTTCGAGTGTTAATTTTAATATTTTAAATAAATTAAATGCGTGCTAAAATATGTTTAAAAAAAGTAGCGTTTTCATTGCTGTCCGTGGTCATGGTACCAATAGGGGTAGATTTTATACTAAAATTTTATACTAAAATATTATTATTATTTTTCGACTATTATTCACATCGGTATACGTCTTAATCCTAGAAGTAAACCTTACAAAGCAAAATTTAAATATTTAAAAAAAATTTAATGCTTGCTAGAATATGTTTAAATAAAGTGGCATTTTCATACGCGTTCAAGGATATGGCACCAGTAAGTAATGATTTTATACTGAAATTAATATTATTATTTTTGATTATTTTTACAATGGTATAAGTCTTGATGCCAGAAGAAAACCTTTCGAGTGTTAATTTTAATATTTTAAGTAAATTAAATGCGTGCTAAAATATGTTTAAAAAAAGTAGCGTTTTCATTGCTATCCGTGGTAATGGTACCAATAGGGGTAAGTTTTATACTAAAATTTTATACTAAAATTTTATTATTATTTTTCGACTATTATTCACATCGATATACGACTTAAATCTAAAAGTACACCTTACAAAGGAAAATTTTAATATTTAAAAAAAATTTAATGCTTGCAAGAATATGTTTAAATAAAGTGGCATTTTCATACGCGTTCATGGTTATGGCACCAATAAGTATTGATTTTATACTGAAATTCATTATTTTTATTTTCCATTATTTTGACAATGGTATACGTTTAGATGCCAGAAGAAAACATTTCGAATGTAAATTTTAATATTTTAAAAAAAATTAAATGCGCGCTAAAATATGTTTAAAAAAAGTAGCGTTTTCATTGCTATCCGTGGTAATGGTACCAATAGGGGAAGTTTTTATACTTAAATTTTATACTAAAATTTTATTATTATTTTTCGACTATTATTCACATCGGTATACGTCTTAATCCTAGAAGTAAACCTTACAAAGGAAAATTTTAATATTTAAAAAAAATTTAATGCTTGCTAGAATATGTTAAAATAAAGTGGCATTTTCATACGTGAACATGGTTATGGGACCAGTAAGTAATGATTTTATACTGAAATTAATTATTTTTATTTTCGATTTTTTTGACAGTGGTATACGTCTTGATGCCAGAAGAAAACCTTTCGAGTGTAAACTTTAATATTTTAAAAAAAATTAAATGCGTGCTAAAATATGTTTAAAAAAAGTAGCGTTTTCATTGCTGTCCGTGGTAATGGTACCAATAGGGGTAAGTTTTATACTAAAATTTTATACTAAAATTTTATTATTATTTTTCGACTATTATTCACATCGATATACGACTTAAATCTAAAAGTGCACCTTACAAAGGAAAATTTTAATATTTAAAAAAAATTTAATGCTTGCAAGAATATGTTTAAATAAAGTGGCATTTTCATACGCGTTCATGGTTATGGCACCTATAAGTATTGATTTTATACTGAAATTCATTATTTTTATTTTCGATTATTTTTACAATGGTATACGTTTTGATGCCAGAAGAAAACATTTCGAATGTAAATTTAAATATTTTAAAAAAAATTATATGCGCGCTAAAATATGTTTAATAAAAGTAGCGTTTTCATTGCTATCCGTGGTAATGGTACCAATAGGGTAAGTTTTTATACATAAATTTTATACTAAAATTTTTTTATTATTTTTCGACTATTATTCACATCGGTATACGTCTTAATCCTAGAAGTAAACCTTACAAAGGAAAATTTTAATATTTAAAAAAAATTTAATGCTTGCTAGAATATGTTTAAATAAAGTGGCATTTTCATACGCGTTCAAGGATATGGCACCAGTAAGTAATGATTTTATACTGAAATTAATATTTTTATTTTCGATTATTTTGACAATGGTATAAGTCTTGATGCCAGAAGAAAACCTTTCGAGTGTTAATTTTAATATTTTAAATAAATTAAATGCGTGCTAAAATATGTTTAAAAAAAGTAGCGTTTTCATTGCAGTCCGTGGTCATGGTACCAATAGGGGTAGATTTTATACTAAAATTTTATACTAAAATTTTATTATTATTTTTCGACTATTATTCACATCGGTATACGTCTTAATCCTAGAAGTAAACCTTACAAAGGAAAATTTTAATATTTAAAAAAAATTTAATGCTTGCTAGAATATGTTTAAATAAAGTGGCATTTTCATACGCGTTCAAGGATATGGCACCAGTAAGTAATGATTTTATACTGAAATTAATTACTTTTATTTTCGATTATTTAAGCAATGGTATACGTCTTGATGCCAGAAGAAAACCTTTCGAGTGTTAATTTTAATATTTTAGGTAATTAAATGCGTGCTAAAATATGTTTAAAAAAAGTAGCGTTTTCATTGCTGTCCGTGGTAATGGTACCAATAGGGGTAAGTTTTATACTAAAATTTTATACTAAAATTTTATTATTATTTTTCGACTATTATTCACATCGATATACGACTTAAATCTAAAAGTACACCTTACAAAGGAAAATTTTAATATTTAAAAAAAAATTAATGCTTGCAAGAATATGTTTAAATAAAGTGGCATTTTCATACGCGTTCATGGTTATGGCACCAATAAGTATTGATTTTATACTGAAATTCATTATTTTTATTTTCCATTATTTTGACAATGGTATACGTTTAGATGCCAGAAGAAAACATTTCGAATGTAAATTTTAATATTTTAAAAAAAATTAAATGCGCGCTAAAATATGTTTAAAAAAAGTAGCGTTTTCATTGCTATCCGTGGTAATGGTACCAATAGGGGAAGTTTTTATTCTTAAATTTTATACTAATTTTTTATTATTATTTTTCGACTATTATTCACATCGGTATACGTCTTAATCCTAGAAGTAAACCTTACAAAGGAAAATTTTAATATTTAAAAAAAATTTAATGCTTGCTAGAATATGTTTAAATAAAGTGGCATTTTCATACGCGTTCATGGTTATGGCACCAATAAGTAATGATTTTATACTGAAATTCATTATTTTTATTTTCGATTATTTTGACAATGGTATACGTTTTGATGCCTGAAGAAAACATTTCGAATGTAAATTTTAATATTTTAAAAAAAAATTAAATGCGTGCTAAAATATGTTTAAAAAAAGTAGCGTTTTCATTGCTATCCGTGGTAATGGTACCAATAGGGGTAGGTTTTGTACTAAAATTTTATACAAATATTTTATTGTTATTCTTCGACTATTATCCAAATCGATATACGTCATAATTCTAAAAGTACACCTTATAAAGGAAAATTTTAATATTTTAAAAAAAATTAATGCTTGCTAGAATATGTTTAAAAAAAGTGGCATTTTCATACGCGTTCATGGTTATGGCACCAATAAGTAATGATTTTATACTGAAATTCATTATTTTTATTTTCGATTATTTTGACAATGGTATACGTTTTGATGCCTGAAGAAAACATTTCGAATGTAAATTTTAATATTTTAAAAAAAAATTAAATGCGTGCTAAAATATGTTTAAAAAAAGTAGCGTTTTCATTGCTATCCGTGGTAATGGTACCAATAGGGGTAGGATTTGTACTAAAATTTTATACTAAAATTTTATTGTTATTCTTCGACTATTATCCAAATCGATATACGTCATAATTCTAAAAGTACACCTTATAAAGGAAAATTTTAATATTTTAAAAAAAATTAATGATTGCTAGAATATGTTTAAATAAAGTGGCATTTTCATACGCGTTCCTGGTTATGGCACCAATGGGTAATGATTTTATACTGAAATTTATTATTTTTATTTTCGATTATTTAAGCAATGGTATACGTCTTGATGCCAGGAGAAAACCTTTCGAGTGTAAATTTTAATATTTTAAAAAGAATTAAATGCGCGCGAAATATGTTAAAAAAAAGTAGCGTTTTCATTGCTGTCTAAGGTAATGGTACCAATACGGGTAGATTTTATACTTAAATTTTATACTAAAATTTTATTATTATTTTTCGACTATTATTCACATCGGTATATGTCTTAATCCCAGAAGTACACCTAACAAAGGAAAATTTTAATATTTAAAAAAAATTTAATGCTTGCTAGAATATGTTTAAATATAGTGGCATTTTCATATGCGTTTATGGTTATGGCACCAGTAAGTAATGATTTTATACTGATATTAATATTTTTATTTTCGATTATTTTGACAATGGTATAAGTCTTGATGCCAGAAGAAAACCTTTCGAGTGTAAATTTTAATATCTAAAAAAAAATTAAATCCGTTCTAAAATATGTTTAAAAAAGTAGCGTTTTTATTGCTTTCCAAGGTAATGGTACCAATACGGGTAGATTTTATACTTAAATTTTATACTTAAATTTTATTATTATTTTTCGACTATTATTCACATCGGTATACGTCTTAATAGTAGAAGTACACCTTACAAAGGAAAATTTTAATATTTAAAAAAAATTTAATGCTTGCTAGAATATGTTAAAATAAAGTGGCATTTTCATACGTGATCATGGTTATGGGACCAATAAGTAATGATTTTATACTGAAATTAATTATTTTTATTTTCGATTTTTTTTGACAATGGTATACGTCTTGATGCCAGAAGAAAACCTTTCGAGTGTAAATTTTAATATTTTAAAAAAAATTTAATGCGTGCTAAAATATGTTTAAAAAAAGTAACGTTTTCATTGCTATCCGTGGTAATGGTACCAATAGGGGTAGGTTTTGTACTAAAATTTTATACAAATATTTTATTGTTATTCTTCGACTATTATCCAAATCGATATACGTCATAATTCTAAAAGTACACCTTATAAAGGAAAATTTTAATATTTTAAAAAAAATTAATGCTTGCTAGAATATGTTTAAAAAAAGTGGCATTTTCATACGCGGTCATGGTTATGGCACCAATAAGTAATGATTTCATACTGAAATTCATTATTTTTATTTTCGATTATTTTGACAATGGTATACGTTTTGATGCCTGAAGAAAACATTTCGAATGTAAATTTTAATATTTTAAAAAAAAAATAAATGCGTGCTAAAATATGTTTAAAAAAAGTAGCGTTTTCATTGCTATCCGTGGTAATGGTACCAATAGGGGTAGGATTTGTACTAAAATTTTATACTAAAATTTTATTGTTATTCTTCGACTATTATCCAAATCGATATACGTCATAATTCTAAAAGTACACCTTATAAAGGAAAATTTTAATATTTTAAAAAAAATTAATGATTGCTAGAATATGTTTAAATAAAGTGGCATTTTCATACGCGTTCATGGTTATGGCACCAATGGGTAATGATTTTATACTGAAATTAATTATTTTTATTTTCGATTATTTAAGCAATGGTATACGTCTTGATGCCAGGAGAAAACCTTTCGAGTGTAAATTTTAATATTTTAAAAAGAATTAAATGCGCGCTAAAATATGTTAAAAAAAAGTAGCGTTTTCATTGCTGTCTAAGGTAATGGTACCAATACGGGTAGATTTTATACTTAAATTTTATACTAAAATTTTATTATTATTTTTCGACTATTATTCACATCGGTATATGTCTTGATCCCAGAAGTACACCTAACAAAGGAAAATTTTAATATTTAAAAAAAATTTAATGCTTGCTAGAATATGTTTAAATATAGTGGCATTTTCATACGCGTTTATGGTTATGGCACCAGTAAGTAATGATTTTATACTGATGTTAATATTTTTATTTTCGATTATTTTGACAATGGTATAAGTCTTGATGCCAGAAGAAAACCTTTCGAGTGTAAATTTTAATATTTAAAAAAAAATTAAATCCGTTCTAAAATATGTTTAAAAAAGTAGCGTTTTTATTGCTTTCCAAGGTAATGGTACCAATACGGGTAGATTTTATACTTAAATTTTATACTAAAATTTTATTATTATTTTTCGACTATTATTCACATCGGTATACGTCTTAATAGTAGAAGTACACCTTACAAAGGAAAATTTTAATATTTAAAAAAAATTTAATGCTTGCTAGAATATGTTAAAATAAAGTGGCATTTTCATACGTGATCATGGTTATGGGACCAATAAGTAATGATTTTATACTGAAATTAATTATTTTTATTTTCGATTTTTTTGACAATGGTATACGTCTTGATGCCAGAAGAAAACCTTTCGAGTGTAAATTTTAATATTTTAAAAAAAATTTAATGCGTGCTAAAATATGTTTAAAAAAAGTAACGTTTTCATTGCTGTCCGTGGTAATTGTAACAATAGGGGTAGATTTTATACTAAAATTTTATACTAAAATTTTATTATTATTTTTAGACTAAAATTCACTTCGGTATACGTCCTAATCCTAGAAGTACACCTTACAAAGGAAAATTTTAATATTTAAAAAAAATTAATGCTTGCTAGAATATGTTAAAATAAAGTGGCATTTTCATACGTGATCATGGTTATGGGACCAATAAGTAATGATTTTTATACTGAAATTAATTATTTTTATTTTCGATTTTTTTGACAATGGTATACGTCTTGATGCCAGAAGAAAACCTTTCGAGTGTAAATTTTAATATTTTAAAAAAAATTATATGCGCGCTAAAATATGTTTAAAAAAAGTAGCGTTTTCATTGCTATCCGTGGTAATGGTACCAATAGGGGAAGTTTTTATACTTAAATTTTATACTAAAATTTTATTATTATTTTTCGACTATTATTCACATCGGTATACGTCTTAATCCTAGTTGTAAACCTTACAAAAGAAAATTTTAATATTTAAAAAAAATTTAATGCTTGCTAGAATATGTTTAAATAAAGTGGCATTTTCATACGCGTTCAAGGATATGGCACCAGTAAGTAATGATTTTATACTGAAATTAATATTTTTATTTTCGATTATTTTCACAATGGTATAAGTCTTGATGCCAGAAGAAAACCTTTCGAGTGTAAATTTTAATATTTTAAATAAATTAAATGCGTGCTAAAATATGTTTAAAAAAAGTAGCGTTTTCATTGCTGTCCGTGGTCATGGTACCAATAGGGGTAGATTTTATACTAAAATTTTATACTAAAATTTTATTATTATATTTCGACTATTATTCACATCGGTATACGTCTTAATCCTAGAAGTAAAACTTACAAACAAAATTTTAATATTTAAAAAAAATTTAATGCTTGCTAGATAGAATATGTTTAAATAAAGTGGCATTTTCATACGCGTTAATGGTTATGGCACCAATTAGTATTGATTTTATACTGAAATTAATTACTTTTATTTTCCATTATTTAAGCAATGGTATACGTCTTGATGCCAGGAGAAAACCTTTCGAGTGAAAATTTTAATATTTTAAAAAAAATTAAATGCGTGCTAAAATATGTTTAAAAAAAGTAGCGTTTTCATTGCTGTCCGTGGTAATGGTACCAATAGGGGTAAGTTTTATACTAAAATTTTATTATTATTTTTCGACTATTATTCACATCGATATACGACTTAAATCTAAAAGTACACCTTACAAAGGAAAATTTTAATATTTAAAAAAAATTTTAAGTTTGCAAGAATATGTTTAAATAAAGTGGCATTTTCATACGCGTTCATGGTTATGGCACCAATAAGTATTGATTTTATACTGAAATTCATTATTTTTATTTTCGATTATTTTTACAATGGTATACGTTTGGATGCCAGAAGAAAACATTTCGAATGTAAATTTTAATATTTTAAAAGAAATTAAATGCGCGCTAAAATATGTTTAAAAAAAGTAGCGTTTTCATTGCTATCCGTGGTAATGGTACCAATAGGGGAAGTTTTTATACTTAAATTTTATACTAAAATTTTATTATTAATTTTCGACTATTATTCACATCGGTATACGTCTTAATCCTAGAAGTAAACCTTACAAAGGAAAATTTTAATATTTAAAAAAAATTTAATGCTTGCTAGAATATGTTAAAATAAAGTGGCATTTTCATACGAGATCATGGTTATGGGACCAATAAGAAATGACTTTTATACTGAAATTAATTATTTTTATTTTCGATTTTTTTGACAATGGTATACGTCTTGATGCCAGAAGAAAACCTTTCGAGTGTAAATTTTAATATTTTAAAAAAAATTAAATGCGTGCTAAAATATGTTTAAAAAAAGTAGCGTTTTTATTGCTGTCCGTGGTAATGGTACCAATAGGGGTAAGATTTATTCTAAAATATAATACAAAAATTTTATTATTATTTTTCGACTATTATTCACATCGATATACGACTTAAATCTAAAAGTACACCTTACAAAGGAAAATTTTAATATTTAAAAAAAATTTAATTCTTGCAAGAATATGTTTAAATAAAGTGGCATTTTCATACGCGTTCATGGTTATGGCACCAATAAGTATTGATTTTATACAGAAATTCATTATTTTTATTTTCGATTATTTTGACAATGGTATACGTTTTGATGCCAGAAGAAAACATTTCGAATGTAAATTTTAATATTTTAAAAAAAATTAAATGCGCGCTAAAATATGTTTAAAAAAAGTAGCGTTTTCATTGCTATCCGTGGTAATGGTACCAATAGGGGAAGTTTTAATACTTAAATTTTATACTAAAATTTTATTATTATTTTTCGACTATTAATCACATCGGTATACGTCTTAATCCTAGAAGTAAACCTTACAAAGGAAAATTTTTATATTTAAAAAAAATTTAATGCTTGCTAGAATATGTTTAAATAAAGTGGCATTTTCATTCGCGTTCATGGTTATGGCACCAATAAGTATTGATTTTATACTGAAATTAATTACTTTTATTTTCCATTATTTAAGCAATGGTATACGTTTTGATGCCAGAAGAAAACATTTCGAATGTAAATTTTAATATTTTAAAAAAAATTAAATGCGCGCTAAAATATGTTTAAAAAAAGTAGCGTTTTCATTGCTATCCGTGGTAATGGTACCAATAGGGGAAGTTTTTATACTTAAATTTTATACTAAAATTTTATTATTATTTTTCGACTATTATTCACATCGGTATACGTCTTAATCCTAGAAGTAAACCTTACAAAGGAAAATTTTAATATTTAAAAAAAATTTAATGCTTGCTAGAATATGTTTAAATAAAGTGGCATTTTCATACGCGTTCAAGGATATGGCACCAGTAAGTAATGATTTTATACTGAAATTAATATTTTTATTTTCGATTATTTTGACAATGGTATAAGTCTTGATGCCAGAAGAAAACCGTTCGAGTGTTAATTTTAATATTTTAAATAAATTAAATGCGTGCTAAAATATGTTTAAAAAAAGTAGCGTTTTCATTGCTGTCCGTGGTGATGGTACCCATAGGGGTAGATTTTATACTAAAATTTTATACTAAAATTTTATTATTATTTTTCGACTATTATTCACATCGGTATACGTCTTAATCCTAGAAGTAAACCTTACAAAGCAAAATTTAAATATTTAAAAAAAATTTAATGCTTGCTAAAATATGTTTAAATAAAGTGGTATTTTCATACGCGTTCATGGTTATGCCACCAATAAGTAATGATTTTATACTAAAATTCATTATTTTTATTTTCAGTTATTTTGACAATGGTATACGTTTTGATGTCAGAAGAAAACATTTCGAATGTAAATTTTAAAATTTTAAAAAAAATTAAATGCGTGCAAAAATATGTTTAAAAAAAGTAGCGTTTTCATTGCTGTCCGTGGTAATTGTAACAATAGGCGTAGATTTTATACTAAAATTTTATACTAAAATTTTATTATTATTTTTCGACTATTATTCACATCGGTATACTTCTTAATCCTAGAAGTAAACCTTACAAAGCAAAATTTAAATATTTAAAAAAATTTAATGCTTGCTAGAATATGTTAATTAAAGTGGCATTTTCATACGCGTTCAAGGATATGGCACCAGTAAGTAATGATTTTATACTGAAATTAATATTATTATTTTTGATTATTTTGACAATGGTATAAGTCTTGATGCCAGAAGAAAACGTTTCGAGTGTTAATTTTAATATTTTAAGTAAATTAAATGCGTGCAAAAATATGTTTAAAAAAAGTAGCGTTTTCATTGCTGTCCGTGGTAATGGTACCAATAGGGGTAAGTTTTATACTAAAATTTTGTACTAAAATTTTATTATTATTTTTCGACTATTATTCACATCGATATACGACTTAAATCTAAAAGTACACCTTACAAAGGAAAATTTTAATATTTAAAAAACATTTAATGCTTGCAAGAATATGTTTAAATAAAGTGGCATTTTCATACGCGTTCATGGTTATGGCACCAATAAGTATTGATTTTATACTGAAATTCATTATTTTTATTTTCGATTATTTTTACAATGGTATACGTTTTGATGCCAGAAGAAAACATTTCGAATGTAAATTTTAATATTTTAAAAAAAATTAAATGCGCGCTAAAATATGTTTAAAAAAAGTAGCGTTTTCATTGCTATCCGTGGTAATGGTACCAATAGGGGAAGTTTTTATACTTAAATTTTATACTAAAATTTTATTATTATTTTTCGACTATTATTCACATCGGTAGACGTCTTAATCCTAGAAGTAAACCTTACAAAGGAAAATTTTAATATTTAAAAAAAATTTAATGCTTGCTAGAATATGTTTAAATAAAGTGGCATTTTCATACGCGTTCAAGGATATGGCAAAAGTAAGTAATGATTTTATACTGAAATTAATATTTTTATTTTCGATTATTTTGACAATGGTATGTCTTGATGCCAGAAGAAAACCTTTCGAGTGTTAATTTTAATATTTTAAATAAATTAAATGCGTGCTAAAATATGTTTAAAAACGTAGCGTTTTCATTGCTGTCCGTGGTCATGGTACCAATAGGGGTAGATTTTATACTAAAATTTTATACTATAATTTTATTATTATTTTTCGACTATTATTCACATCGGTATACGTCTTAATCCTGGAAGTAAAACTTACAAAGCAAAATTTAAATATTTAAAAAAAATTTAATGCTTGCTAAAATATGTTTAAATAAAGTGGTATTTTCATACGCGTTCATGGTTATGGCACCAATAAGTAATGATTTTATACTAAAATTCATTATTTTTATTTTCGATTATTTTGATGCCAGAAGAAAACATTTCGAATGTAAATTTTAATATTTTAAAAAAAAATTAAATGCGTGCTAAAATATGTTTAAAAAAAAGTAGCGTTTTCATTGCTATCCGTGGTAATAGTACCAATAGGGGTAAGTTTCATACTAAAATTTTATACTAAAATTTTATTATTATTTTTCGACTATTATTCACTTCGATATACGTCTTAAATCTAAAAGTACACCTTACAAAGGAAAATATTAATATTTAAAAAAAATTTAATGCTTGCAAAAATATGTTTAAATAAAGTGGCATTTTCATACGCGTTCATGGTTATGGAACCAATAAGTAATGATTTTATACTGAAATTCATTATTTTTATTTTCGATTATTTTGACAATGGTATACGTTTTGATGCCTGAAGAAAACATTTCGAATGTAAATTTTAATATTTTAAAAAAAATTAAATGCGTGCTAAAATATGTTTAAAAAAAGTAGCGTTTTCATTGCTGTCTGTGGTAATGGTACCAATAGGGGTAATTTTAATACTAAAATTGAATACTAAAATTTTATTATTATTTTTCGACTATTTTTCACATCGATATACGACTTAAATCTAAAAGTACACCTTACAAAGGAAAATTTTAATATTTAAAAAAAATTTAATGCTTGCAAGAATATGTTTAAACAAAGTGGCATTTTCATACGCGTTCAAGGATATGGCACCAGTAAGTAATGATTTTATACTGAAATTAATATTTTTATTTTCGATTATTTTGACAATGGTATAAGTTTTGATGCCAGAAGAAAACCTTTCGAGTGTTAATTTTAATATTTTAAATAAATTAAATGCGTGCTAAAATATGTTTAAAAAAAGTAGCGTTTTCATTGCTGTCCGTGGTGATGGTACCAATAGGGGTAGATTTTATACTAAAATTTTATACTAAAATTATATTATTATTTTTCGACTATTATTCACATCGGTATACGTCTTAATCCTAGAAGTAAACCTTACAAAGCAAAATTTAAATATTTAAAAAATATTTAATGCTTGCTAAAATATGTTTAAATAAAGTGGCATTTTCATACTTGTTCATGGTTATGGCACCAATAAGTAATGATTTTATACTGAAATTCATTATTTTTATTTTCGATTATTTTGACAATGGTATACGTTTTGATGCCAGAAGAAAACATTTCGAATGTAAATTTTAATATTTTAAAAAAAAATTAAATGCGTGCTAAAATATGTTTAAAAAAAGTAGCGTTTTCATTGCTATCCGTGGTAATGGTACCAATAGGGGTAGGTTTTGTACTAAAATTTTATACTAAAATTTTATTGTTATTCTTCGACTATTATTCAAATTGGAATACGTCTTAATTCTAAAAGTACACCTTACAAAGGAAAATTTTAATATTTAAAAAAAATTTAATGCTTGCAAGAATATGTTTAAATAAAGTGGCATTTTCATACGCGTTCATGGTTATGGCACCAATAAGTATTGATTTTATACTGAAATTCATTATTTTTATTTTTGATTATTTTTACAATGGTATACGTTTTGTTGCCAGAAGAAAACCTTTCGAGTGTAAATTTTAATATTTTAAAAAAAATTAAATGCGTTCTAAAATATGTTTAAAAAAGTAGCGTTTTCATTGCTTTCCAAGGTAATGGTCCCAATACGGGTAGATTTTATACTTAAATTTTATACTAAAATTTTATTATTATTTTTCGACTATTATTCACATCGGTATACGTCTTAATCCTAGAAGTACACCTTACAAAGGAAAATTTTAATATTTAAAAAAAATTTAATGCTTGCTAGAATATGTTAAAAAAAAGTGGCATTTTCATACGTGATCATGGTTACGGGACCAATAAGTAATGATTTTATACTGAAATTAATTATTTTTATTTTCAATTTTTTTGACAATGGTATACGTCTTGATGCCAGAAGAAAACCTTTCGAGTGTAAATTTTAATATTTTAAAAAAAATTAAATGCGTGCTAAAATATGTTTAAAAAAAGTAGCGTTTTCATTGCTGTCCGTGGTAATGTTACCAATAGGGGTAAGTTTTATACTAAAATTTTATTATTATTTTTCGACTATTATTCACATCGATATACGACTTAAATCTAAAAGTACACCTTACAAAGGAAAATTTTAATATTTAAAAAAAATTTAATGCTTGCAAGAATATGTTTAAATTAAGTGGCATTTTCATACGCGTTCATGGTTATGGCACCAATAAGTATTGATTTTATACTGAAATTCATTATTTTTATTTTTGATTATTTTTACAATGGTATACGTTTTGTTGCCAGAAGAAAACATTTCGAATGTAAATTTTAATATTTTAAAAAAAATTAAATGCGCGCTAAAATATGTTTAAAAAAAGTAGCGTTTTCATTGCTATCCGTGGTAATGGTACCAATAGAGGAAGTTTTTATACTTAAATTTTATACTAAAATTTTATTATTATTTTTCGACTATTATTCACATCGGTATACGTCTTAATCCTAGAAGTAAACCTTACAAAGGAAAATTTTAATTATTAAAAAAAATTTAATGCTTGCTAGAATATGTTTAAATAAAGTGGCATTTTCATACGCGTTCAAGGATATGGCACCAGTAAGTAATGATTTTATACTGAAATTAATATTTTTATTTTCGATTATTTTGACAATGGTATAAGTCTTGATGCCAGAAGAAAAACCTTTCGAGTGTTAATTTTAATATTTTAAATAAATTAAATGCGTGCTAAAATATGTTTAAAAAAAGTAGCGTTTTCATTGCTGTCCGTGGTCATGGTACCAATAGGGGTAAATTTTATACTAAAATTTTATTATTATTTTTCGACTATTATTCACATCGGGATACGTCTTAATCCTAGAAGTAAAACTTACAAAGCAAAATTTAAATATTTAAAAAAAATTTAATGCTGCTAAAATATGTTTAAATAAAGTGGTATTTTCATACGCGTTGATGGTTATGGCACCAATAAGTAATGATTTTATACAGAAATTCATTTATTTTATTTTCGATTATTTTGACAATGGTATACGTTTTGATGCCAGAAGAAAACATTTCGAATGTAAATTTTAATAATTTAAAAAAAAATTAAATGCGTGCTAAAATATGTTTAAAAAAAGTAGCGTTTTCATTGCTATCCATGGTAATGGTACCAATAGGGGTAGGTTTTGTACTAAAATTTTATACTAAAATTTTTTTGTTGTTATTTTTTATCTACTATTATTTAAATTGATATACGTCTTAATTCTAAAAGTACACCCTATAAAGGAAAATTTTAATATTTTAAAAAAAATTAATGCTTGCTAGAATATGTTTAAATAAAGTGGCATTTTCATACGCGTTCATGGTTATGGCACCAATGGGTAATGATTTTATACTGAAATTAATTACTTTTATTTTCGATTGATTAAGCAATGGTATACGTCTTGATGCCAGTAGAAAACCTTTCGAGTGAAATTTTAATATTTTAAAAAAAATTAAATGCGTGCAAAAAAATGTTTAAAAAAAGTAGCGTTTTCATTGCTGTCCGTGGTCATGGTACCATTAGGGGTAGATTTTATACTAAAATTTTATACTAAAATTTTATTATTATTTTTCGACTATTATTCACATCGGTATACGTCTTAATCCTAGAAGTAAACCTTACAAAGCAAAATTTAAATATTTAAAAAAAATTTAATGCATGCTAAAATATGTTTAAATAAAGTGGTATTTTCATACGCGTTCCTGGTTATGCCACCAATAAGTAATGATTTTATACTAAAATTCATTATTTTTATTTTCGATTATTTTGACAATGGTATACGTTTTGATGCCAGAAGAAAACATTTCGAATGTAAATTTTAAAATTTTAAAAAAAATTAAATGCGTGCAAAAATATGTTTAAAAAAAGTAGCGTTTTCATTGCTGTCCGTGGTAATTGTAACAATAGGCGTAGATTTTATACTAAAATTTTATACTAAAATTTTATTATTATTTTTAGACTATTATTCACATCGGTATACGTCTTAATCCTAGAAGTACACCTTACAAAGGAAAATTTTAATATTTAAAAAAAATTTAATGCTTGCTAGAATATGTTAAAATAAAGTGGCATTTTCATACGAGATCATGGTTATGGGACCAATAAGTAATGACTTTTATACTGAAATTAATTATTTTTATTTTCGATTTTTTTGACAATGGTATACGTCTTGATGCCAGAAGAAAACCTTTCGAGTGTAAATTTTAATATTTTAAAAAAAATTAAATGCGTGCTAAAATATGTTTAAAAAAAGTAGCGTTTTCATTGCTGTCCGTGGTAATGGTACCAATAGGGGTAAGATTTATACTAAAATATAATACAAAAATTTTATTATTATTTTTCGACTATTATTCACATCGATATACGACTTAAATCTAAAAGTACACCTTACAAAGGAAAATTTTAATATTTAAAAAAAATTTAATTCTTGCAAGAATATGTTTAAATAAAGTGGCATTTTCATACGCGTTCATGGTTATGGCACCAATAAGTATTGATTTTATACTGAAATTCATTATTTTTATTTTCGATTATTTTGACAATGGTATACGTTTTGATGCCAGAAGAAAACATTTCGAATGTAAATTTTAATATTTTAAAAAAAATTAAATGCGCGCTAAAATATGTTTAAAAAAAGTAGCGTTTTCATTGCTATCCGTGGTAATGGTACCAATAGGGGAAGTTTTAATACTTAAATTTTATACTAAAATTTTATTATTATTTTTCGACTATTATTCACATCGGTATACGTCTTAATCCTAGAAGTAAACCTTACAAAGGAAAATTTTTATATTTAAAAAAAATTTAATGCTTGCTAGAATATGTTTAAATAAAGTGGCATTTTTTACGCGTTCAAGTAAGTAATGATTTTATACTGAAATTAATATTTTTATTTTCGATTATTTTGACAATGGTATGTCTTGATGCCAGAAGAAAACCTTTCGAGTGTTAATTTTAATATTTTTAATAAATTAAATGCGTGCTAAAATATGTTTAAAAAAAGTAGCGTTTTCATTGCTGTCCGTGGTCATGTAACCAATAGGGGTAGATTTTATACTAAAATTATATACTAAAATTTTATTAGTATATTTCGACTATTATTCACATCGGTATACGTCTTAATCCTAGAAGTAAAACTTACAAAGCAAAATTTAAATATTTAAAAAAAATTTAATGCTTGCTAGAATATGTTTAAATAAAGTGGCATTTTCATACGCGTTCAAGGATATGGCAAAAGTAAGAATTGATTTTATACTGAAATTAATATTTTTATTTTCGATTATTTTGACAATGGTATGTCTTGATGCCAGAAGAAAACCTTTCGAGTGTTAATTTTAATATTTTAAATAAATTAAATGCGTGCTAAAATATGTTTAAAAACGTAGCGTTTTCATTGCTGTCCGTGGTCATGGTACCAATAGGGGTAGATTTTATACTAAAATTTTATACTATAATTTTATTATTATTTTTCGACTATTATTCACATCGGTATACGTCTTAATCCTGGAAGTAAAACTTACAAAGCAAAATTTAAATATTTAAAAAAAATTTAATGCTTGCTAAAATATGTTTAAATAAAGTGGTATTTTCATACGCGTTCATGGTTATGGCACCAATAAGTAATGATTTTATACTAAAATTCATTATTTTTATATTCGATTATTTTGATGCCAGAAGAAAACATTTCGAATGTAAATTTTAATATTTTAAAAAAAAATTAAATGCGTGCTAAAATATGTTTAAAAAAAAGTAGCGTTTTCATTGCTATCCGTGGTAATAGTACCAATAGGGGTAAGTTTCATACTAAAATTTTATACTAAAATTTTATTATTATTTTTCGACTATTATTCACTTCGATATACGTCTTAAATCTAAAAGTACACCTTACAAAGGAAAATATTAATATTTAAAAAAAATTTAATGCTTGCAAAAATATGTTTAAATAAAGTGGCATTTTCATACGCGTTCATGGTTATGGAACCAATAAGTAATGATTTTATACTGAAATTCATTATTTTTATTTTCGATTATTTTGACAATGGTATACGTTTTGATGCCTGAAGAAAACATTTCGAATGTAAATTTTAATATTTTAAAAAAAATTAAATGCGTGCTAAAATATGTTTAAAAAAAGTAGCGTTTTCATTGCTGTCTGTGGTAATGGTACCAATAGGGGTAAGTTTAATACTAAAATTGAATACTAAAATTTTATTATTATTTTTCGACTATTTTTCACATCGATATACGACTTAAATCTAAAAGTACACCTTACAAAGGAAAATTTTAATATTTAAAAAAAATTTAATGCTTGCAAGAATATGTTTAAATAAAGTGGCATTTTCATACGCGTTCAAGGATATGGCACCAGTAAGTAATGATTTTATACTGAAATTAATATTTTTATTTTCGATTATTTTGACAATGGTATAAGTTTTGATGCCAGAAGAAAACCTTTCGAGTGTTAATTTTAATATTTTAAATAAATTAAATGCGTGCTAAAATATGTTTAAAAAAAGTAGCGTTTTCATTGCTGTCCGTGGTGATGGTACCAATAGGGGTAGATTTTATACTAAAATTTTATACTAAAATTATATTATTATTTTTCGACTATTATTCACATCGGTATACGTCTTAATCCTAGAAGTAAACCTTACAAAGCAAAATTTAAATATTTAAAAAATATTTAATGCTTGCTAAAATATGTTTAAATAAAGTGGCATTTTCATACGCGTTCATGGTTATGGCACCAATAACTAATGATTTTATACTGAAATTCATTATTTTTATTTTCGATTATTTTGACAATGGTATACGTTTTGATGCCAGAAGAAAACATTTCGAATGAAATTTTAATATTTAAAAAAAAAATTAAATGCGTGCTAAAATATGTTTAAAAAAAGTAGCGTTTTCATTGCTATCCGTGGTAATGGTACCAATAGGGGTAGGTTTTGTACTAAAATTTTATACTAAAATTTTATTGTTATTCTTCGACTATTATTCAAATTGGAATACGTCTTAATTCTAAAAGTACACCTTACAAAGGAAAATTTTAATATTTAAAAAAAATTTAATGCTTGCAAGAATATGTTTAAATAAAGTGGCATTTTCATACGTGATCATGGTTACGGGACCAATAAGTAATGATTTTATACTGAAATTAATTATTTTTATTTTCAATTTTTTTGACAATCATATACGTCTTGATGCCAGAAGAAAACCTTTCGAGTGTTAATTTTAATATTTTAAATAAATTAAATGCGTTCTAAAATATGTTTAAAAAAGTAGCGTTTTCATTGCTTTCCAAGGTAATGGTACCAATACGGGTAGATTTTATACTTAAATTTTATACTAAAATTTTATTATTATTTTTCGACTATTATTCACATCGATATACGACTTAAATCTAAAAGTACACCTTACAAAGAAAAATTTTAATATTTAAAAAAAATTTAATGCTTGCAAGAATATGTTTAAATAAAGTGGCATTTTCATACGCGTTCATGGTTATGGCACTAATAAGTATTGATTTTATACTGAAATTCATTATTTTTATTTTCGATTATTTTGACAATGGTATACGTTTTGATGCCAGAAGAAAACATTTCGAATTAAATTTTAATATTTTAAAAAAATTAAACGCGTGCTAAAATATGTTTTAAAAAAGTAGCGTTTTCATTGCTGTCCGTGGTAATGGTACCAATAGGGGTAAGTTTTATACTAAAATTTTATACTAAAATTTTTCTATTATTTTTCGACTATTATTCACATCGATATACGACTTAAATCTAAAAGTACACCTTACAAAGGAAAATTTTAATATTTAAAAAAAATTTAATGCTTGCAAGAATATGTTTAAATAAAGTGGCATTTTCATACGCGTTCATGGTTATGGCACCAATAAGTATTGATTTTATACTGAAATTCATTATTTTTATTTTCGATTATTTTTACAATGGTATACGTTTTGATGCCAGAAGAAAACATTTCGAATGTAAATTTTAATATTTTAAAAAAAATTAAATGCGCGCTAAAATATGTTTAAAAAAAGTAGCGTTTTCATTGCTATCCGTGGTAATGGTACCAATAGGGGAAGTTTTTATACTTAAATTTTATACTAAAATTTTATTATTATTTTTCGACTATTATTCACATCGGTATCCGTCTTAATCCTAGAAGTAAACCTTACAAAGGAAAATTTTAATATTTAAAAAAAATTTAATGCTTGCTAGAATATGTTTAAATAAAGTGGCATTTTTGATACGCGTTCAAGGATATGTCACCAGTAAGTAATGATTCTATACTGAAATTAATATTTTTATTTTTGATTATTTTGACAATGGTATAAGTCTTGATGCCAGAAGAAAACCTTTCGAGTGTTAATTTTAATATTTTAAATAAATTAAATGCGTGCCAAAATATGTTTAAAAAAAGTAGCGTTTTATTGCTGTCCGTGGTCATGGTACCAATAGGGGTAGATTTTATTCTAAAATTTTATACTAAAATTTTATTATTATTTTTCGACTATTATTCACATCGGTATACGTCTTAATCCTAGAAGTAAAACTTACAAAGCAAAATTTAAATATTTAAAAAAAATTTAATGCTTGCTAAAATATGTTTAAATTAAGTGGTAATTTCATACGTGTTCATGGTTAAGGCACCAATAAGTAATGATTTTATTCTAAAATTCATTATTTTTATTTTCGATTATTTTGACAATGGTATACGTTTTGATGCCAGAAGAAAACATTTCGAATGTAAATTTTAAAATTTTAAAAAAAAATTAAATGCGTGCAAAAATATGTTTAAAAAAAGTAGCGTTTTCATTGCTATCCGTGGTAATAGTACCAATAGGGGTAAGTTTTATACTAAAATTTTATACTAAAATTTTATTATTATTTTTCGACTATTATTCACATCGATATACGTCTTAAATCTAAATGTACACCTTACAAAGGAAAATATTAATATTTAAAAAAAATTTATCGCTTGCAAGAATATGTTTAAATAAAGTGGCATTTTCATACGCGTTCATTGTTATGGCACCAATAAGTATTGATTTTATACTGAAATTCATTATTTTTATTTTCGATTATTTTTACAATGGTATACGTTTTGATGCCAGAAGAAAACATTTCGAATGTAAATTTTAATATTTTAAAAAAAATTAAATGCGCGCTAAAATATGTTTAAAAAAAGTAGCGTTTTCATTGCTATCCGTGGTAATGGTACCAATAGGGGAAGTTTTTATACTTAAATTTTATACTAAATTTTTATTATTATTTTTCGACTATTATTCACATCGGTATACGTCTTAATCCTAGAAGTAAACCTTACAAAGGAAAATTTTAATATTTAAAAAAAATTTAATGCTTGCTAGAATATGTTTAAATAAAGAGGCATTTTCATACGCGTTGAAGGATATGGCACCAGTAAGTAATGATTTTATACTGAAATTAATATTTTTATTTTTGATTATTTTGACAATGGTATAAGTCTTGATGCCAAAAGAAAACCTTTCGAGAGTTAATTTTAATATTTTAAATAAATTAAATGCGTGCTAAAATATGTTTAAAAAAAGTAGCGTTTTCATTGCTGTCCGTGGTCATGGTACCAATAGGGGTAGATTTTATACTAAAATTTTATACTAAAATTTTATTATTATTTTTCGACTATTATTCACATCGGTATACGTCTTAATCCTAGAAGTAAAACTTACGAAGCAAAATTTAAATATTTAAAAAAAATTTAATGCTTGCTAAAATATGTTTAAATAAAGTGGTATTTTCATACGCGTTCATGGTTATGGCACCAATAAGTAATGATTTTATACTAAAATTCATTATTTTTATTTTTGATTATTTTGACAATGGTATACGTTTTGATGCCAGAAGAAAACATTTCGAATGTAAATTTTAAAATTTAAAAAAAAAATTAAATGCGTGCAAAAATATGTTTAAAAAAAGTAGCGTTTTCATTGCTATCCGTGGTAATAGTACCAATAGGGGTAAGTTTTATACTAAAATTTTATACTAAAATTTTATTATTATTTTTCGACTATTATTAACATCGATATACGTCTTAAATCTAAATGTACACCTTACAAAGGAAAATGTTAATATTTAAAAAAAATTTAACGCTTGCAAGAATATGTTTAAATAAAGTGGCATTTTCAAACGCGTTCATGGTTATGGCACCAATAAGTAATGATTTTATACTGAAATTCATTATTTTTATTTTCGATTATTTTGACAATGGTATACGTTTTGATGCCAGAAGAAAACATTTCGAATGTAAATTTTAATATTTAAAAAAAAAATTAAATGCGTGCTAAAATATGTTTAAAAAAAGTAGCGTTTTCATTGCTATCCGTGGTAATGGTACCAATAGGGGTAGGTTTTGTACTAAAATTTTATACTAAAGTTTTATTGTTATTCTTCGACTATTATTCAAATTGATATACGTCTTAATTCTAAAAGTACACCTTACAAAGGAAAATTTTAATATTTAAAAAAAATTTAATGCTTGCAAGAATATGTTTAAATAAAGTGGCATTTTCATACGCGTTCATGGTTATGGCACCAATGGGTAATGATTTTATACTGAAATTAATTATTTTTATTTTCGATTATTTAAGCAATGGTATACGTCTTGATGCCAGGAGAAAACCTTTCGAGTGTAAATTTTAATATTTTAAAAAGAATTAAATGCGCGCTAAAATATGTTAAAAAAAGTATCGTTTTCATTGCTGTCCAAGGTAATGGTATCAATACGGGTAGATTTTATACTTAAATTTTATACTAAAATTTTATTATTATTTTTCGACTATTATTCGCATCGGTATATGTCTTAATCCTAGAAGTACACCTTACAAAGGAAAATTTTAATATTTAAAAAAAATTTAATTCTTGCTAGAATATGTTTAAATAAAGTGGCATTTTCATACGCGTTTATGGTTATGGCACCAGTAAGTAATGATTTTATACTGATATTAATATTTTTATTTTCGATTATTTTGACAATGGTATAAGTCTTGATGCCAGAAGAAAACCTTTCGAATGTAAATTTTAATATTTTAAAAAAAATTAAATGCGTTCTAAAATATGTTTAAAAAAGTAGCGTTTTCATTGCTTTCCAAGGTAATGGTACCAATACGGGTAGATTTTATACTTAAATTTTATACTAAAATTTTATTATTATTTTTCGACTATTATTCACATCGATATACGACTTAAATCTAAAAGTACACCTTACAAAGAAAAATTTTAATATTTAAAAAAAATTTAATGCTTGCAAGAATATGTTTAAATAAAGTGGCATTTTTATACGCGTTCATGGTTATGGCACTAATAAGTATTGATTTTATATTGAAATTCATTATTTTTATTTTCGATTATTTTGACAATGGTATACGTTTTGATGCCAGAAGAAAACATTTCGAATTAAATTTTAATATTTTAAAAAAATTAAACGCGTGCTAAAATATGTTTTAAAAAAGTAGCGTTTTCATTGCTGTCCGTGGTAATGGTACCAATAGGGGTAAGTTTTATACTAAAATTTTATACTAAAATTTTTCTATTATTTTTCGACTATTATTCACATCGATATACGACTTAAATCTAAAAGTACACCTTACAAAGGAAAATTTTAATATTTAAAAAAAATTTAATGCTTGCAAGAATATGTTTAAATAAAGTGGCATTTTCATACGCGTTCATGGTTATGGCACCAATAAGTATTGATTTTATACTGAAATTCATTATTTTTATTTTCGATTATTTTTACAATGGTATACGTTTTGATGCCAGAAGAAAACATTTCGAATGTAAATTTTAATATTTTAAAAAAAATTAAATGCGCGCTAAAATATGTTTAAAAAAAAATAGCGTTTTCATTGCTATCCGTGGTAATGGTACCAATAGGGGAAGTTTTTATACTTAAATTTTATACTAAAATTTTATTATTATTTTTCGACTATTATTCACATCGGTATCCGTCTTAATCCTAGAAGTAAACCTTACAAAGGAAAATTTTAATATTTAAAAAAAATTTAATGCTTGCTAGAATATGTTTAAATAAAGTGGCATTTTTGATACGCGTTCAAGGATATGTCACCAGTAAGTAATGATTCTATACTGAAATTAATATTTTTATTTTTGATTATTTTGACAATGGTATAAGTCTTGATGCCAGAAGAAAACCTTTCGAGTGTTAATTTTAATATTTTAAATAAATTAAATGCGTGCTAAAATATGTTTAAAAAAAGTAGCGTTTTCATTGCTATCGGTGGTAATAGTACCAATAGGTGTAAGTTTTATACTAAAATTTTATATTAAAATTTTATTATTATTTTTCGACTATTATTCACATCGATATACGTCTTAATCCTAGAAGTAAACCTTACAAAGGAAAATTTTAATATTTAAAAAAAATTTAATGCTTGCTAGAATATGTTTAAATAAAGAGGCATTTTCATACGCGTTCAAGGATATGGCACCAGTAAGTAATGATTTTATACTGAAATTAATATTTTTATTTTCGATTATTTTGACAATGGTATAAGTCTTGATGCCAGAAGAAAACCTTTCGAGAGTTAATTTTAATATTTTAAATAAATTAAATGCGTGCTAAAATATGTTTAAAAAAAGTAGCGTTTTCATTGCTGTCCGTGGTCATAGTACCAATAGGGGTAGATTTTATACTAAAATTTTATACTAAAATTTTATTATTATTTTTGGACTATTATTCACATCGGTATACGTCTTAATCCTAGAAGTACACCTTACAAAGCAAAATTTAAATATTTAAAAAAAATTTAATGCTTGCAAGAATATGTTTAAATAAAGTGGCATTTTCATACGCGTTCATGGTTATAGCACCAATAAGTATTGATTTTATAATGAAATTCATTATTTTTATTTTCGATTATTTTTACAATGGTATACGTTTTGATGCCAGAAGAAAACATTTCGAAGGTAAATTTTAATATTTTAAAAATAATTAAATGCGCGCTAAAATATGTTTAAAAAAAGTAGCGTTTTCATTGCTATCCGTGGTAATGGTACCAATAGGGGAAGTTTTTATACTAAAATTTTATACTAAAATTTTATTATTATGTTTCGACTATTATTCACATCGGTATACGTCTTAATCTTAGAAGTAAAACTTACAAAGCAAAACCTAAATATTTAAAAAAAATTTAATGCTTGCTAAAATATGTTTAAATAAAGTGGTATTGTCATACGCGTTCATTGTTATGGCACCAATAAGTAATGATTTTATACTAAAATTCATTATTTTTATTTTCGATTATTTTGACAATGGTATACGTTTTGATGCCAGAAGAAAACATTTCGAATGTAAATTTTAAAAATTTAAAAAAAAATTAAATTCGTGCAAAAATATGTTTAAAAAAAGTAGCGTTTTCATTGCTATCCGTGGTAATGGTACCAATAGGGGTAGGTTTTGTACTAAAATTTTATACTAAAATTTTATTGTTATTCTTCGACTATTATTCAAATTGATATACGTCTTAATTCTAAAAGTACACCTTACAAAGGAAAATTTTAATATTTAAAAAAAATTTAATGCTTGCAAGAATATGTTTAAATAAAGTGGCATTTTCATACGCGTTCATGGTTATGGCACCAATAAGTAATGATTTTATACTGAAATTCATTATTTTTATTTTCGATTATTTTGACAATGGTATACATTTTGATGCCAGAAGAAAACATTTCGAATGTAAATTTTAATATTTTTAAAAAAAATTAAATGCGTGCTAAAATATGTTTAAAAAAAGTAGCGTTTTCATTGCTATCCGTGGTAATGGTACCAATAGGGGTAGGTTTTGTACTAAAATTTTATACTAAAATTTTTTTGTTATTCTTCGACTATTATTCAAATTGATATACGTCTTAATTCTAAAAGTACACCTTATAAAGGAATATTTTAATATTTTAAAAAAAATTAATGCTAGCTAGAATATGTTTAAATAAAGTGGCACTTTCATACGCGTTCATGGTTTTGGCCCAAATGGGTAATGATTTTATACTGAAATTAATTATTTTTATTTTCGATTATTTAAGCAATGGTATACGTCTTGATGCCAGGAGAAAACCTTTCGAGTGTAAATTTTAATATTTTAAAAAGAATTAAATGCGCGCTAAAATATGTTAAAAAAAACTAGCGTTTTCATTGCTGTCCAAGGTAATGGTAGCAATACGGGTAGATTTTATACTTAAATTTAATACTAAAATTTTATTTTTATTTTTCGACTATTATTCACATCGATATACGACTTAAATCTAAAAGTACTCCTTACAAAGGAAAATTTTAATATTTAAAAAAAATTTAATGCTTGCTAGAATATGTTTAAATAAAGTGGCATTTTCACACGCGTTCATGGATATGGCACCAGTAAGTAATGATTTTATACCGAAATTAATATTTTTATTTTCGATTATTTTGACAATCGTATAAATCTTGATGCCAGAAGAAAACCTTTCGAGTGTGAATTTTAATATTTTAAATAAATTAAATGCGTGCTAAAATATGTTTAAAAAAAGTAGCGTTTTCATTGCTGTCCGTGGTAATGGTACCAATAGGGGTAGATTTTATACTAAAATTTTATACTAAAATATTATTATTATTTTTCGACTATTATTCACATCGGTATACGTCTTAATCCTAGAAGTAAACCTTACAAAGCAAAATTTAAATATTTAAAAAAAATTTAATGCTTGCTAAAATATGTTTAAATAAAGTGGTGTTTTCATACGCGTTCATGGTTATGGCACCAATAAGTAATGATTTTATACTAAAATTCATTATTTTTATTTTCGATTATTTTGACAATGGTATACGTCTTGATGCCAGAAAAAAACCTTTCGAGTGTACATTTTAATATTTTAAAAAAAATTAAATGCGCGCTAAAATATGTTTAAAAAAAGTAGCGTTTTCATTGCTATCCGTGGTAATGGTACCAATAGGGGAAGTTTTTATACTTAAATTTTATACTAAAATTTTATTATTATTTTTCGACTATTATTCACATCGGTATACGTCTTAATCCTAGAAGTAAACCTTACAAAGGAAAATGTTAATATTTAAAAAAAATTTAATGCTTGCTAGAATATGTTTAAATAAAGTGGCATTTTTGATACGCGTTCAAGGATATGGCACCAGTAAGTAATGATTCTATACTGAAATTAATATTTTTATTTTCGATTATTTGGACAATGGTATAAGTTTTGATGCCAGAAGAAAACCTTTCGAGTGTTAATTTTAATATTTTAAATAAATTAAATGCGTGCTAAAATATGTTTAAAAAAAGTAGCGTTTTCATTGCTGTCCGTGGTCATGGTACCAATAGGGGTAGATTTTATACTAAAATTTTATACTAAAATTTTATTATTATTTTTCGACTATTATTCACATCGGTATACGTCTTAATCCTAGAAGTACACCTTACAAAGCAAAATTTAAATATTTAAAAAAAATTTAATGCTTGCAAGAATATGTTTAAATAAAGTGGCATTTTCATACGCGTTCATGGTTATAGCACCAATAAGTATTGATTTTATACTGAAATTCATTATTTTTATTTTCGATTATTTTTACAATGGTATACGTTTTGATGCCAGAAGAAAACATTTCGAAAGTAAATTTAAATATTTTAAAAATAATTAAATGCGCGCTAAAATATGTTTAAAAAAGTAGCGTTTTCATTGCTATCCGTGGTAATGGTACCAATAGGGGAAGTTTTTATACTAAAATTTTATACTAAAATTTTATTATTATGTTTCGACTATTATTCACATCGGTATACGTCTTAATCCTAGAAGTAAAACTTACAAAGCAAAACTTAAATATTTAAAAAAAATTTAATGCTTGCTAAAATATGTTTAAATAAAGTGGTATTGTCATACGCGTTCATGGTTATGGCACCAATAAGTAATGATTTTATACTAAAATTCATTATTTTTATTTTCGATTATTTTGACAATGGTATACGTTTTGATGCCAGAAGAAAACATTTCGAATGTAAATTTTAAAATTTAAAAAAAAATTAAATTCGTGCAAAAATATGTTTAAAAAAAGTAGCGTTTTCATTGCTATCCGTGGTAATGGTACCAATAGGGGTAGGTTTTGTACTAAAATTTTATACTAAAATTTTATTGTTATTCTTCGACTATTATTCAAATTGATATACGTCTTAATTCTAAAAGTACACCTTACAAAGGAAAATTTTAATATTTAAAAAAAATTTAATGCTTGCAAGAATATGTTTAAATAAATTGGCATTTTCATACGCGTTCATGGTTATTGCACCAATAAGTAATGATTTTATACTGAAATTCATTATTTTTATTTTCGATTATTTTGACAATGGTATACATTTTGATGCCAGAAGAAAACATTTCGAATGTAAATTTTAATATTTTTAAAAAAAATTAAATGCGTGCTAAAATATGTTTAAAAAAAGTAGCGTTTTCATTGCTATCCGTGGTAATGGTACCAATAGGGGTAGGTTTTGTACTAAAATTTTATACTAAAATTTTTTTGTTATTCTTCGACTATTATTCAAATTGATATACGTCTTAATTCTAAAAGTACACCTTATAAAGGAAAATTTTAATATTTTAAAAAAAATTAATGCTTGCTAGAATATGTTTAAATAAAGTGGCATTTTCATACGCGTTCATGGATATGGCACCAGTAAGAAATGATTTAATACTGAAATTAATATTTTTATTTTCGATTATTTTGACAATGGTATAAGTCTTGATGCCAGAAGAAAACCTTTCGAGTGTGAATTTTAATATTTTAAATAAATTAAATGCGTGCTAAAATATGTTTAAAAAAAGTAGCGTTTTCATTGCTGTCCGTGGTAATGGTACCAATAGGGGTAGATTTTATACTAAAATTTTATACTAAAATTTTATTATAATTTTTCGACTATTATTCACATCGGTATACGTCTTAATCCTAGAAGTAAACCTTACAAAGGAAAATTTTAATATTTAAAAAAAATTTAATGCTTGCTAGAATATGTTTAAATAAAGTGGCATTTTCATACGCGTTCATGGATATGGCACCAGTACGTAATGATTTTATACTCAAATTAATATTTTTATTTTCGATTATTTTGACAATGGTATAAGTCTTGATGTCAGAAGAAAACCTTTCGAGTGTGAATTTTAATATTTTAAATAAATTAAATGCGTGATAAAATATGTTTAAAAAAAGTAGCGTTTTCATTGCTGTCCGTGGTCATGGTACCAATAGGGGTAGATTTTATACTAAAATTTTATACTAAAATTTTATTATTAATTTTCGACTATTATTCACATCGGTATACGTCTTAATTCTAGAAGTAAACCTTACAAACCAAAATTTAAATATTTAAAAAAAATTTAATGCATGCTAAAATATGTTTAAATAAAGTGGTATTTTCATACGCGTTCATGGTTATGGCACCAATAAGTAATGATTTTATACTAAAATTCATTATTTTTATTTTCGATTATTTTGACAATGGTATACGTTTTGATGCCAGAAGAAAACATTTCGAATGTAAATTTTAAAATTTTAAAAAAAAATTAAATGCGTGCAAAAATATGTTTAAAAAAGTAGCGTTTTCATTGCTATCCGTGGTAATGGTACCAATAGGGGTAGGTTTTGTACTAAAATTTTATACTAAAATTTTATTGTTATTCTTCGACTATTATCCAAATTGATATACGTCATAATTCTAAAAGTGCACCTTATAAAGGAAAATTTTAATATTTTAAAAAAAATTAATGCTTGCTAGAATATGTTTAAATAAAGTGGCATTTTCATATGCGTTCATGGTTATGGCACCAATGGGTAATGATTTTATACTGAAATTAATTATTTTTATTTTCGATTATTTAAGGAATGGTATACGTCTTGATGCCAGGAGAAAACCTTTCGAGTGTAAATTTTAATATTTTAAAAAAAATTAAATGCGCGCTAAAATATTTTAAAAAAAAGTAGCGTTTTCATTGCTGTCCAAGGTAATGGTACGAATACGGGTAGATTTTATACTTAAATTTTATACTAAAATTTTATTATTATTTTTCGACTATTATTCACATCGGTATATGTCTTAATCCTAGAAGTACACCTTACAAAGGAACATTTTAATATTTAAAAAAAAATTAATGCTTGCTAGAATATGTTTAAATAAAGTGGCATTTTCATACGCGTTTATGGTTATGGCATCAGTAAGTAATGATTTTATACTGATATTAATATTTTTATTTTCGATTATTTTGACAATGGTATAAGTCTTGATGCCAGAAGAAAACCTTTCGAGTGTAAATTTTAATATTTTAAAAAAAATTAAATGCGTTCTAAAATATGTTTAAAAAAGTAGCGTTTTCATTGCTTTCCAAGGTAATGGTATTAATACGGGTAGATTTTATACTTAAATTTTATACTAAAATTTTATTATTATTTTTCGACTATTATTCACATCGGTATACGTCTTAATCCTAGAAGTATACCTTACAAAGGAAAGTTTTAATATTTAAAAAAAATTTAATGCTTGCTAGAATATGTTAAAATAAAGTGGCATTTTCATACGTGATCATGGTTATGGGACCAATAAGTAATGATTTTATACTGAAATTTATTATTTTTATTTTCGGTTTTTTTGACAGTGGTATACGTCTTGATGCCAGAAGAAAACCTTTCGAGTGTAAATTTTAATATTTTAAAAAAAATTAAATGCGTGCTAAAATATGTTTAAAAAAAGTAGCGTTTTCATTGCTGTCCGTGGTAATGGTACCAATAGGGGTAAGTTTTATACTAAAATTTTATACTAAAATTTTATTATTATTTTTCGACTATTATTCACATCGATATACGACTTAAATCTAAAAGTACACGTTACAAAGGAAAATTTTTATATTTAAAAAAATTTAATGCTTGCAAGAATATGTTTAAATAAAGTGGCATTTTCATACGCGTTCATGGTTATGGCACCAATAAGTATTGATTTTATACTGAAATTCATTATTTTCATTTTCGATTATTTTGACAATGGTATACGTTTTGATGCCAGAAGAAAACATTTCGAATGTAAATTTTAATATTTTAAAAAAAATTAAATGCGCGCTAAAATATGTTTAAAAAAAGTAGCGTTTTTATTTGCTATCCGTGGTAATGGTACCAATAGGGGTAGGTTTTGTACTAAAATTTTATGCTAAAATTTTTTTGTTATTCTTCGACTATTATTCAAATTGATATACGTCTTAATTCTAAAGGTACACCTTATAAAGGAAAATTTTAATATTTTAAAAAAAATTAATGCTTGCTAGAATATGTTTAAATAAAGTGGCATTTTCATACTGGTTCATGGTTATTGCACCAATGGGTAATGATTTTATACTGAAATAAATTACTTTTATTTTCGATTATTTAAGCAATGGTATACGTCTTGATGCCAGGAGAAAACCTTTCGAGTGAAAATTTTAATATTTTAAAATAAATTAAATGCGTGCTAAAATATGTTTAAAAAAAGTAGCGTTTTCATTGCTGTCCGTGGTCATGGTACCAATAGGGGTAGATTTTATACTAAAATTTTTTACTAAAATTTTATTATTATTTTTCGACTATTATTCACATCGGTATACGTCTTAATCCTAGAAGTAAACCTTACAAAGGAAAATTTTAATATTTGAAAAAAATTTAATGCTTGCTAAAATATGTTTAAATAAAGTGGTATATTCATACGCGTTCATGGTTATGGCACCAATAAGTAATGATTTTATACTGAAATTCATTATTTTTATTTTCGATTATTTTGACAATGGTATACGTTTTGATGCCAGAAGAAAACATTTCGAATGTAAATTTTAATATTTTAAAAAAAAATTAAATGCGTGTAAATATGTTTAAAAAAAGTGGCGTTTTCATTGCTATCCGTGGTAATAGTACCTATAGGGGTAGGTTTTGTACTAAAATTTTATACTAAAATTTTATTGTTATTCTTCGACTATTATTCAAATTGATATACGTCTTAATTCTAAAAGTACACCTTACAAAGGAAAATTTTAATATTTAAAAAAAATTTAATGCATGCTAAAATATGTTTAAATAAAGTGGTATTTTCATACGCGTTCATGGTTATGGCACCAATAAGTAATGATTTTATACTAAAATTCATTATTTTAATTTTCGATTATTTTGACAATGGTATACGTTTTGATGCCAGAAGAAAACATTTCGAATGTAAATTTTAAAATTTTAAAAAAAAATTAAATGCGTGCAAAAATATGTTTAAAAAAGTAGCGTTTTCATTGCTATCCGTGGTAATGGTACCAATAGGGGTAAGTTTTATACTAAAATTTTATACTAAAATTTTATTATTATTTTTCGACTATTATTCACATCGATATACGACTTAAATCTAAAAGTACACGTTACAAAGGAAAATTTTTATATTTAAAAAAAATTTAATGCTTGCAAGAATATGTTTAAATAAAGTGGCATTTTCATACGCGTTCATGGTTATGGCACGAATAAGTATTGATTTTATACTGACATTCATTATTTTCATTTTCGATTATTTTGACAATGGTATACGTTTTGATGCCAGAAGAAAACATTTCGAATGTAAATTTTAATATTTTAAAAAAAATTAAATGCGCGCTAAAATATGTTTAAAAAAAATAGCGTTTTCATTGCTATCCGTGGTAATGGTACCAATAGGGGTAGATTTTATACTAAAATTTTATACTAAAATATTATTATTATTTTTCGACTATTATTCACATCGGTATACGTCTTAATCCTAGAAGTAAAACTTACAAAGCAAAATTTAAATATTTAAAAAAAATTTAATGCTTGCAAGAATATGTTTAAATAAAGTGGCATTTTCATACGCGTTCGTGGTTATGGCACCAATAAGTAATGATTTTATACTGAAATTCATTATTTTTATTTTCGATTATTTTGACAATGGTATACGTTTTGATGCCAGAAGAAAACATTTCGAATGTAAATTTTAATACTTTAAAAAAAAATTAAATGCGTGCTAAAATATGTTTAAAAAAAGTGGCGTTTTCATTGCTATCCGTGGTAATGGTACCAATAGGGGTAGGTTTTGTACTAAAATTTTATACTAAAATTTTATTGTTATTCTTCGACTATTATTCAAATTGATATACGTCTTAATTCTAAAAGTACACCTTACAAAGGAAAATTTTAATATTTAAAAAAAATTTAATGCTTGCAAGAATATGTTTAAATAAAGTGGCATTTTCATACGCGTTCGTGGTTATGGCACCAATAAGTAATGATTTTATACTGATTTTCATTATTTTTATTTTCGATTATTTTGACAATGGTATACGTTTTGATGCCAGAAGAAAACATTTCGAATGTAAATTTTAATATTTTAAAAAAAAATTAAATGCGTGCTAAAATATGTTTATAAAAGTAGCGTTTTCATTGCTATCCGTGGTAATGGTACCAATAGGGGTAGGTTTTGTACTAAAATTTTATACTAAAATTTTTTTGTTATTCTTCGACTATTATTCAAATTGATATACGTCTTAATTCTAAAAGTAGACCTTATAAAGGAAAATTTTAATATTTTAAAAAAAATTAATGCTTGCTAGAATATGTTTAAATAAAGTGGCATTTTCATACTCGTTCATGGTTATTGCACCAATGGGTAATGATTTTATACTGAAATAAATTACTTTTATTTTCGATTATTTAAGCAATGGTATACGTCTTGATGCCAGGAGAAAACCTTTCGAGTGAAAATTTTAATATTTTAAAATAAATTAAATGCGTGCTAAAATATGTTTAAAGAAAGTAGCGTTTTCATTGCTGTCCGTGGTCATGGTACCAATAGGGGTAGATTTTATACTAAAATTTTATACTAAAATTTTATTATTATTTTTCGACTATTATTCACATCGGTATACGTCTTAATCCTAGAAGTAAACCTTACAAAGGAAAATTTTAATATTTAAAAAAAATTTAATGCTTGCTAGAATATGTTTAAATAAAGTGGCATTTTCATACGCGTTCAAGGATATGGCACCAGTAAGTAATGATTTTATACTGAAATTAATATTTTTATTTTCGATTATTTTGACAATGGTATAAGTCTTGATGCCAGAAGAAAACCTTTCGAGTGTTAATTTTAATATTTTAAATAAATTAAATGCGTGCTAAAATATGTTTAAAAAAAGTAGCGTTTTCATTGCTGTCCGTGGTCATGGTACCAATAGGGGTAGATTTTATACTAAAATTTTATACTAAAATATTATTATTATTTTTCGACTATTATTCACATCGGTATACGTCTTAATTCTAGAAGTAAAACTTACAAAGCAAAATTTAAATATTTAAAAAAAATTTAATGCTTGCTAAAATATGTTTAAATAAAGTGGTATTTTCATACGCGTTCATGGTTATGGCACCAATAAGTAATGATTTTATACTGAAATTCATTATTTTTATTTTCGATTATTTTGACAATGGTATACGTTTTGATGCCAGAAGAAAACATTTCGAATGTAAATTTTAATATTTTAAAAAAAAATTAAATGCGTGTAAAATATGTTTAAAAAAAGTGGCGTTTTCATTGCTATCCGTGGTAATGGTACCAATAGGGGTAGGTTTTGTACTAAAATTTTATACTAAAATTTTATTGTTATTCTTCGACTATTATTCAAATTGATATACGTCTTAATTCTAAAAGTACACCTTACAAAGGAAAATTTTAATATTTAAAAAAATTTTAATGCTTGCAGGAATATGTTTAAATAAAGTGGCATTTTCATACGCGTTCATGGTTATGGCACCAATAAGTAATGATTTTATACTGAAATTCATTATTTTTATTTTCGATTATTTAAGCAATGGTATACGTTTTGATGTCAGAAGAAAACATTTCGAATGTAAATTTTAATATTTTAAAAAAAAATTAAATGCGTGTAAAATATGTTTAAAAAAAGTGGCGTTTTCATTGCTATCCGTGGTAATGGTACCAATAGGGGTAGGTTTTGTACTAAAATTTTATACTAAAATTTTATTGTTATTCTTCGACTATTATCCAAATCGATATACGTCATAATTCTAAATGTGCACCTTATAAAGGAAAATTTTAATATTTTAAAAAAAATTAGTGCTTGCTAGAATATGTTTAAATAAAGTGGCATTTTCATACGCGTTCATGGTTATGGCACCAATGGGAAATTATTTTATACTGAAATTAATTATTTTTATTTTCGATTATTTAAGCAATGGTATACGTCTTGATGCCAGGAGAAAACCTTTCGAGTCAAAATTTTAATATTTTAAAAAGAATTAAATGCGCGCTAAAATATGTTAAAAAAAGTAGCGTTTTCATTGCTGTCCAAGGTAATGGTACCAATACGGGTAGATTTTATACTTAAATTTAACACTAAAATTTTATTTTTATTTTTCGACTATTTTTCACATCGATATACGACTTAAATCTAAAAGTACACCTTACAAAGGAAAATTTTAATATTTAAAAAAAATTTAATGCTTGCTAGAATATGTTTAAATAAAGTGGCATTTTCACACGCGTTCATGGATATGGCACCAGTAAGTAATGATTTTATACCGAAATAAATATTTTTATTTTCGATTATTTTGACAATGGTATAAATCTTGATGCCAGAAGAAAACCTTTCGAGAGTGAATTTTAATATTTTAAATAAATTAAATGCGTGCTAAAATATGTTTAAAAAAAGTAGCGTTTTCATTGCTGTTCGTGGTAATGGTACCAATAGAGGTAGATTTTATAATAAAATTTTATACTAAAATTTTATTATTATTTTTCGACTATTATTCCCATCGGTATACGTCTTAATCCTAGAAGTAAACCTTACAAAGCAAAATTTAAATATTTAAAATAATTTAATGCTTGTTAAAATATGTTTAAATAAAGTGGTATTTTCATACGCGTTCATGGTTATGGCACCAATAAGTAATGATTTTATACTAAAATTCATTATTTTTATTTTCGATTATTTTGACAATGGTATACGTTTTGATGCCAGAAGAAAACATTTCGAATGTAAATTTTAATATTTTTAAAAAAATTAAATGCGCGCTAAAATATGTTTAAAAAAAGTAGCGTTTTCATTGCTATCCGTGGTAATAGTACCAATAGGGGGAAGTAAACCTTACTAAGGAAAATTTTAATATTTAAAAAAAATTTAATGCTTGCTTGAATATGTTTAAATAAAGTGGCATTTTCATACGCGTTCATGGATATGGCACCAGTAAGTAATGATTTTATACTGAAATTAATATTTTTATTTTCGATTATTTTGACAATGGTATGTCTTGATGCCAGCAGAAAACCTTTCGAGTGTGAATTTTAATATTTTAAATAAATTAATGCGTGCTAAAATATGTTTAAAAAAAGAAGCGTTTTCATTGCTGTCGGTGGTAATGGTACCAATAGTTGTAGTTTTTATACTAAAATTTTATACCAAAATTTTATTATTATTTTTCGACTATTATTCACATCGGTATACGTCTTAATCCTAGAAGTAAACCTTACAAAGGAAAATTTTAATATTTAAAAAAAATTTAATGCTTGCTAGAATATGTTTAAATAAAGTGGCATTTTCATACGCGTTCATGGATATGGCACCAGTAAGTAATGATTTTATACTCAAATTAATATTTTTATTTTCGATTATTTTGACAATGGTATAAGTCTTGATGCCAGAAGAAAACCTTCCGAGTGTGAATTTTAATATTTTAAATAAATTAAATGCGTGCTAAAATATGTTTAAAAAAAGTAGCGTTTTCATTGCTGTCCGTGGTTATGGTACCAATAGGGGTAGATTTTATACTAAAATTTTATACTAAAATTTTATTATTATTTTTCGACTATTATTCACATCGGTATACGTCTTAATCCTAGAAGTAAACCTTACAAAGCAAAATTTAAATATTTAAAAAAAATTTAATGCATGCTAAAATATGTTTAAATAAAGTGGTATTTTCATACGCGTTCATGGTTATGGCACCAATAAGTAAAGATTTTATACTAAAATCCATTATTTTTATTTTCGATTATTTTGACAATGGTATACGTTTTGATGCCAGAAGAAAACATGTCGAATGTAAATTTTAATATTTTAAAACAAAATTAAATGCGTGTAAAATATGTTTAAAAAAAGTGGCGTTTTCATTGCTATCCGTGGTAATGGTACCAATAGGGGTAGGTTTTGTACTAAAATTTTATACTAAAATTTTATTGTTATTCTTCGACTATTATTCAAATTGATATACGTCTTAATTCTAAAAGTACACCTTACAAAGGAAAATTTTAATATTTAAAAAAAATTTAATGCATGCTAAAATATGTTTAAATAAAGTGGTATTTTCATACGCGTTCATGGTTATGGCACCAATAGGTAATGATTTTATACTAAAATTCATGATTTTTATTTTCGATTATTTTGACACTGGTATACGTTTTGATGCCAGAAGAAAACATTTCGAATGTAAATTTTAAAATTTTAAAAAAAAATTAAATGCGTGCAAAAATATGTTTAAAAAAGTAGCGTTTTCATTGCTATCCGTGGTAATGGTACCAATAGGGGTACGTTTTGTACTAAAATTTTATACTAAAATTTTATTGTTATTCTTCGACTATTATCCAAATTGATATACGTCATAATTCTAAAAGTGCACCTTATAAAGGAAAATTTTAATATTTTAAAAAAAATTAATGCTTGCTAGAATATGTTTAAATAAAGTGGCATTTTCATACGCGTTCATGGTTATGGCACCAATGGGTAATGATTTTATACTGAAATTAATTATTTTTATTTTCGATTATTTAAGGAATGGTATACGTCTTGATGCCAGGAGAAAACCTTTCGAGTGTAAATTTTAATATTTTAAAAAAAATTAAATGCGCGCTAAAATATGTTAAAAAAAAGTAGCGTTTTCATTGCTGTCCAAGGTAATGGTACGAATACGGGTAGATTTTATACTTAAATTTTATACTAAAATTTTATTATTTTTCGACTATTATTCACATCGGTATATTTCTTAATCCTAGAAGTACACCTTACAAAGGAACATTTTAATATTTAAAAAAAAATTAATGCTTGCTAGAATATGTTTAAATAAAGTGGCATTTTCATACGCGTTTATGGTTATGGCATCAGTAAGTAATGATTTTATACTGATATTAATATTTTTATTTTCGATTATTTTGACAATGGTATAAGTCTTGATGCCAGAAGAAAACCTTTCGAGTGTAAATTTTAATATTTTAAAAAAAATTAAATGCGTTCTAAAATATGTTTAAAAAAGTAGCGTTTTCATTGCTTTCCAAGGTAATGGTACTAATACGGTTAGATTTTATACTTAAATTTTATACTAAAATTTTATTATTATTTTTCGACTATTATTCACATCGGTATACGTCTTAATCCTAGAAGTATACCTTACAAAGGAAAGTTTTAATATTTAAAAAAAATTTAATGCTTGCTAGAATATGTTAAAATAAAGTGGCATTTTCATACGTGATCATGGTTATGGGACCAATAAGTAATGATTTTATACTGAAATTAATTATTTTTATTTTCGGTTTTTTTGACAGTGGTATACGTCTTGATGCCAGAAGAAAACCTATCGAGTGTAAATTTTTATATTTTAAAAAAAATTAAATGCGTGCTAAAATATGTTTAAAAAAAGTAGCGTTTTCATTGCTGTCCGTGGTAATGGTACCAATAGGGGTAAGTTTTATACTAAAATTTTATACTAAAATTTTATTATTATTTTTCGACTATTATTCACATCGATATACGACTTAAATCTAAAAGTACACGTTACAAAGGAAAATTTTTATATTTAAAAAAAATTTAATGCTTGCAAGAATATGTTTAAATAAAGTGGCATTTTCATACGCGTTCATGGTTATGGCACCAATAAGTATTGATTTTATACTGAAATTCATTGTTTTCATTTTCGATTATTTTGACAATGGTATACGTTTTGATGCCAGAAGAAAACATTTCGAATGTAAATTTTAATATTTTAAAAAAAATTAAATGCGCGCTAAAATATGTTTAAAAAAAGTAGCGTTTTCATTGCTATCCGTGGTAATGGTACCAATAGGGGAAGTTTTTATACTTAAATTTTATACTAAAATTTTATTATTTTTTTTCGACTATTATTCACATCGGTATACGTCTTAATCCTAGAAGTAAACCTTACAAAGGAAAATTTTAATATTTAAAAAAAATTTAATGCTTTTAGAATATGTTTAAATAAAGTGGCATTTTCATACGCGTTCAAGGAGATGGCACCAGTAAGTAATGATTTTATACTGAAATTAATATTTTTATTTTCGATTATTATTTTGACAATGGTATGTCTTGATGCCAGAAGAAAACCTTTCAAATGTTAATTTTAATATTTTAAATAAATAATATGCGTGCTAAAATATGTTTAAAAAAAGTAGCGTTTTCATTGCTGTCCGCGGTCATGTTACCAATAGGGGTAGATTTTATACTAAAATTTTATACTAAAATATTATTATTATTTTTCGACTATTATTCACATCGGTATACGTCTTAATCCTAGAAGTAAAACTTACAAAGCAAAATTTAAATATTTAAAAAAAATTTAATGCTTGCAAGAATATGTTTAAATAAAGGGGCATTTTCATACGCGTTCGTGGTTATGGCACCAATAAGTAATGATTTTATACTGAAATTCATTATTTTTATTTTCGATTACTTTGACAATGGTATACGTTTTGATGCCAGAAGAAAACATTTCGAATGTAAATTTTAATATTTTAAAAAAAAATTAAATGCGTGTTAAAATATGTTTAAAAAAAGTAGCGTTTTCATTGCTATCCGTGGTAATGGTACAAATAGGGGTAGGTTTTGTACTAAAATTTTATACTAAAATTTTTTTGTTATTCTTCGACTATTATTCAAATTGATATACGTCTTAATTCTAAAAGTACACCATATAAAGGAAAATTTTAATATTTTAAAAAAAATTAATGCTTGCTAGAATATGTTTAAATAAAGTGGCATTTTCATACTCGTTCATGGTTATTGCACCAATGGGTAATGATTTTATACTGAAATTAATTACTTTTATTTTCGATTATTTGAGCAATGGTATACGTCTTGATGCCAGGAGAAAACCTTTCGAGTGAAAATTTTAATATTTTAAAATAAATTAAATGCGTGCTAAAATATGTTTAAAAAAAATAGCGTTTTCATTGCTGTCCGTGGTCATGGTACCAATAGGGGTAGATTTTATACTAAAATTTTATACTAAAATTTTATTATTATTTTTCGACTATTATTCACATCGGTATACGTCTTAATCCTAGAAGTAAACCTTACAAAGGAAAATTTTAATATTTAAAAAAAATTTAATGCTTGCTAGAATATGTTTAAATATAGTGGCATTTTCATACGCGTTCAAGGATATGGCACCAGTAAGTAATGATTTTATACTGAAATTAATATTTTTATTTTCGATTATTTTGACAATGGTATAAGTCTTGATGCCAGAAGAAAACCTTTCGAGTGTTAATTTTAATATTTTAAATAAATTAAATGCGTGCTAAAATATGTTTAAAAAAAGTAGCGTTTTCATTGCTGTCCGTGGTCATGGTACCAATAGATGGTAGATTTTATACTAAAATTTTATACTAAAATATTATTATTATTTTTCGACTATTATTCACATCGGTATACGTCTTAATCCTAGAAGTAAAACTTACAAAGCAAAATTTAAATATTTAAAAAAAATTTAATGCTTGCTAAAATATGTTTAAATAAAGTGGTATTTTCATACGCGTTCATGGTTATGGCACCAATAAGTAATGATTTTATACTGAAATTCATTATTTTTATTTTCGATTATTTTGACAATGGTATACGTTTTGATGCCAGAAGAAAACATTTCGAATGTAAATTTTAATACTTTAAAAAAAAATTAAATGCGTGCTAAAATATGTTTAAAAAAAGTGGCGTTTTCATTGCTATCCGTGGTAATGGTACCAATAGGGTTAGGTTTTGTACTAAAATTTTATACTAAAATTTTATTGTTATTGTTCGACTATTATTCAAATTGATATACGTCTTAATTCTAAAAGTACACCTTACAAAGGAAAATTTTAATATTTAAAAAAAATTTAATGCTTGCAAGAATATGTTTAAATAAAGTGGCATTTTCATACGCGTTCGTGGTTATGGCACCAATAAGTAATGATTTTATACTGAAATTCATTATTTTTATTTTCGATTATTTTGACAATGGTATACGTTTTGATGCCAGAAGAAAACATTTCGAATGTAAATTTTAATATTTTAAAAAAAAATTAAATGCGTGCTAAAATATGTTTAAAAAAAGTAGCGTTTTCATTGCTATCCGTGGTAATGGAACCAATAGGGGTAGGTTTTGTACTAAAATTTTATACTAAAATTTTTTTGTTATTCTTCGACTATTATTCAAATTGATATACGTCTTAATTCTAAAAGTACACCTTATAAAGGAAAATTTTAATATTTTAAAAAAAATTAATGCTTGCTAGAATATGTTTAAATAAAGTGGCATTTTCATACTCGTTCATGGTTATTGCACCAAAGGGTAATGATTTTATACTGAAATAAATTACTTTTATTTTCGATTATTTAAGCAATGGTATACGTCTTGATGCCAGGAGAAAACCTTTCGAGTGAAAATTTTAATATTTTAAAATAAATTAAATGCGTCCTAAAATATGTTTAAAAAAAGTAGCGTTTTCATTGCTGTCCGTGGTCATGGTACCAATAGGGGTAGATTTTATACTAAAATTTTATATTAAAATTTTATTATTATTTTTCGACTATTATTCACATCGGTATACGTCTTAATCCTAGAAGTAAACCTTACAAAGGAAAATTTTAATATTTAAAAAAAATTTAATGCTTGCTAGAATATGTTTAAATAAAGTGGCATTTTCATACGCGTTCAAGGATATGGCACCAGTAAGTAATGATTTTATACTGAAATTAATATTTTTATTTTCGATTATTTTGACAATGTTATAAGTCTTGATGCCAGAAGAAAACCTTTCGAGTGTTAATTTTAATATTTTAAATAAATTAAATGCGTGCTAAAATATGTTTAAAAAAAGTAGCGTTTTCATTGCTGTCCGTGGTCATGGTACCAATAGGGGTAGATTTTATACTAAAATTTTATACTAAAATATTATTGTTATTCTTCGACTATTATCCAAATCGATATACGTCATAATTCTAAATGTGCACCTTATAAAGGAAAATTTTAATATTTTAAAAAAAATTAGTGCTTGCTAGAATATGTTTAAATAAAGTGGCATTTTCATACGCGTTCATGGTTATGGCACCAATGGGTAATGATTTTATACTGAAATTAATTATTTTTATTTTCGATTATTTAAGCAATGGTATACGTCTTGATGCCAGGAGAAAACCTTTCGAGTCAAAATTTTAATGTTTTAAAAAGAATTAAATGCGCGCTAAAATATGTTAAAAAAAGTAGCGTTTTCATTGCTGTCCAAGGTAATGGTACCAATACGGGTAGATTTTATACTTAAATTTAATACTAAAATTTTATTTTTATTTTTCGACTATTTTTCACATCGATATACGACTTAAATCTAAAAATACACCTTACAAAGGAAAATTTTAATATTTAAAAAAAATTTAATGCTTGCTAGAATATGTTTAAATAAAGTGGCATTTTCACACGCGTTCATGGATATGGCACCAGTAAGTAATGATTTTATACCGAAATTAATATTTTTATTTTCGATTATTTTGACAATGGTATAAGTCTTGATGCCAGAAGAAAACCTTTCGAGTGTGAATTTTAATATTTTAAATAAATTAAATGCGTGCTAAAATATGTTTAAAAAAAGTAGCGTTTTCATTGCTGTTCGTGGTAATGGTACCAATAGGGGTAGATTTTATACTAAAATTTTATACTAAAATTTTATTATTATTTTTCGACTATTATTCCCATCGGTATACGTCTTAATCCTAGAAGTAAACCTTACAAAGCAAAATTTAAATATTTAAAATAATTTAATGCTTGCTAAAATATGTTTAAATAAAGTGGTATTTTCATACGCGTTCATGGTTATGGCACCAATAAGTAATGATTTTATACTAAAATTCATTATTTTTATTTTCGATTATTTTGACAATGGTATACGTTTTGATGCCAGAAGAAAACATTTCGAATGTAAATTTTAATATTATAAAAAAAATTAAATGCGCGCTAAAATATGTTTAAAAAAAGTAGCGTTTTCATTGCTATCCGTGGTAAAAGTACCAATAGGGGGAAGTAAACCTTACTAAGGAAAATTTTAATATTTAAAAAAAATTTAATGCTTGCTAGAATATGTTTAAATAAAGTGGCATTTTCATACGCGTTCATGGATATGGCACCAGTAAGTAATGATTTTATACTGAAATTAATATTTTTATTTTCGATTATTTTGACAATGGTATAAGTCTTGATGCCAGAAGAAAACCTTTCGAGTGTGAATTTTAATATTTTAAATAAATTAAATGCGTGCTAAAATATGTTTAAAAAAAGTAGCGTTTTCATTGCTGTCCGTGGTAATGGTACCAATAGTGGTAAGATTTTATACTAAAATTTTATACCAAAATTTTATTATTATTTTTCGACTATTATTCACATCGGTATACGTCTTAATCCTAGAAGTAAACCTTACAAAGGAAAATTTTAATATTTAAAAAAAATTTAATGCTTGCTAGAATATGTTTAAATAAAGTGGAATTTTCATACGCGTTCATGGATATGGCACCAGTAAGTAATGATTTTATACTCAAATTAATATTTTTATTTTCGATTATTTTGACAATGGTATAAGTCTTGATGCCAGAAGAAAACCTTCCGAGTGTGAATTTTAATATTTTAAATAAATTAAATGCGTGCTAAAATATGTTTAAAAAAAGTAGCGTTTTCATTGCTGTCCGTGGTCATGGTACCAATAGGGGTAGATTTTATACTAAAATTTTATACTAAAATTTTATTATTATTTTTCGACTATTATTCACATCGGTATACGTCTTAATCCTAGAAGTAAACCTTACAAAGCAAAATTTAAATATTTGAAAAAAATTTAATGCATGCTAAAATATGTTTAAATAAAGTGGTATTTTCATACGCGTTCATGGTTATGGCACCAATAAGTAAAGATTTTATACTAAAATTCATTATTTTTATTTTCGATTATTTTGAAAATGGTATACGTTTTGATGCCAGAAGAAAACATTTCGAATGTAAATTTTAAAATTTTAAAAAAAAATTAAATGCGTGCAAAAATATGTTTAAAAAAGTAGCGATTTCATTGCTATGCGTGGTAATAGTACACATAGGGGTAAGTTTTATACTTAAATTTTATACTAAAATTTTATTATTATTTTTCGACTATTATTCACATCGATATACGTCTTAAATCTAAAAGTACACCTTACAAAGGAAAATTTTAATATTTAAAAAAAATTTAATGCTTGCAAGAATATGTTTAAATAAAGTGGCATTTTCATACGCGTTCATGGTTATGGCACCAATAAGTAATGATTTTATACTGAAATTCATTATTTTTATTTTCGATTATTTTGACAATGGTATACGTTTTGATGCCAGAAGAAAACATTTCGAATATAAATTTTAATATTTTAAAAAAAAATTAAATGCGTGCTAAAATATGTTTAAAAAAAGTAGCGTTTTCATTGCTATCCGTGGTAATGGTACCAATAGGGGTAGGTTTTGTACTAAAATTTTATACTAAAATTTTATTGTTATTCTTCGACTATTATCCAAATTGATATACGGCATAATTCTAAAAGTGCACCTTATAATGGAAAATTTTAATATTTTAAAAAAAATTAATGCTTGCTAGAATATGTTTAAATAAAGTGGTATTTTGATACGCGTTCATGGTTATGGCACCAATAAGTAAAGATTTTATACTAAAATTCATTATTTTTATTTTCGATTATTTTGACAATGGTATACGTTTTGATGCCAGAAGAAAACATTTCGAATGTAAATTTTAAAATTTTAAAAAAAAATTAAATGCGTGCAAAAATATGTTTAAAAAAGTAGCGTTTTCATTGCTATGCGTGGTAATAGTACACATAGGGGTAAGTTTTATACTAAAATTTTATACTAAAATTTTATTATTATTTTTCGACTATTATTCACATCGATATACGTCTTAAATCTAAAAGTACACCTTACAAAGGAACATTTTAATATTTAAAAAAAAATTAATGCTTGCTAGAATATGTTTAAATAAAGTGGCATTTTCATACGCGTTTTTGGTTATGGGACCAATAAGTAATGATTTTATACTGAAATTAATTATTTTTATTTTCGGTTTTTTTGACAGTGGTATACGTCTTGATGCCAGAAGAAAACCTTTCGAGTGTAAATTTTAATATTTTTAAAAAAATTAAATGCGTGCTAAAATATGTTTAAAAAAAGTAGCGTTTTCATTGCTGTCCGTAGTAATGGTACCAATAGGGGTAAGTTTTATACTAAAATTTTATACTAAAATTTTATTATTATTTTTCGACTATTATTCACATCGATATACGACTTAAATCTAAAAGTACACGTTACAAAGGAAAGTTTTAATATTTAAAAAAAATTTAATGCTAGCAAGAATATGTTTAAATAAAGTGGCATTTTCATACGCGTTCATGGTTATGGCACCAATAAGTATTGATTTTATACTGAAATTCATTATTTTTATTTTCGATTATTTTGACAATGGTATACGTTTTGATGCCAGAAGAAAACATTTCGAATGTAAATTTTAATATTTTAAAAAAAATTAAATGCGCGCTAAAATATGTTTAAAAAAAGTAGCGTTTTCTTTGCTATCCGTGGTAATGGTACCAATAGGGGAAGTTTTTATACTTAAATTTTATACTAAAATTTTATTATTTTTTTCCGACTATTATTCACATCGGTATACGTCTTAATCCTAGAAGTAAACCTTACAAAGGAAAATTTTAATATTTAAAAAAAATTTAATGCTTGCTAGAATATGTTTAAATAAAGCGGCATTTTCATACGCGTTCAAGGATATGGCACCAATAAGTAATGATTTTATACTGAAATTAATATTTTTATTTTCGATTATTTTGACAATGGTATAAGTCTTGATGCCAGAAGAAAACCTTTCGAGTGTTAATTTTAATATTTTAAATAAATAATATGCGTGCTAAAATATGTTTAAAAAAAGTAGCGTTTTCATTGCTGTCCGTGGTCATGGTACCAATAGGGGTAGATTTTATACTAAAATTTTATACTAAAATATTATTATTATTTTTCGACTATTATTCACATCGGTATACGTCTTAATCCTAGAAGTAAAACTTACAAAGCAAAATTTAAATATTTAAAAAAAATTTAATGCTTGCTAAAATATGTTTAAATAAAGTGGTATTTTCATACGCGTTCATGGTTATGGCACCAATAAGTAATGATTTTATACTGAAATTCATTATTTTTATTTTCGATTATTTTGACAATGGTATACGTTTTGATGCCAGAAGAAAACCTTTCAAATGTTAATTTTAATATTTTAAATAAATAATATGCGTGCTAAAATATGTTTAAAAAAAGTAGCGTTTTCATTGCTGTCCGTGGTCATGGTACCAATAGGGGTAGATTTTATACTAAAATTTTATACTAAAATATTATTATTATTTTTCGACTATTTTTCACATCGGTATACGTCTTAATCCTAGAAGTAAAACTTACACAGCAAAATTTAAATATTTTAAAAAAATTTAATGCTTGCTAAAATATGTTTAAATAAAGTGGTATTTTCATACGCGTTCATGGTTATGGAACCAATAAGTAATGATTTTATACTGAAATTCATTATTTTTATTTTCGATTATTTTGACAATGGTATACGTTTTGATGCCAGAAGAAAACATTTCGAATGTAAATTTTAATATTTTAAAAAAAAATTAAATGCGTGCTAAAATATGTTTAAAAAAAGTGGCGTTTTATTGCTATCCGTGGTAATGGTACCAAAAGGGGTAGGTTTTGTACTAAAATTTTATACTAAAATTTTATTGTTATTCTTCGACTATTATTCAAATTGATATACGTCTTAATTCTAAAAGTACACCTTACAAAGGAAAATTTTAATATTTAAAAAAAATTTAATGCTTGCAAGAATATGTTTAAATAAAGTGGCATTTTCATACGCGTTCGTGGTTATGGCACCAATAAGTAATGATTTTATACTGAAATTCATTATTTTTATTTTCGATTATTTTGACAATGGTATACGTTTTGATGCCAGAAGAAAACATTTCGAATGTAAATTTTAATATTTTTAAAAAAAATTAAATGCGTGCTAAAATATGTTTAAAAAAAGTAGCGTTTTCATTGCTATCCGTGGTAATGGTACCAATAGGGGTAGGTTTTGTACTAAAATTTTATACTAAAATTTTTTTGTTATTCTTCGACTATTATTCAAATTGATATACGTCTTAATTCTAAAAGTACACCTTATAAAGGAAAATTTTAATATTTTAAAAAAATTAATGCTTGCTAGAATATGTTTAAATAAAGTGGCATTTTCATACTCGTTCATGGTTATTGCACCAATGGGTAATGATTTTATACTGAAATTAATTACTTTTATTTTCGATTATTTAAGCAATGGTATACGTCTTGATGCCAGGAGAAAACCTTTCGAGTGAAAATTTTAATATTTTAAAAAAAATTAAATGCGTGCTAAAATATGTTTAAAAAAAGTAGCGTTTTCATTGCTGTCCGTGGTCATGGTACCAATAGGGGTAGATTTTATACTAAAATTTTATACTAAAATTTTATTATTATTTTTCGACTATTATTCACATCGGTATACGTCTTAATCCTAGAAGTAAACCTTACAAAGGAAAATTTTAATATTTAAAAAAAATTTAATGCTTGCTAGAATATGTTTAAATAAAGTGGCATTTTCATACGCGTTCAAGGATATGGCACCAGTAAGTAATGATTTTATACTGAAATTAATATTTTTATTTTCGATTATTTTGACAATGGTATAAGTCTTGATGCCAGAAGAAAACCTTTCGAGTGTTAATTTTAATATTTTAAATAAATAATATGCGTGCTAAAATATGTTTAAAAAAAGTAGCGTTTTCATTGCTGTCCGTGGTCATGGTACCAATAGGGGTAGATTTTATACTAAAATTTTATACTAAAATATTATTATTATTTTTCGACTATTATTCACATCGGTATACGTCTTAATCCTAGAAGTAAAACTTACAAAGCAAAATTTAAATATTTAAAAAAAATTTAATGCTTGCTAATATATGTTTAAATAAAGTGGTATTTTCATACGCGTTCATGGTTATGGCACCAATAAGTAATGATTTTATACTGAAATTCATTATTTTTATTTTCGATTATTTTGACAATGGTATACGTTTTGATGCCAGAAGAAAACCTTTCGAGTGTTAATTTTAATATTTTAAATAAATAATATGCGTGCTAAAATATGTTTAAAAAAAGTAGCGTTTTCATTGCTATCCGTGGTAATGGTACCAATAGGGGTAGGTTTTGTACTAAAATTTTATACTAAAATTTTATTGTTATTCTTCGACTATTATTCAAATTGATATACGTCTTAATTCTAAAAGTACACCTTACAAAGGAAAATTTTAATATTTAAGAAAATTTAATGCTTGCAAGAATATGTTTAAATAAAGTGGCATTTTCATACGCGTTCGTGGTTATGGCACCAATAAGTAATGATTTTATACTGAAATTCATTATTTTTATTTTCGATTATTTTGACAATGGTATACGTTTTGATGCCAGAAGAAAACATTTCGAATGTAAATTTTAATATTTTTAAAAAAAATTAAATGCGTGCTAAAATATGTTTAAAAAAAGTAGCGTTTTCATTGCTATCCGTGGTAATGGTACCAATAGGGGTAGGTTTTGTACTAAAATTTTATACTAAAATTTTTTTGTTATTCTTCGACTATTATTCAAATTGATATACGTCTTAATTCTAAAAGTACACCTTATAAAGGAAAATTTTAATATTTTAAAAAAATTAATGCTTGCTAGAATATGTTTAAATAAAGTGGCATTTTCATACTCGTTCATGGTTATTGCACCAATGGGTAATGATTTTATACTGAAATTAATTACTTTTATTTTCGATTATTTAAGCAATGGTATACGTCTTGATGCCAGGAGAAAACCTTTCGAGTGAAAATTTTAATATTTTAAAAAAAATTAAATGCGTGCTAAAATATGTTTAAAAAAAGTAGCGTTTTCATTGCTGTCCGTGGTCATGGTACCAATAGGGGTAGATTTTATACTAAAATTTTATACTAAAATTTTATTATTATTTTTCGACTATTATTCACATCGGTATACGTCTTAATCCTAGAAGTAAACCTTACAAAGGAAAATTTTAATATTTAAAAAAAATTTAATGCTTGCTAGAATATGTTTAAATAAAGTGGCATTTTCATACGCGTTCAAGGATATGGCACCAGTAAGTAATGATTTTATACTGAAATTAATATTTTTATTTTCGAATATTTTGACAATGGTATAAGTCTTGATGCCAGAAGAAAACCTTTCGAGTGTTAATTTTAATATTTTAAATAAATTAAATGCGTGCTAAAATATGTTTAAAAAAAGTAGCGTTTTCATTGCTGTCCGTGGTCATGGTACCAATAGGGGTAGATTTTATACTAAAATTTTATACTAAAATATTATTATTATTTTTCGACTATTATTCACATCGGTATACGTCTTAATCCTAGAAGTAAAACTTACAAAGCAAAATTTAAATATTTAAAAAAAATTTAATGCTTGCTAAAATATGTTTAAATAAAGTGGTATTTTCATACGCGTTCATGGTTATGGCACCAATAAGTAATGATTTTATACTGAAATTCATTATTTTTATTTTCGATTATTTTGACAATGGTATACGTTTTGATGCCAGAAGAAAACATTTCGAATGTAAATTTTAATATTTTAAAAAAAAATTAAATGCGTGCTAAAATATGTTTAAAAAAAGTGGCGTTTTCATTGCTATCCGTGGTAATGGTACCAATAGGGGTAGGTTTTGTACTAAAATTTTATACTAAAATTTTATTGTTATTCTTCGACTATTATTCAAATTGATATACGTCTTAATTCTAAAAGTACACCTTACAAAGGAAAATTTTAATATTTAAAAAAAATTTAATGCTTGCAAGAATATGTTTAAATAAAGTGGCATTTTTATACGCGTTCGTGGTTATGGCACCAATAAGTAATGATTTTATACTGAAATTCATTATTTTTATTTTCGATTATTTTGACAATGGTATACGTTTTGATGCCAGAAGAAAACATTTCGAATGTAAATTTTAATATTTTAAAAAAAAATTAAATGCGTGCTAAAATATGTTTAAAAAAAGTAGCGTTTTCATTGCTATCCGTGGTAATGGTACCAATAGGGGTAGGTTTTGTACTTAAATTTTATACTAAAATTTTTTTGTTATTCTTCGACTATTATTCAAATTGATATACGTCTTAATTCTAAAAGTACACCTTATAAAGGAAAATTTTAATATTTTAAAAAAAATTAATGCTTGCTAGAATATGTTTAAATAAAGTGGCATTTTCATACTCGTTCATGGTTATTGCACCAATGGATAATGATTTTATACTGAAATTAATTACTTTTATTTTCGATTATTTTGACAATGGTATAAGTCTTGATGCCAGAAGAAAACCTTTCGAGTGTTAATTTTAATATTTTAAATAAATTAAATGCGTGCTAAAATATGTTTAAAAAAAGTAGCTTTTTCATTGCTGTCCGTAGTCATGGTACCAATAGGGGTAGATTTTATACTAAAATTTTATACTAAAATATTATTATTATTTTTCGACTATTATTCACATCGGTATACGTCTTAATCCTAGAAGTAAAACTTACAAAGCAAAATTTAAATATTTAAAAAAAATATAATGCTTGCTAAAATATGTTTAAATAAAGTGGTATTTTCATACGCGTTCATGGTTATGGCACCAATATGTAATGATTTTATACTGAAATTCATTATTTTTATTTTCGATTATTTTGACAATGGTATATGTTTTGATGCCAGAAGAAAACATTTCGAATGTAAATTTTAATATTTTAAAAAAAAATTAAATGCGTGCTAAAATATGTTTAAAAAAGTGGCGTTTTCATTGCTATCCGTGGTAATGGTACCAATAGGGGTAGGTTTTGTACTAAAATTTTATACTAAAATTTTATTGTTATTCTTCGGCTATTATTCAAATTGATATACGTCTTAATTCTAAAAGTACACCTTACAAAGGAAAATTTTAATATTTAAAAAAAATTTAATGCTTGCAAGAATATGTTTAAATAAAGTAGCATTTTCATACGCGTTCGTGGTTATGGCACCAATAAGTAATGATTTTATACTGAAATTAATTACTTTTATTTTCGATTATTTAAGCAATGGTATACGTCTTGATGCCAGGAAAAAACCTTTCGAGTGAAAATTTAAATATTTTAAAAAAAATTAAATGCGTGCTAAAATATGTTTAAAAAAAGTAGCGTTTTCATTGCTGTCCGTGGTCATGGTACCAATAGGGGTAGATTTTATACTAAAATTTTATACTAAAATTTTATTATTATTTTTCGACTATTATTCATATCGGTATACGTCTTAATCCTAGAAGTAAACCTTACAAAGGAAAATTTTAATATTTAAAAAAAATTTAATGCTTGCTAGAATATGTTTAAATAAAGTGGCATTTTCATACGCGTTCAAGGATATGGCACCAGTAAGTAATGATTTTATACTGAAATTAATATTTTTATTTTCGATTATTTTGACAATGGTATAAGTCTTGATGCCAGAAGAAAACCTTTCGAGTGTTAATTTTAATATTTTAAATAAATTAAATGCGTGCTAAAATATGTTTAAAAAAAGTAGCTTTTTCATTGCTGTCCGTAGTCATGGTACCAATAGGGGTAGATTTTATACTAAAATTTTATACTAAAATATTATTATTATTTTTCGACTATTATTCACATCGGTATACGTCTTAATCCTAGAAGTAAAACTTACAAAGCAAAATTTAAATATTTAAAAAAAATATAATGCTTGCTAAAATATGTTTAAATAAAGTGGTATTTTCATACGCGTTCGTGGTTATGGCACCAATAAGTAATGATTTTATACTGAAATTCATTATTTTTATTTTCGATTATTTTGACAATGGTATACGTTTTGATGCCAGAAGAAAACATTTCGAATGTAAATTTTTATATTTTAAAAAAAATTAAATGCGTGCTAAAATATGTTTAAAAAAAGTAGCGTTTTCATTGCTATCCGTGGTAATGGTACCAATAGGGGTAGGTTTTGTACTAAAATTTTATACTAAAATTTTTTTGTTATTCTTCGACTATTATTCAAATTGATATACGTCTTAATTCTAAAAGTACACCTTATAAAGGAAAATTTTAATATTTTAAAAAAAATTAATGCTTGCAAGAATATGTTTAAATAAAGTGGCATTTTCATACGCGTTCAAGGATATGGCACCAGTAAGTAATGATTTTATACTGAAATTAATATTTTTATTTTCGATTATTTTGACAATGGTATAAGTCTTGATGCCAGAAGAAAACCTTTCGAGTGTTAATTTTAATATTTTAAATAAATTAAATGCGTGCTAAAATATGTTTAAAAAAAGTAGCTTTTTCATTGCTGTCCGTAGTCATGGTACCAATAGGGGTAGATTTTATACTAAAATTTTATACTAAAATATTATTATTATTTTTCGACTATTATTCACATCGGTATACGTCTTAATCCTAGAAGTAAAACTTACAAAGCAAAATTTAAATATTTAAAAAAAATATAATGCTTGCTAAAACATGTTTAAATAAAGTGGTATTTTCATACGCGTTCGTGGTTATGGCACCAATAAGTAATGATTTTATACTGAAATTCATTATTTTTATTTTCGATTATTTTGACAATGGTATACGTTTTGATGCCAGAAGAAAACATTTCGAATGTAAATTTTTATATTTTAAAAAAAATTAAATGCGTGCTAAAATATGTTTAAAAAAAGTAGCGTTTTCATTGCTATCCGTGGTAATGGTACCAATAGGGGTAGGTTTTGTACTAAAATTTTATACTAAAATTTTTTTGTTATTCTTCGACTATTATTCAAATTGATATACGTCTTAATTCTAAAAGTACACCTTATAAAGGAAAATTTTAATATTTTAAAAAAAATTAATGCTTGCAAGAATATGTTTAAATAAAGTGGCATTTTCATACGCGTTCATGGTTATGGCACCAATAAGTAATGATTTTATACTGAAATTCATTATTTTTATTTTCGATTATTTTGACAATGGTATACGTTTTGATGCCAGAAGAAAACATTTCGAATATAAATTTTAATATTTTAAAAAAAAATTAAATGCGTGCTAAAATATGTTTAAAAAAAGTAGCGTTTTCATTGCTATCCGTGGTAATGGTACCAATAGGGGTAGGTTTTGTCCAAAAATTTATACTAAAATTTTATTGTTATTCTTCGACTATTATCCAAATTGATATACGTCATAATTCTAAAAGTGCACCTTATAATGGAAAATTTTAATATTTTAAAAAAAATTAATGCTTGCTAGAATATGTTTAAATAAAGTGGTATTTTCATACGCGTTCATGGTTATGGCACCAATAAGTAAAGATTTTATACTAAAATTCATTATTTTTATTTTCGATTATTTTGACAATGGTATACGTTTTGATGCCAGAAGAAAACATTTCGAATGTAAATTTTAAAATTTTAAAAAAAATTAAATGCGTGCAAAAATATGTTTAAAAAAGTAGCGTTTTCATTGCTATGCGTGGTAATAGTACACATAGGGGTAAGTTTTATACTAAAATTTTATACTATAATTTTATTATTATTTTTCGACTATTATTCACATCGATATACGTCTTAAATCTAAAAGTACACCTTACAAAGGAAAATTTTAATATTTAAAAAAAATTTAATGCTTGCAAGAATATGTTTAAATAAAGTGGCATTTTCATACGCGTTCATGGTTATGGCACCAATAAGTAATGATTTTATACTGAAATTCATTATTTTTATTTTCGATTATTTTGACAATGGTATACGTTTTGATGCCAGAAGAAAACATTTCGAATGTAAATTTTAATATTTTAAAAAAAAATTAAATGTGTGCTAAAATATGTTTAAAAAAAGTAGCGTTTTCATTGCTATCCGTGGTAATGGTACCAATAGGGGTAGGTTTTGTACTAAAATTTTATACTAAAATTTTATTGTTATTCTTCGACTATTATCCAAAATGATATACGTCATAATTCTAAAAGTGCACCTTATAAAGGAAAATTTTAATATTTTAAAAAAAATTAATGCTTGCTAGAATATGTTTAAATAAAGTGGCATTTTCATACGCGTTCATGGTTATGGCACCAATGGGTAATGATTTTATACTGAAATTAATTATTTTTATTTTCGATTATTTAAGGAATGGTATACGTCTTGATGCCAGGAGAAAACCTTTCGAGTGTAAATTTTAATATTTTAAAAAAATTAAATGCGCGCTAAAATATGTTAAAAAAAAGTAGAATTTTCATTGCTGTCCAAGGAAATGGTACGAATACGGGTAGATTTTATACTTAAATTTTATACTAAAATTTTATTATTATTTTTCGACTATTATTCACATCGATATACGTCTTAAATCTAAAAGTACACCTTACAAAGGAAAATTTTAATATTTAAAAAAAATTTAATGCTTGCAAGAATATGTTTAAATAAAGTGGCATTTTCATACGCGTTCATGGTTATGGCACCAATAAGTAATGATTTTATACTGAAATTCATTATTTTTATTTTCGATTATTTTGACAATGGTATACGTTTTGATGCCAGAAGAAAACATTTCGAATGTAAATTTTAATATTTTAAAAAAAAATTAAATGTGTGCTAAAATATGTTTAAAAAAAGTAGCGTTTTCATTGCTATCCGTGGTAATGGTACCAATAGGGGTAGGTTTTGTACTAAAATTTTATACTAAAATTTTATTGTTATTCTTCGACTATTATCCAAAATGATATACGTCATAATTCTAAAAGTGCACCTTATAAAGGAAAATTTTAATATTTTAAAAAAAATTAATGCTTGCTAGAATATGTTTAAATAAAGTGGCATTTTCATACGCGTTCATGGTTATGGCACCAATGGGTAATGATTTTATACTGAAATTAATTATTTTTATTTTCGATTATTTAAGGAATGGTATACGTCTTGATGCCAGGAGAAAACCTTTCGAGTGTAAATTTTAATATTTTAAAAAAATTAAATGCGCGCTAAAATATGTTAAAAAAAAGTAGAATTTTCATTGCTGTCCAAGGAAATGGTACGAATACGGGTAGATTTTATACTTAAATTTTATACTAAAATTTTATTATTATTTTTCGACTATTATTCACATCGGTATATGTCTTAATCCTAGAAGTACACCTTACAAAGGAACGTTTTAATATTTAAAAAAAAATTAATGCTTGCTAGAATATGTTTAAATAAAGTGGCATTTTCATACGCGTTTATGGTTATGGCATCAGTAAGTAATGATTTTATACTGATATTAATATTTTTATTTTCGATTATTTTGACAATGGTATAAGTCTTGATGCCAGAAGAAAACCTTTCGAGTGTAAATTTTAATATTTTAAAAAAAATTAAATGCGTTCTAAAATATGTTTAAAAAAGTAGCGTTTTCATTGCTTTCCAAGGTAATGGTACCAATACGGGTAGATTTTATACTAAAATTTTATTATTATTTTTCGACTATTATTCACATCGGTATACGTCTTAATCCTAGAAGTACACCTTACAAAGGAAAGTTTTAATATTTAAAAAAAATTTAATGCTTGCTAGAATATGTTAAAATAAAGTGGCATTTTCATACGTGATCATGGTTATGGGACCAATAAGTAATGATTTTATACTGAAATTAATTATTTTTATTTTCGGTTTTTTTGACAGTGGTATACGTCTTGATGCCAGAAGAAAACCTTTCGAGTGTAAATTTTAATATTTTAAAAAAAATTAAATGCGTGCTAAAATATGTTTAAAAAAAGTAGCGTTTTCATTGCTGTCCGTAGTAATGATACCAATAGGGGTAAGTTTTATACTAAAATTTTATACTAAAATTTTATTATTATTTTTCGACTATTATTCACATCGATATACGACTTAAATCTAAAAGTACACGTTACAAAGGAAAGTTTTAATATTTAAAAAAAATTTAATGCTAGCAAGAATATGTTTAAATAAAGTGGCATTTTCATACGCGTTCATGGTTATGGCACCAATAAGTATTGATTTTATACTGAAATTCATTATTTTTATTTTCGATTATTTTGACAATGGTATACGTTTTGATGCCAGAAGAAAACATTTCGAATGTAAATTTTAATATTTAATATTTAATATTTAATATTTAAGACGTATACCGATGTGAATAATATTTGAAAAATAATAATAAAATTTTAGTATAAAATTTTAGTATAAAATCTACCCCTATTGGTACCATGACCACGGACAGCAATGAAAACGCTACTTTTTTTAAACATATTTTAGCACGCATTTAATTTTTTTTAAAATATTAAAATTTTCACTCGAAAGGTTTTCTCCTGGCATCAAGACGTATACCATTGCTTAAATAATCGAAAATAAAAGTAATTAATTTCAGTATAAAATCATTACCCATTGGTGCAATAACCATGAACGAGTATGAAAATGCCACTTTATTTAAACATATTCTAGCAAGCATTAATTTTTTTAAAATATTAAAATTTTCCTTTATAAGGTGTACTTTTAGAATTAAGACGTATATCAATTTGAATAATAGTCGAAGAATAACAAAAAAAATTTAGTATAAAATTTTAGTACAAAACCTACCCCTATTGGTACCATTACCACGGATAGCAATGAAAACGCTACTTTTTTTAAACATATTTTAGCACGCATTTAATTTTTTTTAAAAATATTAAAATTTACATTCGAAATGTTTTCTTCTGGCATCAAAACGTATACCATTGTCAAAATAATCGAAAATAAAAATAATGAATTTCAGTATAAAATCATTACTTATTGGTTCAATAACCATGAACGCGTATGAAAATACCACTTTATTTAAACATATTTTAGCAAGCATTAAATTTTTTTAAAATATTTAAATTTTGCTTTGTAAGTTTTACTTCTAGGATTAAGACGTATACCGATGTGAATAATAGTCGAAAAATAATAATAATATTTTAGTATAAAATTTTAGTATAAAATCTACCCCTATTGGTACCATGACCACGGACAGCAATGAAAACGCTACTTTTTTTAAACATATTTTAGCACGCATATTATTTATTTAAAATATTAAAATTTACATTCGAAATGTTTTCTTCTGGCATCAAAACGTATACCATTGTCAAAATAATCGAAAATAAAAATAATGAATTTCAGTATAAAATCATTACTTATTGGTTCCATAACCATGAACGCGTATGAAAATACCACTTTATTTAAACATATTTTAGCAAGCATTAAATTTTTTTTAAATATTAAAATTTTGCTTTGTAAGTTTTACTTCTAGGATTAAGACGTATACCGATGTGAATAATAGTCGAAAAATAATAATAATATTTTAGTATAAAATTTTAGTATAAAATCTACCCCTATTGGTACCATGACCACGGACAGCAATGAAAACGCTACTTTTTTTAAACATATTTTAGCACGCATTTAATTTATTTAAAATATTAAAATTAACACTCGAAAGGTTTTCTTCTGGCATCAAGACTTATACCATTGTCAAAATATTCGAAAATAAAAATATTAATTTCAGTATAAAATCATTACTTACTGGTGCCATATCCTTGAACGCGTATGAAAATGCCACTTTATTTAAACATATTCTAGCAAGCATTAAATTTTTTTTAAATATTAAAATTTTCCTTTGTAAGGTTTACTTCTAGGATTAAGACGTATACCGATGTGAATAATAGTCGAAAAATAATAATAAAATTTTAGTATAAAATTTTAGTATAAAATCTACCCCTATTGGTACCATGACCACGGACAGCAATGAAAACGCTACTTTTTTTAAACATATTTTAGCACGCATTTAATTTTTTTTAAAATATTAAAATTTTCACTCGAAAGGTTTTCTCCTGGCATCAAGACGTATACCATTGCTTAAATAATCGAAAATAAAAGTAATTAATTTCAGTATAAAATCATTACCCATTGGTGCAATAACCATGAACGAGTATGAAAATGCCACTTTATTTAAACATATTCTAGCAAGCATTAATTTTTTTAAAATATTAAAATTTTCCTTTATAAGGTGTACTTTTAGAATTAAGACGTATATCAATTTGAATAATAGTCGAAGAATAACAAAAAAATTTTAGTATAAAATTTTAGTACAAAACCTACCCCTATTGGTACCATTACCACGGATAGCAATGAAAACGCTACTTTTTTTAAACATATTTTAGCACGCATTTAAATTTTTTTAAAAATATTAAAATTTACATTCGAAATGTTTTCTTCTGGCATCAAAACGTATACCATTGTCAAAATAATCGAAAATAAAAATAATGAATTTCAGTATAAAATCATTACTTATTGGTGCCATAACCACGAACGCGTATGAAAATGCCACTTTATTTAAACATATTCTTGCATGCATTAAATTTTTTTTAAATATTAAAATTTTCCTTTGTAAGGTGTACTTTTAGAATTAAGACGTATATCAATTTGAATAATAGTCGAAGAATAACAATAAAATTTTAGTATAAAATTTTAGTACAAAACCTACCCCTTTTGGTACCATTACCACGGATAGCAATAAAACGCCACTTTTTTTAAACATATTTTAGCACGCATTTAATTTTTTTTTAAAATATTAAAATTTACATTCGAAATGTTTTCTTCTGGCATCAAAACGTATACCATTGTCAAAATAATCGAAAATAAAAATAATGAATTTCAGTATAAAATCATTACTTATTGGTTCCATAACCATGAACGCGTATGAAAATACCACTTTATTTAAACATATTTTAGCAAGCATTAAATTTTTTTAAAATATTTAAATTTTGCTTTGTAAGTTTTACTTCTAGGATTAAGACGTATACCGATGTGAATAATAGTCGAAAAATAATAATAATATTTTAGTATAAAATTTTAGTATAAAATCTACCCCTATTGGTACCATGACCACGGACAGCAATGAAAACGCTACTTTTTTTAAACATATTTTAGCACGCATATTATTTATTTAAAATATTAAAATTAACACTCGAAAGGTTTTCTTCTGGCATCAAGACTTATACCATTGTCAAAATAATCGAAAATAAAAATATTAATTTCAGTATAAAATCATTACTTACTGGTGCCATATCCTTGAACGCGTATGAAAATGCCACTATATTTAAACATATTCTAGCAAGCATTAAATTTTTTTTAAATATTAAAATTTTCTTTTGTAAGGTTTACTTCTAGGATTAAGACGTATACCGATGTGAATAATAGTCGAAAAATAATAATAAAATTTTAGTATAAAATTTTAGTATAAATTCTACCCCTATTGGTACCATGACCACGGACAGCAATGAAAACGCTACTTTTTTTAAACATATTTTAGCACGCATTTAATTTTTTTTAAAATATTAAAATTTTCACTCGAAAGGTTTTCTCCTGGCATCAAGACGTATACCATTGCTTAAATAATCGAAAATAAAAGTAATTAATTTCAGTATAAAATCATTACCCATTGGTGCAATAACCATGAACGAGTATGAAAATGCCACTTTATTTAAACATATTCTAGCAAGCATTAATTTTTTTAAAATATTAAAATTTTCCTTTATAAGGTGTACTTTTAGAATTAAGACGTATATCAATTTGAATAATAGTCGAAGAATAACAAAAAAATTTTAGTATAAAATTTTAGTACAAAACCTACCCCTATTGGTACCATTACCATGGATAGCAATGAAAACGCTACTTTTTTTAAACATATTTTAGCACGCATTTAATTTTTTTTAAAAATATTAAAATTTACATTCGAAATGTTTTCTTCTGGCATCAAAACGTATAACATTGTCAAAATAATGGAAAATAAAAATAATGAATTTCAGTATAAAATCATTACTTATTGGTGCCATAACCACGAACGCGTATGAAAATGCCACTTTATTTAAACATATTCTTGCAAGCATTAAATTTTTTTTAAATATTAATATTTTCCTTTGTAAGGTGTACTTTTAGAATTAAGACGTATATCAATTTGAATAATAGTCGAAGAATAACAATAAAATTTTAGTATAAAATTTTAGTACAAAACCTACCCCTTTTGGTACCATTACCACGGATAGCAATAAAACGCCACTTTTTTTAAACATATTTTAGCACGCATTTAATTTTTTTTTAAAATATTAAAATTTAAATTCGAAATGTTTTCTTCTGGCATCAAAACGTATACCATTGTCAAAATAATCGAAAATAAAAATAATGAATTTCAGTATAAAATCATTACTTATTGGTTCCATAACCATGAACGCGTATGAAAATACCACTTTATTTAAACAAATTTTAGCAAGCATTAAATTTTTTTAAAATATTTAAATTTTGCTTTGTAAGTTTTACTTCTAGGATTAAGACGTATACCGATGTGAATAATAGTCGAAAAATAATAATAATATTTTAGTATAAAATTTTAGTATAAAATCTACCCCTATTGGTACCATGACCACGGACAGCAATGAAAACGCTACTTTTTTTAAACATATTTTAGCACGCATATTATTTATTTAAAATATTAAAATTAACACTCGAAAGGTTTTCTTCTGGCATCAAAACGTATACCATTGTCAAAATAATCGAAAATAAAAATAATGAATTTCAGTATAAAATCATTACTTATTGGTGCCATAACCATGAACGCGTATGAAAATACCACTTTATTTAAACATATTTTAGCAAGCATTAAATTTTTTTTAAATATTTAAATTTTGCTTTGTAAGTTTTACTTCTAGGATTAAGACGTATACCGATGTGAATAATAGTCGAAAAATAATAATAATATTTTAGTATAAAATTTTAGTATAAAATCTACCCCTATTGGTACCATGACCACGGACAGCAATGAAAACGCTACTTTTTTTAAACATATTTTAGCACGCATATTATTTATTTAAAATATTAAAATTAACACTCGAAAGGTTTTCTTCTGGCATCAAGACTTATACCATTGTCAAAATAATCGAAAATAAAAATATTAATTTCAGTATAAAATTATTACTTACTGGTGCCATATCCTTGAACGCGTATGAAAATGCCACTTTATTTAAACATATTCTAGCAAGCATTAAATTTTTTTTAAATATTAAAATTTTCCTTTGTAAGGTTTACTTCTAGGATTAAGACGTATACCGATGTGAATAATAGTCGAAAAATAATAATAAAATTTTAGTATAAAATTTTAGTATAAAATCTACCCCTATTGGTACCATGACCACGGACAGCAATGAAAACGCTACTTTTTTTAAACATATTTTAGCACGCATTTAATTTTTTTTAAAATATTAAAATTTTCACTCGAAAGGTTTTCTCCTGGCATCAAGACGTATACCATTGCTTAAATAATCGAAAATAAAAGTAATTAATTTCAGTATAAAATCATTACCCATTGGTGCAATAACCATGAACGAGTATGAAAATGCCACTTTATTTAAACATATTCTAGCAAGCATTAATTTTTTTAAAATATTAAAATTTTCCTTTATAAGGTGTACTTTTAGAATTAAGACGTATATCAATTTGAATAATAGTCGAAGAATAACAAAAAAATTTTAGTATAAAATTTTAGTACAAAACCTACCCCTATTGGTACCATTACCACGGATAACAATGAAAACGCTACTTTTTTTAAACATATTTTAGCACGCATTTAATTTTTTTTAAAAATATTAAAATTTACATTCGAAATGTTTTCTTCTGGCATCAAAACGTATACCATTGTCAAAATAATCGAAAATAAAAATAATGAATTTCAGTATAAAATCATTACTTATTGGTGCCATAACCACGAACTCGTATGAAAATGCCACTTTATTTAAACATATTCTTGCAAGCATTAAATTTTTTTTAAATATTAAAATTTTCCTTTGTAAGGTGTACTTTTAGAATTAAGACGTATATCAATTTGAATAATAGTCGAAGAATAACAATAAAATTTTAGTATAAAATTTTAGTACAAAACCTACCCCTTTTGGTACCATTACCACGGATAGCAATAAAACGCCACTTTTTTTAAACATATTTTAGCACGCATTTAATTTTTTTTTAAAATATTAAAATTTACATTCGAAATGTTTTCTTCTGGCATCAAAACGTATACCATTGTCAAAATAATCGAAAATAAAAATAATGAATTTCAGTATAAAATCATTACTTATTGGTTCCATAACCATGAACGCGTATGAAAATACCACTTTATTTAAACATATTTTAGCAAGCATTAAATTTTTTTAAAATATTTAAATTTTGCTTTGTAAGTTTTACTTCTAGGATTAAGACGTATACCGAAATGAATAATAGTCGAAAAATAATAATAATATTTTAGTATAAAATTTTAGTATAAAATCTACCCCTATTGGTACCATGACCACGGACAGCAATGAAAACGCTACTTTTTTTAAACATATTTTAGCACGCATATTATTTATTTAAAATATTAAAATTAACATTTGAAAGGTTTTCTTCTGGCATCAAAACGTATACCATTGTCAAAATAATCGAAAATAAAAATAATGAATTTCAGTATAAAATCATTACTTATTGGTGCCATAACCATGAACGCGTATGAAAATACCACTTTATTTAAACATATTTTAGCAAGCATTAAATTTTTTTTAAATATTTAAATTTTGCTTTGTAAGTTTTACTTCTAGGATTAAGACGTATACCGATGTGAATAATAGTCGAAAAATAATAATAATATTTTAGTATAAAATTTTAGTATAAAATCTACCCCTATTGGTACCATGACCACGGACAGCAATGAAAACGCTACTTTTTTTAAACATATTTTAGCACGCATATTATTTATTTAAAATATTAAAATTAACACTCGAAAGGTTTTCTTCTGGCATCAAGACTTATACCATTGTCAAAATAATCGAAAATAAAAATATTAATTTCAGTATAAAATCAATACTTATTGGTGCCATAACCATGAACGCGTATGAAAATGCCACTTTATTTAAACATATTCTTGCTAGCATTAAATTTTTTTTAAATATTAAAACTTTCCTTTGTAACGTGTACTTTTAGATTTAAGTCGTATATCGATGTGAATAATAGTCGAAAAATAATAATAAAATTTTAGTATAAAATTTTAGTATAAAACTTACCCCTATTGGTACCATTACTACGGACAGCAATGAAAACGCTACTTTTTTTAAACATATTTTAGCACGCATTTAATTTTTTTTAAAATATTAAAATTTACACTCGAAAGGTTTTCTTCTGGCATCAAGACGTATACCACTGTCAAAAAAACCGAAAATAAAAATAATTAATTTCAGTATAAAATCATTACTTATTGGTCCCATAACCATGATCACGTATGAAAATGCCACTTTATTTTAACATATTCTAGCAAGCATTAAATTTTTTTTAAATATTAAAACTTTCCTTTGTAAGGTGTACTTCTAGGATTAAGACGTATACCGATGTGAATAATAGTCGAAAAATAATAATAAAATTTTAGTATAAAATCTACCCGTATTGGTACCATTACCTTGGAAAGCAATGAAAACGCTACTTTTTTAAACATATTTTAGAACGCATTTAATTTTTTTTAAAATATTAAAATTTACACTCGAAAGGTTTTCTTCTGGCATCAAGACTTATACCATTGTCAAAATAATCGAAAATAAAAATATTAATATCAGTATAAAATCATTACTTACTGATGCCATAACCATAAACGCGTATGAAAATGCCACTTTATTTAAACATATTCTAGCAAGCATTAATTTTTTTTTAAATATTAAAATGTTCCTTTGTAAGGTGTACTTCTAGGATTAAGACATATACCGATGTGAATAATAGTCGAAAAATAATAATAAAATTTTAGTATAAAATTTAAGTATAAAATCTACCCGTATTCGTACCATTTCCTTGGACAGCAATGAAAATTCTACTTTTTTTTAACATATTTTAGCGCGCATTTAATTTTTTTAAAATATTAAAATTTACACTCTAAAGGTTTTCTCCTGGCATCAAGACGTATACCATTCCTTAAATAATCGAAAATAAAAATAATTAATTTCAGTATAAAATCATTACCCATTGGTGCCATAACCATGAACGCGTATGAAAATGCCACTTTATTTAAACATATTCTAGCAAGCATTAATTTTTTTTAAAATATTAAAATTTTCCTTTATAAGGTGCACTTTTAGAATTATGACGTATATCATTTTGGATAATAGTCGAAGAATAACAATAAAATTTTAGTATAAAATTTTAGTACAAAACCTACCCCTATTGGTACCATTACCACGGATAGCAATGAAAACGCTACTTTTTTTAAACATATTTTAGCACACATTTAATTTTTTTTTAAAATATTAAAATTTACATTCGAAATGTTTTCTTCTGGCATCAAAACGTATACCATTGTCAAAATAATCGAAAATAAAAATAATGAATTTCAGTATAAAATCATTACTTATTGGTGCCATAACCATGAACGCGTATGAAAATGCCACTTTATTTAAACATATTCTTGCAAGCATTAAATTTTTTTTAAATATTAAAATTTTCCTTTGTAAGGTGTACTTTTAGATTTAAGACGTATATCGATGTGAATAATAGTCGAAAAATAATAATAAAATTATAGTATAAAATTTTAGTATAAAACTTACCCCTATGTGTACTATTACCACGCATAGCAATGAAAACGCTACTTTTTTAAACATATTTTTGCACGCATTTAATTTTTTTTTAAAATTTTAAAATTTACATTCGAAATGTTTTCTTCTGGCATCAAAACGTATACCATTGTCAAAATAATCGAAAATAAAAATAATGAATTTTAGTATAAAATCTTTACTTATTGGTGCCATAACCATGAACGCGTATGAAAATACCACTTTATTTAAACATATTCTAGCAAGCATTAATTTTTTTTAAAATATTAAAATTTTCCATTATAAGGTGCACTTTTAGAATTATGACGTATATCAATTTGGATAATAGTCGAAGAATAACAATAAAATTTTAGTATAAATTTTTGGACAAAACCTAGCCCTATTGGTACCATTACCACGGATAGCAATGAAAACGCTACTTTTTTTAAACATATTTTAGCACGCATTTAATTTTTTTTTAAAATATTAAAATTTATATTCGAAATGTTTTCTTCTGGCATCAAAACGTATACCATTGTCAAAATAATCGAAAATAAAAATAATGAATTTCAGTATAAAATCATTACTTATTGGTGCCATAACCATGAACGCGTATGAAAATGCCACTTTATTTAAACATATTCTTGCAAGCATTAATTTTTTTTAAAATATTAAAATTTTCCTTTATAAGGTGTACTTTTAGAATTAAGACGTATATCAATTTGAATAATAGTCGAAGAATAACAAAAAAATTTTAGTATAAAATTTTAGTACAAAACCTACCCCTATTGGTACCATTACCACGGATAGCAATGAAAACGCTACTTTTTTTAAACATATTTTAGCACGCATTTAATTTTTTTTAAAATATAAAAATTTACATTCGAAATGTTTTCTTCTGGCATCAAAACGTATACCATTGTCAAAATAATCGAAAATAAAAATAATGAATTTCAGTATAAAATCATTACTTATTGGTGCCATAACCACGAACGCGTATGAAAATACCACTTTATTTAAACATATTTTAGCAAGCATTATATTTTTTTTAAATATTTAAATTTTGCTTTGTAAGTTTTACTTCTAGGATTAAGACGTATACCGATGTGAATAATAGTCGAAAAATAATAATAATATTTTAGTATAAAATTTTAGTATAAAATCTACCCCGATTGGTACCATGACTACGGACAGCAATGAAAAAGCTACTTTTTTTAAACATATTTTAGCACGCATTTAATTTATTTAAAATATTAAAATTAACACTCGAAAGGTTTTCTTCTGGCATCAAGACTTATACCATTGTCAAAATAATCGAAAATAAAAATATTAATTTCAGTATAAAATCATTACTTACTGGTGCCATATCCTTGAACGCGTATGAAAATGCCACTTTATTTAAACATATTCTTGCAAGCATTAATTTTTTTTAAAATATTAAAATTTTCCTTTATAAGGTGTACTTTTAGAATTAAGACGTATATCAATTTGAATAATAGTCGAAGAATAACAAAAAAATTTTAGTATAAAATTTTAGTACAAAACCTACCCCTATTGGTACCATTACCACGGATAGCAATGAAAACGCTACTTTTTTTAAACATATTTTAGCACGCATTTAATTTTTTTTAAAATATAAAAATTTACATTCGAAATGTTTTCTTCTGGCATCAAAACGTATACCATTGTCAAAATAATCGAAAATAAAAATAATGAATTTCAGTATAAAATCATTACTTATTGGTGCCATAACCACGAACGCGTATGAAAATACCACTTTATTTAAACATATTTTAGCAAGCATTATATTTTTTTTAAATATTTAAATTTTGCTTTGTAAGTTTTACTTCTAGGATTAAGACGTATACCGATGTGAATAATAGTCGAAAAATAATAATAATATTTTAGTATAAAATTTTAGTATAAAATCTACCCCTATTGGTACCATGACTACGGACAGCAATGAAAAAGCTACTTTTTTTAAACATATTTTAGCACGCATTTAATTTATTTAAAATATTAAAATTAACACTCGAAAGGTTTTCTTCTGGCATCAAGACTTATACCATTGTCAAAATAATCGAAAATAAAAATATTAATTTCAGTATAAAATCATTACTTACTGGTGCCATATCCTTGAACGCGTATGAAAATGCCACTTTATTTAAACATATTCTAGCAAGCATTAAATTTTTTTTAAATATTAAAATTTTCCTTTGTAAGGTTTACTTCTAGGATTAAGACGTATACCGATATGAATAATAGTCGAAAAATAATAATAAAATTTTAGTATAAAATCTACCCCTATTGGTACCATGACCACGGACAGCAATGAAAACGCTACTTTTTTTAAACATATTTTAGCACGCATTTAATTTTTTTTAAAATATTTAAATTTTCACTCGAAAGGTTTTTTCCTGGCATCAAGACGTATACCATTGCTTAAATAATCGAAAATAAAAGTAATTAATTTCAGTATAAAATCATTACCCATTGGTGCAATAACCATGAACGAGTATGAAAATGCCACTTTATTTAAACATATTCTAGCAAGCATTAATTTTTTTTAAAATATTGAAATTTTCCTTTATAAGGTGTACTTTTAGAATTAAAACGTATATCAATTTGAATAATAGTCGAAGAATAACAAAAAAATTTTAGTATAAAATTTTAGTACAAAACCTACCCCTATTGGTACCATTACCACGGATAGCAATGAAAACGCTACTTTTTTTAAACATATTTTAACACGCATTTAATTTTTTTTAAAATATTAAAATTTACATTCGAAATGTTTTCTTCTGGCATCAAAACGTATACCATTGTCAAAATAATCGAAAATAAAAATAATGAATTTCAGTATAAAATCATTACTTATTGGTGCCATAACCACGAACGCGTATGAAAATGCTACTTTATTTAAACATATTCTTGCAAGCATTAAATTTTTTTTAAATATTAAAATTTTCCTTTGTAAGGTGTACTTTTAGAATTAAGACGTATATCAATTTGAATAATAGCCGAAGAATAACAATAAAATTTTAGTATAAAATTTTAGTACAAAACCTACCCCTATTGGTACCATTACCACGGATAGCAATGAAAACGCCACTTTTTTAAACATATTTTAGCACGCATTTAATTTTTTTTTAAAATATTAAAATTTACATTCGAAATGTTTTCTTCTGGCATCAAAACATATACCATTGTCAAAATAATCGAAAATAAAAATAATGAATTTCAGTATAAAATCATTACATATTGGTGCCATAACCATGAACGCGTATGAAAATACCACTTTATTTAAACATATTTTAGCAAGCATTATATTTTTTTTAAATATTTAAATTTTGCTTTGTAAGTTTTACTTCTAGGATTAAGACGTATACCGATGTGAATAATAGTCGAAAAATAATAATAATATTTTAGTATAAAATTTTAGTATAAAATCTACCCCTATTGGTACCATGACTACGGACAGCAATGAAAAAGCTACTTTTTTTAAACATATTTTAGCACGCATTTAATTTATTTAAAATATTAAAATTAACACTCGAAAGGTTTTCTTCTGGCATCAAGACTTATACCATTGTCAAAATAATCGAAAATAAAAATATTAATTTCAGTATAAAATCATTACTTACTGGTGCCATATCCTTGAACGCGTATGAAAATGCCACTTTATTTAAACATATTATAGCAAGCATTAAATTTTTTTTAAATATTAAAATTTTCCTTTGTAAGGTTTACTTCTAGGATTAATACGTATACCGATGTGAATAATAGTCGAAAAATAATAATAAAATTTTAGTATAAAATTTTAGTATAAAATCTACCCCTATTGGTACCATGACCACGGACAGCAATGAAAACGCTACTTTTTTTAAACATATTTTAGCACGCATTTAATTTTTTTTAAAATATTAAAATTTTCACTCGAAAGGTTTTCTCCTGGCATCAAGACGTATACCATTGCTTAAATAATCGAAAATAAAAGTAATTAATTTCAGTATAAAATCATTATCCATTGGTGCAATAACCATGAACGAGTATGAAAATGCCACTTTATTTAAACATATTCTAGCAAGCATTAATTTTTTTTAAAATATTAAAATTTTCCTTTATAAGGTGTACTTTTAGAATTAAGACGTATATCAATTTGAATAATAGTCGAAGAATAACAAAAAAATTTTAGTATAAAATTTAAGTACAAAACCTACCCCTATTGGTACCATTACCACGGATAGCAATGAAAACGCTACTTTTTTTAAACATATTTTAGCACGCATTTAATTTTTTTTTAAAATATTAAAATTTACATTCGAAATGTTTTCTTCTGGCATCAAAACGTATACCATTGTCAAAATAATCGAAAATAAAAATAATGAATTTCAGTATAAAATCATTACTTATTGGTGCCATAACCACGAACGCGTATAAAAATGCCACTTTATTTAAACATATTCTTGCAAGCATTAAATTTTTTTTAAATATTAAAATTTTCCTTTGTAAGGTGTACTTTTAGAATTAAGACGTATATCAATTTGAATAATAGTCGAAGAATAACAATAAAATTTTAGTATAAAATTTTAGTACAAAACCTACCCCTATTGGTACCATTACCACGGATAGCAATGAAAACGCCACTTTTTTTAAACATATTTTAGCACGCATTTAATTTTTTTTTAAAATATTAAAATTTACATTCGAAATGTTTTCTTCTGGCATCAAAACGTATACCATTGTCAAAATAATCGAAAATAAAAATAATGAATTTCAGTATAAAATCATTACTTATTGGTGCCATAACCATGAACGCGTATGAAAATACCACTTTATTTAAACATATTTTAGCAAGCATTAAATTTTTTTTAAATATTTAAATTTTGCTTTGTAAGTTTTACTTCTAGGATTAAGACGTATACCGATGTGAATAATAGTCGAAAAATAATAATAATATTTTAGTATAAAATTTTAGTATAAAATCTACCCCTATTGGTACCATGACCACGGACAGCAATGAAAACGCTACTTTTTTTAAACATATTTTAGCACGCATTTAATTTATTTAAAATATTAAAATTAACACTCGAAAGGTTTTCTTCTGGCATCAAGACTTATACCATTGTCAAAATATTCGAAAATAAAAATATTAATTTCAGTATAAAATCATTACTTACTGGTGCCATATCCTTGAACGCGTATGAAAATGCCACTTTATTTAAACATATTCTAGTAAGCATTAAATTTTTTTTAAATATTAAAATTTTCCTTTGTAAGGTTTACTTCTAGGATTAAGACGTATACCGATGTGAATAATAGTCGAAAAATAATAAAAAAATTTTAGTATAAAATTTTAGTATAAAATCTACCCCTATTGGTACCATGACCACGGACAGCAATGAAAACGCTACTTTTTTTAAACATATTTTAGCACGCATTTAATTTTTTTTAAAATATTAAAATTTTCACTCGAAAGGTTTTCTCCTGGCATCAAGACGTATACCATTGCTTAAATAATCGAAAATAAAAGTAATTAATTTCAGTATAAAATCATTACCCATTGGTGCAATAACCATGAACGAGTATGAAAATGCCACTTTATTTAAACATATTCTAGCAAGCATTAATTTTTTTAAAATATTAAAATTTTCCTTTATAAGGTGTACTTTTAGAATTAAGACGTATATCAATTTGAATAATAGTCGAAGAATAACAAAAAAATTTTAGTATAAAATTTTAGTACAAAACCTACCCCTATTGGTACCATTACCACGGATAGCAATGAAAACGCTACTTTTTTTAAACATATTTTAGCACGCATTTAATTTTTTTTAAAAATATTAAAATTTACATTCGAAATGTTTTCTTCTGGCATCAAAACGTATACCATTGTCAAAATAATCGAAAATAAAAATAATGAATTTCAGTATAAAATCATTACTTATTGGTGCCATAACCACGAACGCGTATGAAAATGCCACTTTATTTAAACATATTCTTGCAAGCATTAAATTTTCTTAAATATTAAAATTTTCCTTTGTAAGGTGTACTTTTAGAATTAAGACGTATATCAATTTGAATAATAGTCGAAGAATAACAATAAAATTTTAGTATAAAATTTTAGTACAAAACCTACCCCTATTGGTACCATTACCACGGATAGCAATGAAAACGCTACTTTTTTTAAACATATTTTAGCACGCATATTATTTATTTAAAATATTAAAATTAACACTCGAAAGGTTTTCTTCTGGCATCAAAACGTATACCATTGTCAAAATAATCGAAAATAAAAATAATGAATTTCAGTATAAAATCATTACTTATTGGTGCCATAACCATGAACGCGTATGAAAATACCACTTTATTTAAACATATTTTAGCAAGCATTAAATTTTTTTTAAATATTTAAATTTTGCTTTGTAAGTTTTACTTCTAGGATTAAGACGTATACCGATGTGAATAATAGTCGAAAAATAATAATAATATTTTAGTATAAAATTTTAGTATAAAATCTACCCCTATTGGTACCATGACCACGGACAGCAATGAAAACGCTACTTTTTTTAAACATATTTTAGCACGCATATTATTTATTTAAAATATTAAAATTAACACTCGAAAGGTTTTCTTCTGGCATCAAGACTTATACCATTGTCAAAATAATCGAAAATAAAAATATTAATTTCAGTATAAAATCATTACTTACTGGTGCCATATCCTTGAACGCGTATGAAAATGCCACTTTATTTAAACATATTCTAGCAAGCATTAAATTTTTTTTAAATATTAAAATTTTCCTTTGTAAGGTTTACTTCTAGGATTAAGACGTATACCGATGTGAATAATAGTCGAAAAATAATAATAAAATTTTAGTATAAAATTTTAGTATAAAATCTACCCCTATTGGTACCATGACCACGGACAGCAATGAAAACGCTACTTTTTTTAAACATATTTTAGCACGCATTTAATTTTTTTTAAAATATTAAAATTTTCACTCGAAAGGTTTTCTCCTGGCATCAAGACGTATACCATTGCTTAAATAATCGAAAATAAAAGTAATTAATTTCAGTATAAAATCATTACCCATTGGTGCAATAACCATGAACGAGTATGAAAATGCCACTTTATTTAAACATATTCTAGCAAGCATTAATTTTTTTAAAATATTAAAATTTTCCTTTATAAGGTGTACTTTTAGAATTAAGACGTATATCAATTTGAATAATAGTCGAAGAATAACAAAAAAATTTTAGTATAAAATTTTAGTACAAAACCTACCCCTATTGGTACCATTACCACGGATAGCAATGAAAACGCTACTTTTTTTAAACATATTTTAGCACGCATTTAATTTTTTTTAAAAATATTAAAATTTACATTCGAAATGTTTTCTTCTGGCATCAAAACGTATACCATTGTCAAAATAATCGAAAATAAAAATAATGAATTTCAGTATAAAATCATTACTTATTGGTGCCATAACCACGAACGCGTATGAAAATGCCACTTTATTTAAACATATTCTTGCAAGCATTAAATTTTTTTTAAATATTAAAATTTTCCTTTGTAAGGTGTACTTTTAGAATTAAGACGTATATCAATTTGAATAATAGTCGAAGAATAACAATAAAATTTTAGTATAAAATTTTAGTACAAAACCTACCCCTTTTGGTACCATTACCACGGATAGCAATAAAACGCCACTTTTTTTAAACATATTTTAGCACGCATTTAATTTTTTTTTAAAATATTAAAATTTACATTCGAAATGTTTTCTTCTGGCATCAAAACGTATACCATTGTCAAAATAATCGAAAATAAAAATAATGAATTTCAGTATAAAATCATTACTTATTGGTTCCATAACCATGAACGCGTATGAAAATACCACTTTATTTAAACATATTTTAGCAAGCATTAAATTTTTTTAAAATATTTAAATTTTGCTTTGTAAGTTTTACTTCTAGGATTAAGACGTATACCGATGTGAAAAATAGTCGAAAAATAATAATAATATTTTAGTATAAAATTTTAGTATAAAATCTACCCCTATTGGTACCATGACCACGGACAGCAATGAAAACGCTACTTTTTTTAAACATATTTTAGCACGCATATTATTTATTTAAAATATTAAAATTAACATTTGAAAGGTTTTCTTCTGGCATCAAAACGTATACCATTGTCAAAATAATCGAAAATAAAAATAATGAATTTCAGTATAAAATCATTACTTATTGGTGCCATAACCATGAACGCGTATGAAAATACCACTTTATTTAAACATATTTTAGCAAGCATTAAATTTTTTTTAAATATTTAAATTTTGCTTTGTAAGTTTTACTTCTAGGATTAAGACGTATACCGATGTGAATAATAGTCGAAAAATAATAATAATATTTTAGTATAAAATTTTAGTATAAAATCTACCCCTATTGGTACCATGACCACGGACAGCAATGAAAACGCTACTTTTTTTAAACATATTTTAGCACGCATATTATTTATTTAAAATATTAAAATTAACACTCGAAAGGTTTTCTTCTGGCATCAAGACTTATACCATTGTCAAAATAATCGAAAATAAAAATATTAATTTCAGTATAAAATCATTACTTATTGGTGCCATATCCTTGAACGCGTATGAAAATGCCGCTTTATTTAAACATATTCTAGCAAGCATTAAATTTTTTTTAAATATTAAAATTTTCCTTTGTAAGGTTTACTTCTAGGATTAAGACGTATACCGATGTGAATAATAGTCGGAAAAAAATAATAAAATTTTAGTATAAAATTTAAGTATAAAAACTTCCCCTATTGGTACCATTACCACGGATAGCAAAGAAAACGCTACTTTTTTTAAACATATTTTAGCGCGCATTTAATTTTTTTTAAAATATTAAAATTTACATTCGAAATGTTTTCTTCTGGCATCAAAACGTATACCATTGTCAAAATAATCGAAAATAAAAATAATGAATTTCAGTATAAAATCAATACTTATTGGTGCCATAACCATGAACGCGTATGAAAATGCCACTTTATTTAAACATATTCTTGCTAGCATTAAATTTTTTTTAAATATTAAAACTTTCCTTTGTAACGTGTACTTTTAGATTTAAGTCGTATATCGATGTGAATAATAGTCGAAAAATAATAATAAAATTTTAGTATAAAATTTTAGTATAAAACTTACCCCTATGTGTACTATTACCACGCATAGCAATGAAAACGCTACTTTTTTAAACATATTTTTGCACGCATTTAATTTTTTTTTAAAATTTTAAAATTTACATTCGAAATGTTTTCTTCTGGCATCAAAACGTATACCATTGTCAAAATAATCGAAAATAAAAATAATGAATTTTAGTATAAAATCTTTACTTATTGGTGCCATAACCATGAACGCGTATCAAAATACCACTTTATTTAAACATATTCTAGCAAGCATTAATTTTTTTTAAAATATTAAAATTTTCCATTATAAGGTGCACTTTTAGAATTATGCCGTATATCAATTTGGATAATAGTCGAAGAATAACAATAAAATTTTAGTATAAAATTTTAGTACAAAACCTACCCCTATTGGTACCATTACCACGGATAGCAATGAAAACGCTACTTTTTTTAAACATATTTTAGCACGCATTTAATTTTTTTTTAAAATATTAAAATTTATATTCGAAATGTTTTCTTCTGGCATCAAAACGTATACCATTGTCAAAATAATCGAAAATAAAAATAATGAATTTCAGTATAAAATCATTACTTATTGGTGCCATAACCATGAACGCGTATGAAAATGCCACTTTATTTAAACATATTCTTGCAAGCATTAAATTTTTTTTAAATATTAAAATTTTCCTTTGTAAGGTGTACTTTTAGATTTAAGACGTATATCGATGTGAATAATAGTCGAAAAATAATAATAAAATTTTAGTATAAAATTTAAGTATAAAACTTACCCCTATGTGTACTATTACCACGCATAGCAATGAAATCGCTACTTTTTTAAACATATTTTTGCACGCATTTAATTTTTTTTTAAAATTTTAAAATTTACATTCGAAATGTTTTCTTCTGGCATCAAAACGTATACCATTTTCAAAATAATCGAAAATAAAAATAATGAATTTTAGTATAAAATCTTTACTTATTGGTGCCATAACCATGAACGCGTATGAAAATACCACTTTATTTAAACATATTTTAGCATGCATTAAATTTTTTTCAAATATTTAAATTTTGCTTTGTAAGGTTTACTTCTAGGATTAAGACGTATACCGATGTGAATAATAGTCGAAAAATAATAATAAAATTTTAGTATAAAATTTTAGTATAAAATCTACCCCTATTGGTACCATGACCACGGACAGCAATGAAAACGCTACTTTTTTTAAACATATTTTAGCACGCATTTAATTTATTTAAAATATTAAAATTCACACTCGGAAGGTTTTCTTCTGGCATCAAGACTTATACCATTGTCAAAATAATCGAAAATAAAAATATTAATTTGAGTATAAAATCATTACTTACTGGTGCCATATCCATGAACGCGTATGAAAATTCCACTTTATTTAAACATATTCTAGCAAGCATTAAATTTTTTTTAAATATTAAAATTTTCCTTTGTAAGGTTTACTTCTAGGATTAAGACGTATACCGATGTGAATAATAGTCGAAAAATAATAATAAAATTTTGGTATAAAATTTTAGTATAAAATCTTACCACTATTGGTACCATTACCACGGACAGCAATGAAAACGCTACTTTTTTTAAACATATTTTAGCACGCATTTAATTTATTTAAAATATTAAAATTCACACTCGAAAGGTTTTCTTCTGGCATCAAGACTTATACCATTGTCAAAATAATCGAAAATAAAAATATTAATTTCAGTATAAAATCATTACTTACTGGTGCCATATCCATGAACGCGTATGAAAATGCCACTTTATTTAAACATATTCTAGCAAGCATTAAATTTTTTTTAAATATTAAAATTTTCCTTAGTAAGGTTTACTTCCCCCTATTGGTACTATTACCACGGATAGCAATGAAAACGCTACTTTTTTTAAACATATTTTAGCGCGCATTTAATTTTTTTTATAATATTAAAATTTACATTCGAAATGTTTTCTTCTGGCATCAAAACGTATACCATTGTCAAAATAATCGAAAATAAAAATAATGAATTTTAGTATAAAATCATTACTTATTGGTGCCATAACCATGAACGCGTATGAAAATACCACTTTATTTAAACATATTTTAGCAAGCATTAAATTATTTTAAATATTTAAATTTTGCTTTGTAAGGTTTACTTCTAGGATTAAGACGTATACCGATGGGAATAATAGTCGAAAAATAATAATAAAATTTTAGTATAAAATTTTAGTATAAAATCTACCCCTATTGGTACCATTACCACGAACAGCAATGAAAACGCTACTTTTTTTAAACATATTTTAGCACGCATTTAATTTATTTAAAATATTAAAATTCACACTCGAAAGGTTTTCTTCTGGCATCAAGACTTATACCATTGTCAAAATAATCGAAAATAAAAATATTAATTTCGGTATAAAATCATTACTTACTGGTGCCATATCCATGAACGCGTGTGAAAATGCCACTTTATTTAAACATATTCTAGCAAGCATTAAATTTTTTTTAAATATTAAAATTTTCCTTTGTAAGGTGTATTTTTAGATTTAAGTCGTATATCGATGTGAAAAATAGTCGAAAAATAAAAATAAAATTTTAGTATTAAATTTAAGTATAAAATCTACCCGTATTGGTACCATTACCTTGGACAGCAATGAAAACGCTACTTTTTTTAACATATTTTAGCGCGCATTTAATTCTTTTTAAAATATTAAAATTTTGACTCGAAAGGTTTTCTCCTGGCATCAAGACCTTTACCATTGCTTAAATAATCGAAAATAAAAATAATTAATTTCAGTATAAAATCATTACCCATTGGTGCCATAACCATGAACGCGTATGAAAATGCCACTTTATTTAAACATATTCTAGCAAGCACTAATTTTTTTTAAAATATTAAAATTTTCCTTTATAAGGTGCACATTTAGAATTATGACGTATATCGATTTGGATAATAGTCGAAGAATAACAATAATATTTTAGTATAAAATTTTAGTATAAAATCTACCCCTATTGGTACCATGACCACGGACAGCAATGAAAACGCTACTTTTTTTAAACATATTTTAGCACGCATTTAATTTATTTAAAATATTAAAATTAACACTCGAAAGGTTTTCTTCTGGCATCAAGACTTATAACATTGTCAAAATAATCGAAAATAAAAATATTAATTTCAGTATAAAATCATTACTTACTGGTGCCATATCCTTGAACGCGTATGAAAATGCCACTTTATTTAAACATATTCTAGCAAGCATTAAATTTTTTTTAAATATTAAAATTTTCCTTTGTAAGGTTTACTTCTAGGATTAAGACGTATACCGATGTGAATAATAGTCGAAAAATAATAATAAAATTTTAATATAAAATTTTAGTATAAAATGTACCCCTATTGGTACCATGACCACGGACAGCAATGAAAACGCTACTTTTTTTAAACATATTTTAGGACGCATTTAATTTATTTTAAAATATTAAAATTTTCACTCGAAAGGTTTTCTCCTGGCATCAAGACGTATACCATTGCTTAAATAATCGAAAATAAAAGTAATTTATTTCAGTATAAAATCATTACCCTTTGGTGCAATAACCATGAACGAGTATGAAAATGCCACTTTATTTAAACATATTCTAGCAAGCATTAATTTTTTTTAAAATATTAAAATTTTCCTTTATAAGGTGTACTTTTAGAATTAAGACGTATATCAATTTGAATAATAGTCGAAGAATAACAAAAAAATTTTAGTATAAAATTTTAGTACAAAACCTACCCCTATTGGTTCCATTACCACGGATAGCAATGAAAACGCTACTTTTTTTAAACATATTTTAGCACGCATTTAATTTTTTTTTAAAATATTAAAATTTACATTCGAAATGTTTTCTTCTGGCATCAAAACGTATACCATTGTCAAAATAATCGAAAATAAAAATAATGAATTTCAGTATAAAATCATTACTTATTGGTGCCATAACCACGAACGCGTATGAAAATGCCACTTTATTTAAACATATTCTTGCAAGCATTAAATTTTTTTTAAATATTTAAATTTTCCTTTGTAAGGTGTACTTTTAGAATTAAGACGTATATCAATTTGAATAATAGTCGAACAATAACAATAAAATTTTAGTATAAAATTTTAGTACAAAACCTAACCCTATTGGTACCATTACCACGGATAGCAATGAAAACGCCACTTTTTTTAAACATATTTTAGCACGCATTTAATTTTTTTTTAAAGTATTAAAATTTACATTCGAAATGTTTTCTTCTGGCATCAAAACGTATACCATTGTCAAAATAATCGAAAATAAAAATAATGAATTTCAGTATAAAATCATTACTTATTGGTGCCATAACCATGAACGCGTATGAAAATACCACTTTATTTAAACATATTTTAGCAAGCATTAAATTTTTTTTAAATATTTAAATTTTGCTTTGTAAGTTTTACTTCTAGGATTAAGACGTATACCGATGTGAATAATAGTCGAAAAATAATAATAATATTTTAGTATAAAATTTTAGTATAAAATCTACCATCTATTGGTACCATGACCACGGACAGCAATGAAAACGCTACTTTTTTTAAACATATTTTAGCACGCATTTAATTTATTTAAAATATTAAAATTAACACTCGAAAGGTTTTCTTCTGGCATCAAGACTTATACCATTTAAAAATAATCGAAAATAAAAGTAATTAATTTCAGTATAAAATCATTACCCATTGGTGCAATAACCATGAACGAGTATGAAAATGCCACTTTATTTAAACATATTCTAGCAAGCATTAATTTTTTTTAAAATATTAAAATTTTCCTTTATAAGGTGTACTTTTAGAATTAAGACGTATATCAATTTGAATAATAGTCGAAGAATAACAAAAAAATTTTAGTATAAAATTTTAGTACAAAACCTACCCCTATTTGTACCATTACCACGGATAGCAATGAAAACGCTACTTTTTTTAAACATATTTTAACACGCATTTAATTTTTTTTTAAAATATTAAAATTTACATTCGAAATGTTTTCTTCTGGCATCAAAACGTATACCATTGTCAAAGTAATCGAAAATAAAAATAATGAATTTCAGTATAAAATCATTACTTATTGGTGCCATAACCACGAACGCGTATGAAAATGCCACTTTATTTAAACATATTCTTGCAAGCATTAAATTTTTTTTAAATATTTAAATTTTGCTTTGTAAGTTTTACTTCTAGGATTAAGACGTATACCGATGTGAATAATAGTCGAAAAATAATAATAATATTTTAGTATAAAATTTTAGTATAAAATCTACCCCTATTGGTAACATGACCGCGGACAGCAATGAAAACGCTACTTTTTTTAAACATATTTTAGCACGCATATTATTTATTTAAAATATTAAAATTAACACTCGAAAGGTTTTCTTCTGGCATCAAGACATACCATTGTCAAAATAATAATCGAAAATAAAAATATTAATTTCAGTATAAAATCATTACTTACTGGTGCCATATCCTTGAACGCGTATGAAAATGCCACTTTATTTAAACATATTCTAAAAGCATTAAATTTTTTTTAAATATTAAAATTTTCCTTTGTAAGGTTTACTTCTAGGATTAAGACGTATACCGATGTGAATAATAGTCGAAAAAAAATAATAAAATTTTAGTATAAAATTTAAGTATAAAAACTTCCCCTATTGGTACCATTACCACGGATAGCAATGAAAACGCTACTTTTTTTAAACATATTTTAGCGCGCATTTAATTTTTTTTAAAATATTAAAATTTACATTCGAAATGTTTTCTTCTGGCATCAAAACGTATACCATTGTCAAAATAATCGAAAATGAAAACAATGAATTTCAGTATAAAATCAATACTTATTGGTGCCATAACCATGAACGCGTATGAAAATGCCACTTTATTTAAACATATTCTTGCAAGCATTAAATTTTTTTTAAATATAAAAATTTTCCTTTGTAACGTGTACTTTTAGATTTAAGTCGTATATCGATGTGAATAATAGTCGAAAAATAATAATAAAATTTTAGTATAAAATTTTAGTATAAAACTTACCCCTATTGGTACCATTACCACGGACAGCAATGAAAACGCTACTTTTTTTAAACATATTTTAGCACGCATTTAATTTTTTTTAAAATATTAAAATTTACACTCGATAGGTTTTCTTCTGGCATCAAGACGTATACCACTGTCAAAAAAACCGAAAATAAAAATAATAAATTTCAGTATAAAATCATTACTTATTGGTCCCATAACCATGATCACGTATGAAAATGCCACTTTATTTTAACATATTCTAGCAAGCATTAAATTTTTTTTAAATATTAAAACTTTCCTTTGTAAGGTATACTTCTAGGATTAAGACGTATACCGATGTGAATAATAGTCGAAAAATAATAATAAAATTTTAGTATAAAATTTAAGTATAAAATCTAACCGTATTAGTACCATTACCTTGGAAAGCAATGAAAACGCTACTTTTTTAAACATATTTTAGAACGCATTTAATTTTTTTTAAAATATTAAAATTTACACTCGAAAGGTTTTCTTCTGGCATCAAGACTTATACCATTGTCAAAATAATCGAAAATAAAAATATTAATATCAGTATAAAATCATTACTTACTGATGCCATAACCATAAACGCGTATGAAAATGCCACTTTATTTAAACATATTCTAGCAAGCATTAATTTTTTTTTAAATATTAAAATGTTCCTTTGTAAGGTGTACTTCTAGGATTAAGAAATATACCGATGTGAATAATAGTCGAAAAATAATAAAATTTTAGTATAAAATTTAAGTATAAAATCTACCCGTATTCGTACCATTACCTTGGACAGCAATGAAAACGCTACTTTTTTTTAACATATTTTAGCGCGCATTTAATTTTTTTTAAAATATTAAAATTTACACTCGAAAGGTTTTCTCCTGGCATCAAGACGTATACCATTCCTTAAATAATCGAAAATAAAAATAATTAATTTCAGTATAAAATCATTACCCATTGGTGCCATAACCATGAACGCGTATGAAAATGCCACTTTATTTAAACATATTCTAGCAAGCATTAATTTTTTTTAAAATATTAAAATTTTCCTTTATAAGGTGCACTTTTAGAATTATGACGTATATCAATTTGGATAATAGTCGAAGAATAACAATAAAATTTTAGTATAAAATTTTAGTACAAAACGTACCCCTATTGGTACCATTACCACGGATAGCAATGAAAACGCTACTTTTTTAAACATATTTTTGCACGCATTTAATTTTTTTTTAAAATTTTAAAATTTACATTCGAAATGTTTTCTTCTGGCATCAAAACGTATACCAGTGTCAAAATAATCGAAAATAAAAGTCATGAATTTTAGTATAAAATCATTACCTATTGGTGCCATAACCATGAACGCGTATGAAAATACCACTTTATTTAAACATATTTTAGCATGCATTAAATTTTTTTTAAATATTAAAATTTTCCTTTGTAAGGTGTACTTTTAGAATTAAGACGTATATCAATTTGAATAATAGTCGAAGAATAACAATAAAATTTTAGTATAAAATTTTAGTACAAAACCTACCCCTATTGGTACCATAACCACGGACAGCAATGAAAACGCTACTTTTTTTAAACATATTTTAGCACGCATTTAATTTATTTAAAATATTAAAATTCACACTCGGAAGGTTTTCTTCTGGCATCAAGACTTATACCATTGTCAAAATAATCGAAAATAAAAATATTAATTTGAGTATAAAATCATTACTTACTGGTGCCATATCCATGAACGCGTATGAAAATGCCACTTTATTTAAACATATTCTAGCAAGCATTAAATTTTTTTTAAATATTAAAATTTTCCTTTGTAAGGTTTACTTCTAGGATTAAGACGTATACCGATGTGAATAATAGTCGAAAAATAATAATAAAATTTTGGTATAAAATTTTAGTATAAAAACTACAACTATTGGTACCATTACCACCGACAGCAATGAAAACGCTTCTTTTTTTAAACATATTTTAGCACGCATTAATTTATTTAAAATATTAAAATTCACACTCGAAAGGTTTTCTTCTGGCATCAAGACATACCATTGTCAAAATAATCGAAAATAAAAATATTAATTTCAGTATAAAATCATTACTTACTGGTGCCATATCCATGAACGCGTATGAAAATGCCACTTTATTTAAACATATTCAAGCAAGCATTAAATTTTTTTTAAATATTAAAATTTTCCTTAGTAAGGTTTACTTCCCCCTATTGGTACTATTACCACGGATAGCAATGAAAACGCTACTTTTTTTAAACATATTTTAGCGCGCATTTAATTTTTTTAAAAATATTAAAATTTACATTCGAAATGTTTTCTTCTGGCATCAAAACGTATACCATTGTCAAAATAATCGAAAATAAAAATAATGAATTTTAGTATAAAATCATTACTTATTGGTGCCATAACCATGAACGCGTATGAAAATACCACTTTATTTAAACATATTTTAGCAAGCATTAAATTATTTTAAATATTTAAATTTTGCTTTGTAAGGTTTACTTCTAGGATTAAGACGTATACCGATGGGAATAATAGTCGAAAAATAATAATAAAATTTTAGTATAAAATTTTATTATAAAATCTACCTCTATTGGTACCATTACCACGAACAGCAATGAAAACGCTACTTTTTTTAAACATATTTTAGCACGCATTTAATTTATTTAAAATATTAAAATTCACTCTCGAAAGGTTTTCTTCTGGCATCAAGATTTATACCATTGTCAAAATAATCGAAAATAAAAATATTTATTTCGGTATAAAATCATTACTTACTGGTGCCATATCCATGAACGCGTGTGAAAATGCCACTTAATTTAAACATATTCTAGCAAGCATTAAATTTTTTTTAAATATTAAAATTTTCCTTTGTAAGGTGTACTTTTAGATTTAAGTCGTATATCGATGTGAAAAATAGTCGAAAAATAAAAATAAAATTTTAGTATTAAATTTAAGTATAAAATCTACCCGTATTGGTACCATTACCTTGGACAGCAATGAAAACGCTACTTTTTTTAACATATTTTAGCGCGCATTTAATTCTTTTTAAAATATTAAAATTTTGACTCGAAAGGTTTTCTCCTGGCATCAAGACGTATACCATTGCTTAAATAATCGAAAATAAAAATAATTAATTTCAGTATAAAATAATTTCCCATTGGTGCCATAACCATGAACGCGTATGAAAATGCCACTTTATTTAAACATATTCTAGCAAGCACTAATTTTTTTTAAAATATTAAAATTTTCCTTTATAAGGTGCACATTTAGAATTATGACGTATATCGATTTGGATAATAGTCGAAGAATAACAATAAAATTTTAGTATAAAATTTTAGTACAAAACCTACCCCTATTGGTACCATTACCACGGATAGCAATGAAAACGCCACTTTTTTTAAACATATTTTACACGCATTTAATTTTTTTTTAAAATATTAAAATTTACATTCGAAATGTTTTCTTCTGACATCAAAACGTATACCATTGCTTAAATAATCGAAAATAAAAATAATGAATTTCAGTATAAAATCATTACTTATTGGTGCCATAACCATGAACGCGTATGAAAATGCCACTTTATTTAAACATATTCCTGCAAGCATTAAAATTTTTTTAAATATTAAAATTTTCCTTTGTAAGGTGTACTTTTAGAATTAAGACGTATATCAATTTGAATAATAGTCGAAGAATAAAAATAAAATTTTAGTATAAAATTTTAGTACAAAACCTACCCCTATTGGTACCATTACCACGGATAGCAATGAAAACGCCACTTTTTTTAAACATATTTTACACGCATTTAATTTTTTTTTAAAATATTAAAATTTACATTCGAAATGTTTTCTTCTGGCATCAAAACGTATACCATTGTCAAAATAATCGAAAATAAAAATAATGAATTTCAGTATAAAATCATTACTTATTGGTGCCATAACCATGAACGCGTATGAAAATACCACTTTATTTAAACATATTTTAGCAAGCATTAAATTTTTTTTAAATATTTAAATTTTGCTTTGTAAGTTTTACTTCTAGAATTAAGACGTATACCGATGTGAATAATAGTCGAAAAATAATAATAATATTTTAGTATAAAATTTTAGTATAAAATCTACCCCTATTGGTACCATGACCACGGACAGCAATGAAAACGCTACTTTTTTTAAACATATTTTAGCACGCATTTAATTTATTTAAAATATTAAAATTAACACTCGAAAGGTTTTCTTCTGGCATCAAGACTTATACCATTGTCAAAATAATCGAAAATAAAAATATTAATTTCAGTATAAAATCATTACTTACTGGTGCCATATCCTTGAACGCGTATGAAAATGCCACTTTATTTAAACATATTCTAGCAAGCATTAAATTTTTTTTAAATATTAAAATTTTCCTTTGTAAGGTTTACTTCTAGGATTAAGACGTATACCGATGTGAATAATAGTCGAAAAATAATAATAAAATTTTAGTATAAAATTTTAGTATAAAATCTACCCCTATTGGTACCATACCACGGACAGCAATGAAAACGCTACTTTCTTTAAACATATTTTAGCACGCATTTAATTTATTTTAAAATATTAAAATTTTCACTCGAAAGGTTTTCTCCTGGCATCAAGACGTATACCATTGCTTAAATAATCGAAAATAAAAGTAATTTATTTCAGTATAAAATCATTACCCATTGGTGCAATAACCATGAACGAGTATGAAAATGCCACTTTATTTAAACATATTCTAGCAAGCATTAATTTTTTTTAAAATATTAAAATTTTCCTTTATAAGGTCTACTTTTAGAATTAAGACGTATATCAATTTGAATAATAGTCGAAGAATAACAAAAAAATTTTAGTATAAAATTTTAGTACAAAACCTACCCCTATTGGTACCATTACCACGGATAGCAATGAAAACGCTACTTTTATAAACATATTTTAGCACGCATTTAATTTTTTTTTAAAATATTAAAATTTACATTCGAAATGTTTTCTTCTGGCATCAAAACGTATACCATTGTCAAAATAATCGAAAATAAAAATAATGAAAATCAGTATAAAATCATTACTTATTGGTGCCATAACCACGAACGCGTATGAAAATGCCACTTTATTTAAACATATTCTTGCAAGCATTAAATTTTTTTTAAATATTAAAATTTTCCTTTGTAAGGTGTACTTTTAGAATTAAGACGTATATCAATTTGAATAATAGTCGAAGAATAACAATAAAATTTTAGTATAAAATTTTAGTACAAAACCTACCCCTATTGGTACCATTACCACGGATAGCAATGAAAACGCCACTTTTTTTAAACATATTTTAGCACGCATTTAATTTTTTTTTAAAGTATTAAAATTTACATTCGAAATGTTTTCTTCTGGCATCAAAACGTATACCATTGTCAAAATAATCGAAAATAAAAATAATGAATTTCAGTATAAAATCATTACTTATTGGTGCCATAACCACGAACGCGTATGAAAATGCCACTTTATTTAAACATATTCTTGCAAGCATTAAATTTTTTTTAAATATTTAAATTTTGCTTTGTAAGTTTTACTTCTAGGATTAAGACGTATACCGATGTGAATAATAGTCGAAAAATAATAATAATATTTTAGTATAAAATTTTAGTATAAAATCTACCCCTATTGGTACCATGACCACGGACAGCAATGAAAACGCTACTTTTTTTAAACATATTTTAGCACGCATATTATTTATTTAAAATATTAAAATTAACACTCGAAAGGTTTTCTTCTGGCATCAAGACTTATACCATTGTCAAAATAATCGAAAATAAAAATAATAATTTCAGTATAAAATCATTACTTACTGGTGCCATATCCTTGAACGCGTATGAAAATGCCACTTTATTTAAACATATTCTAGCAAGCATTAAATTTTTTTTAAATATAAAAATTTTCCTTTGTAAGGTTTACTTCTAGAATTAAGACGTATACCGATGTGAATAATAGTCGAAAAAAAATAATAAAATTTTAGTATAAAATTTAAGTATAAAAACTTCCCCTATTGGTACCATTACCACGGATAGCAATGAAAACGCTATTTTTTTTAAACATATTTTAGCGCGCATTTAATTTTTTTTAAAATATTAAAATTTACATTCGAAATGTTTTCTTCTGGCATCAAAACGTATACCATTGTCAAAATAATCGAAAATGAAAATAATGAATGTCAGTATAAAATCAATACTTATTCGTGCCATAACCATGAACGCGTATGAAAATGCCACTTTATTTAAACATATTCTTGCAAGCATTAAATTTTTTTTAAATATAAAAATTTTCCTTTGTAACGTGTACTTTTAGATTTAAGTCGTATATCGATGTGAATAATAGTCGAAAAATAATAATAAAATTTTAGTATAAAATTTTAGTATAAAACTTACCCCTATTGGTACCATTACCACGGATAGCAATGAAAACGCTACTTTTTTAAACATATTTTTGCACGCATTTAATTTTTTTTTAAAATTTTAAAATTTACATTCGAAATGTTTTCTTCTGGCATCAAAACGTATACCATTGTCAAAATAATCGAAAATTAAAATAATGAATTTTAGTATAAAATCATTACTTATTGGTGCCATAACCATGAACGCGTATGAAAATACCACTTTATTTAAACATATTTTAGCATGCATTAAATTTTTTTTAAATATTAAAATTTTCCTTTGTAAGGTGTACTTTTAGAATTAAGACGTATATCAATTTGAATAATAGTCGAAGAATAACAATAAAATTTTAGTATAAAATTTTAGTACAAAACCTACCCCTATAGGTACTATTACCACGGATAGCAATGAAAACGCCACTTTTTTTAAACATATTTACACGCATTTAATTTTTTTTTAAAATATTAAAATTTACATTCGAAATGTTTTCTTCTGGCATCAAAACGTATACCATTGTCAAAATAATCGAAAATAAAAATAATGAATTTCAGTATAAAATCATTACTTATTGGTGCCATAACCATGAACGCGTATGAATATACCACTTTATTTAAACATATTTTAGCAAGCATTAAATTTTTTTCAAATATTAAAATTTTCCTTTGTAAGGTTTACTTCTAGGATTAAGACGTATACCGATGTGAATAATAGTCGAAAAATAATAATAAAATTTTAGTAAAAAATTTTAGTATAAAATCTACCCCTATTGGTACCATGACCACGGACAGCAATGAAAACGCTACTTTTTTTAAACATATTTTAGCACGCATTTAATTTATTTTAAAATATTAAAATTTTCACTCGAAAGGTTTTCTCCTGGCATCAAGACGTATACCATTGCTTAAATAATCGAAAATAAAAGTAATTTATTTCAGTATAAAATCATTACCCATTGGTGCAATAACCATGAACCAGTATGAAAATGCCACTTTATTTAAACATGTTCTAGCAAGCATTAATTTTTTTTAAAATATTAAAATTTTCCTTTATAAGGTGTACCTTTAGAATTAAGACGTATATCAATTTGAATAATAGTCGAAGAATAACAAAAAAATTTTAGCATAAAATTTTAGTACAAAACCTACCCCTATTGGTACCATTACCACGGATAGCAAATAAAAACGCTACTTTTTTTAAACATATTTTAGCGCGCATTTAATTTTTTTTAAAATATTAAAATTTACATTCGAAATGTTTTCTTCTGGCATCAAAACGTATACCATTGTCAAAATAATCGAAAATGAAAATAATGAATTTCAGTATAAAATCAATACTTATTGGTGCCATTACCATGAACGCGTATGAAAATGCCACTTTATTTAAACATATTCTTGCAAGCATTAAATTTTTTTTAAATATAAAAATTTTCCTTTGTAACGTGTACTTTTAGATTTAAGTCGTATATCGATGTGAATAATAGTCGAAAAATAACAATAAAATTTTAGTATAAAATTTTAGTATAAAACTTACCCCTATTGGTACCATTACCACGGACAGCAATGAAAACGCTACTTTTTTTAAACATATTTTAGCACGCATTTAATTTTTTTTAAAATATTAAAATTTACACTCGAAAGGTTTTCTTCTGGCATCAAGACGTATACCACTGTCAAAAAAACCGAAAATAAAAATAATAAATTTCAGTATAAAATCATTACTTATTGGTCCCATAACCATGATCACGTATGAAAATGCCACTTTATTTTAACATATTCTAGCAAGCATTAAATTTTTTTTAAATATTAAAACTTTCCTTTGTAAGGTATACTTCTAGGATTAAGACGTATACCGATGTGAATAATAGTCGAAAAATAATAATAAAATTTTAGTATAAAATTTAAGTATAAAATCTACCCGTATTAATACCATTACCTTGGAAAGCAATGAAAACGCTACTTTTTTAAACATATTTTAGAACGCATTTAATTTTTTTTAAAATATTAAAATTTACACTCGAAAGGTTTTCTTCTGGCATCAAGACTTATACCATTGTCAAAATAATCGAAAATAAAAATATTAATATCAGTATAAAATCATTACTTACTGATGCCATAACCATAAACGCGTATGAAAATGCCACTTTATTTAAACATATTCTAGCAAGCATTAATTTTTTTTTAAATATTAAAATGTTCCTTTGTAAGGTGTACTTCTAGGATTAAGACATATACCGATGTGAATAATAGTCGAAAAATAATAATAAAATTTTAGTATAAAATTTAAGTATAAAATCTACCCGTATTCGTACCATTACCTTGGACAGCAATGAAAACGCTACTTTTTTTTAAAATATTTTAGCGCGCATTTAATTTTTTTTAAAATATTAAAATTTACACTCGAAAGGTTTTCTCCTGGCATCAAGACGTATACCATTCCTTAAATAATCGAAAATAAAAATAATTAATTTCAGTATAAAATCATTACCCATTGGTGCCATAACCATGAACGCATATGAAAATGCCACTTTATTTAAACATATTCTAGCAAGCATTAATTTTTTTTAAAATATTAAAATTTTCCTTTATAAGGTGCACTTTTAGAATTATGACGTATATCAATTTGGATAATAGTCGAAGAATAACAATAAAATTTTAGTATAAAATTTTAGTACAAAACCTACCCCTATTGGTACCATTACCACGGATAGCAATGAAAACGCTACTTTTTTAAACATATTTTTGCACGCATTTAATTTTTTTTTAAAATTTTAAAATTTACATTCGAAATGTTTTCTTCTGGCATCAAAACGTATACCATTGTCAAAATAATCGAAAATAAAAATAATGAATTTTAGTATAAAATCATTACTTATTGGTGCCATAACCATGAACGCGTATGAAAATACCACTTTATTTAAACATATTTTAGCATGCATTAAATTTTTTTTAAATATTTAAATTTTGGTTTGTAAGGTTTACTTCTAGAATTAAGACGTATACCGATGTGAATAATAGTCGAAAATTAATAATAAAATTTTAGTATAAAATTTTAGTATAAAATCTACCCCTATTGGTACCATGACCACGGACAGCAATGAAAACGCTACTTTTTTTAAACATATTTTATCACGCATTTAATTTATTTAAAATATTAAAATTCACACTCGAAAGGTTTTCTTCTGACATCAAGACTTATACCATTGTCAAAATAATCGAAAATAAAAATATTAATTTGAGTATAAAATCATTACGTACTGGTGCCATATCCATGAACGCGTATGAAAATGCCACTTTATTTAAACATATTCTAGCAAGCATTAAATTTTTTTTAAATATTAAAATTTTCCTTTGTAAGGTTTACTTCTAGGATTAAGACGTATACCGATGTGAATAATAGTCGAAAAATTATAATAAAATTTTAGTATAAAATTTTAGTATAAAATCTACCCCTATTGGTACCATTACCACGGACAGCAATGAAAACGCTACTTTTTTTAAACATATTTTAGCACGCATTTAATTTATTTAAAATATTAAAATTCACACTCGAAAGGTTTTCTTCTGGCATCAAGACTTATACCATTGTCAAAATAATCGAAAATAAAAATATTAATTTCAGTATTAAATCATTTCTTACTGGTGCCATATCCATGAACGCGTATGAAAATGCCACTTTATTTAAACATATTCTAGCAAGCATTAATTTTTTTTAAAATATTAAAATTTTCCTTTATAAGGTGTACTTTTAGAATTAAGACGTATATCAATTTGAATAATAGTCGAAGAATAACAAAAAAATTTTAGTATAAAATTTTAGTACAAAACCTACCCCTATTGGTACCATTACCACGGATAGCAATGAAAACGCTACTTTTTTTAAACATATTTTAGCACGCATTTAATTTTTTTTAAAAATATTAAAATTTACATTCGAAATGTTTTCTTCTGGCATCAAAATGTATACCATTGTCAAAATAATCGAAAATAAAAATAATGAATTTCAGTATAAAATCATTACTTATTGGTGCAATAACCATGAACGCGTATGAAAATGCCAATTTATTTAAACATATTCTTGCAAGCATTAAATTTTTTTTAAATATTAAAATTTTCCTTTGTAAGGTGTACTTTTAGAATTAAGACGTATATCAATTTGAATAACCCAATAGGGGTAGATTTTATACTAAAATTTTATACTAAAATTTTATTATTATTTTTCGACTATTATTCACATCGGTATACGTCTTAATCCTAGAAGTAAACCTTACAAAGGAAAATTTAAATATTTTAAAAAAATTTAATGCTTGCAAGAATATGTTTAAATAAAGTGGCATTTTCATACGCGTTCATGGTTATAGCACCAATAAGTATTGATTTTATAATGAAATTCATTATTTTTATTTTCGATTATTTTTACAATGGTATACGTTTTGATGCCAGAAGAAAACATTTCGAAGGTAAATTTTAATATTTTAAAAATAATTAAATGCGCGCTAAAATATGTTTAAAAAAAGTAGCGTTTTCATTGCTATCCGTGGTAATGGTACCAATAGGGGAAGTTTTTATACTAAAATTTTATACTAAAATTTTATTATTATGTTTCGACTATTATTCACATCGGTATACGTCTTAATCTTAGAAGTAAAACTTACAAAGCAAAACCTAAATATTTAAAAAAAATTTAATGCTTGCTAAAATATGTTTAAATAAAGTGGTATTGTCATACGCGTTCATTGTTATGGCACCAATAAGTAATGATTTTATACTAAAATTCATTATTTTTATTTTCGATTATTTTGACAATGGTATACGTTTTGATGCCAGAAGAAAACATTTCGAATGTAAATTTTAAAAATTTAAAAAAAAATTAAATTCGTGCAAAAATATGTTTAAAAAAAGTAGCGTTTTCATTGCTATCCGTGGTAATGGTACCAATAGGGGTAGGTTTTGTACTAAAATTTTATACTAAAATTTTATTGTTATTCTTCGACTATTATTCAAATTGATATACGTCTTAATTCTAAAAGTACACCTTACAAAGGAAAATTTTAATATTTAAAAAAAATTTAATGCTTGCAAGAATATGTTTAAATAAAGTGGCATTTTCATACGCGTTCATGGTTATGGCACCAATAAGTAATGATTTTATACTGAAATTCATTATTTTTATTTTCGATTATTTTGACAATGGTATACATTTTGATGCCAGAAGAAAACATTTCGAATGTAAATTTTAATATTTTTAAAAAAAATTAAATGCGTGCTAAAATATGTTTAAAAAAAGTAGCGTTTTCATTGCTATCCGTGGTAATGGTACCAATAGGGGTAGGTTTTGTACTAAAATTTTATACTAAAATTTTTTTGTTATTCTTCGACTATTATTCAAATTGATATACGTCTTAATTCTAAAAGTACACCTTATAAAGGAATATTTTAATATTTTAAAAAAAATTAATGCTAGCTAGAATATGTTTAAATAAAGTGGCACTTTCATACGCGTTCATGGTTTTGGCCCAAATGGGTAATGATTTTATACTGAAATTAATTATTTTTATTTTCGATTATTTAAGCAATGGTATACGTCTTGATGCCAGGAGAAAACCTTTCGAGTGTAAATTTTAATATTTTAAAAAGAATTAAATGCGCGCTAAAATATGTTAAAAAAAACTAGCGTTTTCATTGCTGTCCAAGGTAATGGTAGCAATACGGGTAGATTTTATACTTAAATTTAATACTAAAATTTTATTTTTATTTTTCGACTATTATTCACATCGATATACGACTTAAATCTAAAAGTACTCCTTACAAAGGAAAATTTTAATATTTAAAAAAAATTTAATGCTTGCTAGAATATGTTTAAATAAAGTGGCATTTTCACACGCGTTCATGGATATGGCACCAGTAAGTAATGATTTTATACCGAAATTAATATTTTTATTTTCGATTATTTTGACAATCGTATAAATCTTGATGCCAGAAGAAAACCTTTCGAGTGTGAATTTTAATATTTTAAATAAATTAAATGCGTGCTAAAATATGTTTAAAAAAAGTAGCGTTTTCATTGCTGTCCGTGGTAATGGTACCAATAGGGGTAGATTTTATACTAAAATTTTATACTAAAATATTATTATTATTTTTCGACTATTATTCACATCGGTATACGTCTTAATCCTAGAAGTAAACCTTACAAAGCAAAATTTAAATATTTAAAAAAAATTTAATGCTTGCTAAAATATGTTTAAATAAAGTGGTGTTTTCATACGCGTTCATGGTTATGGCACCAATAAGTAATGATTTTATACTAAAATTCATTATTTTTATTTTCGATTATTTTGACAATGGTATACGTCTTGATGCCAGAAAAAAACCTTTCGAGTGTACATTTTAATATTTTAAAAAAAATTAAATGCGCGCTAAAATATGTTTAAAAAAAGTAGCGTTTTCATTGCTATCCGTGGTAATGGTACCAATAGGGGAAGTTTTTATACTTAAATTTTATACTAAAATTTTATTATTATTTTTCGACTATTATTCACATCGGTATACGTCTTAATCCTAGAAGTAAACCTTACAAAGGAAAATGTTAATATTTAAAAAAAATTTAATGCTTGCTAGAATATGTTTAAATAAAGTGGCATTTTTGATACGCGTTCAAGGATATGGCACCAGTAAGTAATGATTCTATACTGAAATTAATATTTTTATTTTCGATTATTTGGACAATGGTATAAGTTTTGATGCCAGAAGAAAACCTTTCGAGTGTTAATTTTAATATTTTAAATAAATTAAATGCGTGTAAAATATGTTTAAAAAAAGTAGCGTTTTCATTGCTGTCCGTGGTCATGGTACCAATAGGGGTAGATTTTATACTAAAATTTTATACTAAAATTTTATTATTATTTTTCGACTATTATTCACATCGGTATACGTCTTAATCCTAGAAGTACACCTTACAAAGCAAAATTTAAATATTTAAAAAAAATTTAATGCTTGCAAGAATATGTTTAAATAAAGTGGCATTTTCATACGCGTTCATGGTTATAGCACCAATAAGTATTGATTTTATACTGAAATTCATTATTTTTATTTTCGATTATTTTTACAATTATATACGTTTTGATGCCAGAAGAAAACATTTCGAAAGTAAATTTAAATATTTTAAAAATAATTAAATGCGCGCTAAAATATGTTTAAAAAAGTAGCGTTTTCATTGCTATCCGTGGTAATGGTACCAATAGGGGAAGTTTTTATACTAAAATTTTATACTAAAATTTTATTATTATGTTTCGACTATTATTCACATCGGTATACGTCTTAATCCTAGAAGTAAAACTTACAAAGCAAAACTTAAATATTTAAAAAAAATTTAATGCTTGCTAAAATATGTTTAAATAAAGTGGTATTGTCATACGCGTTCATGGTTATGGCACCAATAAGTAATGATTTTATACTAAAATTCATTATTTTTATTTTCGATTATTTTGACAATGGTATACGTTTTGATGCCAGAAGAAAACATTTCGAATGTAAATTTTAAAAATATAAAAAAAAATTAAATTCGTGCAAAAATATGTTTAAAAAAAGTAGCGTTTTCATTGCTATCCGTGGTAATGGTACCAATAGGGGTAGGTTTTGTACTAAAATTTTATACTAAAATTTTATTGTTATTCTTCGACTATTATTCAAATTGATATACGTCTTAATTCTAAAAGTACACCTTACAAAGGAAAATTTTAATATTTAAAAAAAATTTAATGCTTGCAAGAATATGTTTAAATAAATTGGCATTTTCATACGCGTTCATGGTTATTGCACCAATAAGTAATGATTTTATACTGAAATTCATTATTTTTATTTTCGATTATTTTGACAATAGTATACATTTTGATGCCAGAAGAAAACATTTCGAATGTAAATTTTAATATTTTTAAAAAAAATTAAATGCGTGCTAAAATATGTTTAAAAAAAGTAGCGTTTTCATTGCTATCCGTGGTAATGGTACCAATAGGGGTAGGTTTTGTACTAAAATTTTATACTAAAATTTTTTTGTTATTCTTCGACTATTATTCAAATTGATATACGTCTTAATTCTAAAAGTACACCTTATAAAGGAAAATTTTAATATTTTAAAAAAAATTAATGCTTGCTAGAATATGTTTAAATAAAGTGGCATTTTCATACGCGTTCATGGATATGGCACCAGTAAGAAATGATTTAATACTGAAATTAATATTTTTATTTTCGATTATTTTGACAATGGTATAAGTCTTGATGCCAGAAGAAAACCTTTCGAGTGTGAATTTTAATATTTTAAATAAATTAAATGCGTGCTAAAATATGTTTAAAAAAAGTAGCGTTTTCATTGCTGTCCGTGGTAATGGTACCAATAGGGGTAGATTTTATACTAAAATTTTATACTAAAATTTTATTATAATTTTTCGACTATTATTCACATCGGTATACGTCTTAATCCTAGAAGTAAACCTTACAAAGGAAAATTTTAATATTTAAAAAAAATTTAATGCTTGCTAGAATATGTTTAAATAAAGTGGCATTTTCATACGCGTTCATGGATATGGCACCAGTACGTAATGATTTTATACTCAAATTAATATTTTTATTTTCGATTATTTTGACAATGGTATAAGTCTTGATGTCAGAAGAAAACCTTTCGAGTGTGAATTTTAATATTTTAAATAAATTAAATGCGTGATAAAATATGTTTAAAAAAAGTAGCGTTTTCATTGCTGTCCGTGGTCATGGTACCAATAGGGGTAGATTTTATACTAAAATTTTATACTAAAATTTTATTATTAATTTTCGACTATTATTCACATCGGTATACGTCTTAATTCTAGAAGTAAACCTTACAAACCAAAATTTAAATATTTAAAAAAAATTTAATGCATGCTAAAATATGTTTAAATAAAGTGGTATTTTCATACGCGTTCATGGTTATGGCACCAATAAGTAATGATTTTATACTAAAATTCATTATTTTTATTTTCGATTATTTTGACAATGGTATACGTTTTGATGCCAGAAGAAAACATTTCGAATGTAAATTTTAAAATTTTAAAAAAAAATTAAATGCGTGCAAAAATATGTTTAAAATAGTAGCGTTTTCATTGCTATCCGTGGTAATGGTACCAATAGGGGTAGGTTTTGTACTAAAATTTTATACTAAAATTTTATTGTTATTCTTCGACTATTATCCAAATTGATATACGTCATAATTCTAAAAGTGCACCTTATAAAGGAAAATTTTAATATTTTAAAAAAAATTAATGCTTGCTAGAATATGTTTAAATAAAGTGGCATTTTCATATGCGTTCATGGTTATGGCACCAATGGGTAATGATTTTATACTGAAATTAATTATTTTTATTTTCGATTATTTAAGGAATGGTATACGTCTTGATGCCAGGAGAAAACCTTTCGAGTGTAAATTTTAATATTTTAAAAAAAATTAAATGCGCGCTAAAATATTTTAAAAAAAAGTAGCGTTTTCATTGCTGTCCAAGGTAATGGTACGAATACGGGTAGATTTTATACTTAAATTTTATACTAAAATTTTATTATTATTTTTCGACTATTATTCACATCGGTATATATCTTAATCCTAGAAGTACACCTTACAAAGGAACATTTTAATATTTAAAAAAAAATTAATGCTTGCTAGAATATGTTTAAATAAAGTGGCATTTTCATACGCGTTTATGGTTATGGCATCAGTAAGTAATGATTTTATACTGATATTAATATTTTTATTTTCGATTATTTTGACAATGGTATAAGTCTTGATGCCAGAAGAAAACCTTTCGAGTGTAAATTTTAATATTTTAAAAAAAATTAAATGCGTTCTAAAATATGTTTAAAAAAGTAGCGTTTTCATTGCTTTCCAAGGTAATGGTATTAATACGGGTAGATTTTATACTTAAATTTTATACTAAAATTTTATTATTATTTTTCGACTATTATTCACATCGGTATACGTCTTAATCCTAGAAGTATACCTTACAAAGGAAAGTTTTAATATTTAAAAAAAATTTAATGCTTGCTAGAATATGTTAAAATAAAGTGGCATTTTCATACGTGATCATGGTTATGGGACCAATAAGTAATGATTTTATACTGAAATTTATTATTTTTATTTTCGGTTTTTTTGACAGTGGTATACGTCTTGATGCCAGAAGAAAATATTTCGAGTGTAAATTTTAATATTTTAAAAAAAATTAAATGCGTGCTAAAATATGTTTAAAAAAAGTAGCGTTTTCATTGCTGTCCGTGGTAATGGTACCAATAGGGGTAAGTTTTATACTAAAATTTTATACTAAAATTTTATTATTATTTTTCGACTATTATTCACATCGATATACGACTTAAATCTAAAAGTACACGTTACAAAGGAAAATTTTTATATTTAAAAAAAATTTAATGCTTGCAAGAATATGTTTAAATAAAGTGGCATTTTCATACGCGTTCATGGTTATGGCACCAATAAGTATTGATTTTATACTGAAATTCATTATTTTCATTTTCGATTATTTTGACAATGGTATACGTTTTGATGCCAGAAGAAAACATTTCGAATGTAAATTTTAATATTTTAAAAAAAATTAAATGCGCGCTAAAATATGTTTAAAAAAAGTAGCGTTTTTATTTGCTATCCGTGGTAATGGTACCAATAGGGGTAGGTTTTGTACTAAAATTTTATGCTAAAATTTTTTTGTTATTCTTCGACTATTATTCAAATTGATATACGTCTTAATTCTAAAGGTACACCTTATAAAGGAAAATTTTAATATTTTAAAAAAAATTAATGCTTGCTAGAATATGTTTAAATAAAGTGGCATTTTCATACTGGTTCATGGTTATTGCACCAATGGGTAATGATTTTATACTGAAATAAATTACTTTTATTTTCGATTATTTAAGCAATGGTATACGTCTTGATGCCAGGAGAAAACCTTTCGAGTGAAAATTTTAATATTTTAAAATAAATTAAATGCGTGCTAAAATATGTTTAAAAAAAGTAGCGTTTTCATTGCTGTCCGTGGTCATGGTACCAATAGGGGTAGATTTTATACTAAAATTTTTTACTAAAATTTTATTATTATTTTTCGACTATTATTCACATCGGTATACGTCTTAATCCTAGAAGTAAACCTTACAAAGGAAAATTTAAATATTTTAAAAAAATTTTATGCTTGCAAAAATATTTTTAAATAAAGTGGCATTTTCATACGCGTTCATGGTTATGGCACCAATAAGTAATGATTTTATACTGAAATTCATTATTTTTATTTTCGATTATTTTGACAATGGTATACGTCTTGATGCCAGAAGAAAACCTTTCGAGTGTAAATTTTAATATTTTAAAAAAAATTAAATGCGTGCTTAAATATGTTTAAAAAAAGTAGCGTTTTCATTGCTATCCGTGGTAATGGTACCAATAGGGGTAGATTTTATACTAAAATTTTATACTAAAATTTTATTATTATTTTTCGACTATTATTCACATCGGTATACGTCTTAATCCTAGAAGTAAACCTTACAAAGGAAAATTTAAATATTTTGAAAAAATTTTATGCTTGCAAAAATATTTTTAAATAAAGTGGCATTTTCATACTCGTTCATGGTTGTGGCACCAATAAGTAATGATTTTATACTGAAATTCATTAGTTTTATTTTCGATTATTTTGACAATGGTATACGTCTTGATGCCAGAAGAAAACCTTTCGAGTGTAAATTTTAATATTTAAAAAAAAATTAAATGCGTGCTAAAATATGTTTAAAAAAGTAGCGTTTTCATTGCTATCCGTGGTAATGGTACCAATAGGGGTAGATTTTATACTAAAATTTTATACTAAAATTGTATACTAAAATTTTATTATTATTTTTCGACTATTATTCACATCGGTATACGTCTTAATCCTAGAAGTAAACCTTACAAAGTAAAATTTAAATATTTTAAAAAAATTTTATGCTTGCAAAAATATTTTTAAATAAAGTGGCATTTTCATACGCGTTCATGGTTATGGCACCAATAAGTAATGATTTTAAACTGAAATTCATTATTTTTATTTTCGATTATTTTGACAATGGTATACGTCTTGATGCCAGAAGAAAACCTTTCGAGTGTAAATTTTAATATTTTTAAAAAAATTAAATGCGTGCTAAAATATGTTTAAAAAAAGTAGCGTTTTCATTGCTATCCGTGGTAATGGTACCAATAGGGGTAGATTTTATACTAAAATTTTATACTTATATTTTTTCCAAAATTTTATTATTATTTTTCGACTATTATTCACATCGGTATACGTCTTAATCCTAGAAGTAAACCTTACAAAGGAAAATTTAAATATTTTAAAAAAATTTTATGCTTGCAAAAATATTTTTAAATAAAGTGGCATTTTCATACGCGTTCATGGTTATAGCACCAATAAGTAATGATTTTATACTGAAATTCATTATTTTTATTTTCGATTATTTTGACAATGGTATACGTCTTGATGCCAGAAGAAAACCTTTCGAGTGTAAATTTTAATATTTTTAAAAAAATTAAATGCGTGCTAAAATATGTTTAAAAAAAGTAGCGTTTTCATTGCTATCCGTGGTAATGGTACCAATAGGGGTAGATTTTATACTAAAATTTTATACTAAAATTTTATTATTATTTTTCGACTATTATTCACATCGGTATACGTCTTAATCCTAGAAGTAAACCTTACAAAGGAAAATTTAAATATTTTAAAAGAATTTAAGCTTGCAAAAATATTTTTAAATAAAGTGGCATTTTCATACGCGTTCATGGTTATGGCACCAATAAGTAATGATTTTATACTGAAATTCATTATTTTTATTTTCGATTATTTTGACAATGGTATACGTCTTGATGCCAGAAGAAAACCTTTCGAGTGTAAATTTTAATATATAAAAAAAAATTAAATGCGTGCTAAAATATGTTTAAAAAAAGTAGCGTTTTCATTGCTGTCCGTGGTAATGGTACCAATAGGGGTAGATTTTATACTAAAATTTTATACAATAATTTTATTATTATTTTTCGACTATTATTCACATCGGTATACGTCTTAATCCTAGAAGTAAACCTTACAAAGGAAAATTTAAATATTTTAAAAAAAATTTATGCTTGCAAAAATATTTTTAAATAAAGTGGCATTTTCATACGCGTTCATGGTTATGGCACCAATAAGTAATGATTTTATACTGAAATTCATTATTTTTATTTTCGATTATTTTGACAATGGTATACGTCTTGATGCCAGAAGAAAACCTTTCGAGTGTAAATTTTGATATTAAAAAAAAAATTAAATGCGTGCTAAAATATGTTTAAAAAAAGTAGCGTTTTCATTGCTGTCCGTGGTAATGGTACCAATAGGGGTAGATTTTATACTAAAATTTTATACTAAAATTTTATTATTATTTTTCGACTATTATTCACATCGGTATACTTCTTAATCCAAGAAGACAACCTTACAAAGGAAAATTCAAATATTTTAAAAAAATTTTATGCTTGCAAAAATATTTTTAAATAAAGTGGCATTTTCATACGCGTTCATGGTTATGGCACCAATAAGTAATGATTTTATACTGAAATTCATTATTTTTATTTTCGATTATTTTGACAATGGTATACGTCTTGATGCCAGAAGAAAACCTTTCGAGTGTAAATTTTAATATTTAAAAAAAAATTAAATGCGTGCTAAAATATGTTTAAAAAAAGTAGCGTTTTCATTGCTATCCGTGGTAATGGTACCAATAGGGGTAGATTTTATACTAAAATTTTATACTAAAATTTTATTATTATTTTTCGACTATTATTCACATCGGTATACGTCTTAATCCTAGAAGTAAACCTTACAAAGGAAAATTTAAATATTTTAAAAAAATTTTATGCTTGCAAAAATATTTTTAAATAAAGTGGCATTTTCATACGCGTTCATGGTTATGGCACCAATAAGTAATGATTTTATACTGAAATTCATTATTTTTATTTTCGATTATTTTGACAATGGTATACGTCTTGATGCCAGAAGAAAACCTTTCGAGTGTAAATTTTAATATTTTTAAAAAAATTAAATGCGTGCTAAAATATGTTTAAAAAAAGTAGCGTTTTCATTGCTATCCGTGGTAATGGTACCAATAGGGGTAGATTTTATACTAAAATTTTATACTAAAATTTTATTATTATTTTTCGACTATTATTCACATCGGTATACGTCTTAATCCTAGAAGTAAACCTTACAAAGGAAAATTTAAATATTTTAAAAGAATTTAAGCTTGCAAAAATATTTTTAAATAAAGTGGCATTTTCATACGCGTTCATGGGTATGGCACCAATAAGTAATGATTTTATACTGAAATTCATTATTTTTATTTTCGATTATTTTGACAATGGTATACGTCTTGATGCCAGAAGAAAACCTTTCGAGTGTAAATTTTAATATTTAAAAAAAAATTAAATGCGTGCTAAAATATGTTTAAAAAAAGTAGCGTTTTCATTGCTGTCCGTGGTAATGGTACCAATAGGGGTAGATTTTATACTAAAATTTTATACAATAATTTTATTATTATTTTACGATTATTATTCACATCGGTATACGTCTTAATCCTAGAAGTAAACCTTACAAAGGAAAATTTAAATATTTTAAAAAAATTTTATGCTTGCAAAAATATTTTTATATAAAGTGGCATTTTCATACGCGTTCATGGTTATGGCACCAATAAGTAATGATTTTATACTGAAATTCATTACTTTTATTTTCGATTATTTTGACAATGGTATACGTCTTGATGCCAGAAGAAAACCTTTCGAATGTAAATTTTAATATTTAAAAAAAAATTAAATGCGTGCTAAAATATGTTTAAAAAAAGTAGCGTTTTCATTGCTATCCGTGGTAATGGTACCAATAGGGGTAGATTTTATACTAAAATTTTATACTAAAATTTTATTATTATTTTTCGACTATTATTCACATCGGTATACGTCTTAATCCTAGAAGTAAACCTTACAAAGGAAAATTTAAATATTTTAAAAGAATTTAAGCTTGCAAAAATATTTTTAAATAAAGTGGCATTTTCATACGCGTTCATGGTTATGGCACCAATAAGTAATGATTTTATACTGAAATTCATTATTTTTATTTTCGATTATTTTGACAATGGTATACGTCTTGATGCCAGAAGAAAACCTTTCGAGTGTAAATTTTAATATTTAAAAAAAAATTAAATGCGTGCTAAAATATGTTTAAAAAAAGTAGCGTTTTCATTGCTGTCCGTGGTAATGGTACCAATAGGGGTAGATTTTATACTAAAATTTTATACAATAATTTTATTATTATTTTACGATTATTATTCACATCGGTATACGTCTTAATCCTAGAAGTAAACCTTACAAAGGAAAATTTAAATATTTTAAAAAAATTTTATGCTTGCAAAAATATTTTTAAATAAAGTGGCATTTTCATACGCGTTCATGGTTATGGCACCAATAAGTAATGATTTTATACTGAAATTCATTATTTTTATTTTCGATTATTTTGACAATGGTATACGTCTTGATGCCAGAAGAAAACCTTTCGAGTGTAAACTTTGATATTAAAAAAAAAATTAAATGCGTGCTAAAATATGTTTAAAAAAAGTAGCGTTTTCATTGCTGTCCGTGGTAATGGTACCAATAGGGGTAGATTTTATACTAAAATTTTATACTAAAATTTTATTATTATTTTTCGACTATTATTCACATCGGTATACGTCTTAATCCTAGAAGACAACCTTACAAAGGAAAATTCAAATATTTTAAAAAAATTTTATGCTTGCAAAAATATTTTTAAATAAAGTGGCATTTTCATACGCGTTCATGGTTATGGCACCAATAAGTAATGAATTTATACTGAAATTCATTACTTTTATTTTCGATTATTTTGACAATGGTATACGTCTTGATGCCAGAAGAAAACCTTTCGAATGTAAATTTTAATATTTAAAAAAAAATTAAATGCGTGCTAAAATATGTTTAAAAAAAGTAGCGTTTTCATTGCTATCCGTGGTAATGGTATCAATAGGGGTAGATTTTATACTAAAATTTTATACTAAAATTTTATTATTATTTTTCGACTATTATTCACATCGGTATACGTCTTAATCCTTAAAGTAAACCTTACAAAGGAAAATTTAAATATTTTAAAAAAATTTTATGCTTGCAAAAATATTTTTAAATAAAGTGGCATTTTCATACGCGTTCATGGTTATGGCACCAATAAGTAATGATATTATACTGAAATTCATTATTTTTATTTTCGATTATTTTGACAATGGTATACGTCTTGATGCCAGAAGAAAACCTTTCGAGTGTAAATTTTAATATTTAAAAAAAAATTAAATGCGTGCTAAAATATGTTTAAAAAAAGTAACGTTTTCATTGCTGTCCGTGGTAATGGTACCAATAGGGGTAGATTTTATACTAAACTTTTATACTAAAATTTTATTATTATTTTTCGACTATTATTCACATCGGTATACGTCTTAATCCTAGAAGTAAACCTTACAAAGGAAAATTTAAATATTTTAAAAAAATTTTATGCTTGCAAAAATATTTTTAAATAAAGTGGAATTTTCATACGCGTTCATGGTTATGGCACCAATAAGTAATGATTTAATACTGAAATTCATTATTTTAATTTTTGATTATTTTGACAATGGTATACGTCTTAATGTCAGAAGAAAACCTTTCGAGTGTAAATTTTAATATTTTAAAAAAAATTAAATGCGTGTAAAATATGTTTAAAAAAAGTAGCGTTTTCATTGCTATCCGTGGTAATGGTACCAATAGGAGTAGATTTTATACTAAAATTTTATACTAAAATTTTATTATTATTTTTCGACTATTATTCACATCGGTATACGTCTTAATCCTAGAAGTAAACCTTACAAAGGAAAATTTAAATATTTTAAAAAAATTTTATGCTTGCAAAAATATTTTTAAATAAAGTGGCATTTTCATACGCGTTCATGGTTGTGGCACCAATAAGTAATGATTTTATACTGAAATTCATTACTTTTATTTTCGATTATTTTGACAATGGTATACGTCTTGATGCCAGAAGAAAACCTTTCGAATGTAAATTTTAATATTTTAAAAAAAATTAAATGCGTGCTTAAATATGTTTAAAAAAAGTAGCGTTTTCATTGCTATCCGTGGTAATGGTACCAATAGGGGTAGATTATATACTAAAATTTTATACTAAAATTTTATTATTATTTTTCGACTATTATTCACATCGGTATACGTCTTAATCCTTAAAGTAAACCTTACAAAGGAAAATTTAAATATTTTAAAAAAATTTTATGCTTGCAAAAATATTTTTAAATAAAGTGGCATTTTCATACGCGTTCATGGTTATGGCACCAATAAGTAATGATTTTATACTGAAATTCATTATTTTTATTTTCGATTATTTTGACAATGGTATACGTCTTGATGCCAGAAGAAAACCTTTCGAGTGTAAATTTTAATATTTAAAAAAAAATTAAATGCGTGTTAAAATATGTTTAAAAAAAGTAGCGTTTTCATTGCTATCCGTGGTAATGGTACCAATAGGGGTAGATTTTATACTAAAATTTTATTATTATTTTTCGACTATTATTCACATCGGTATACGTCTTAATCCTAGAAGTAAACCTTACAAAGGAAAATTTAAATATTTTAAAAAAATTTTAACCTTGCAAAAATATTTTTAAATAAAGTGGCATTTTCATACGCGTTCATTGTTATGGCACCAATAAGTAATGATTTTATACTGAAATTCATTATTTTTATTTTCGATTATTTTGACAATGGTATACGTCTTGATGCCAGAAGAAAACCTTTCGAGTGTAAATTTTAATATTTAAAAAAAATTAAATGCGTGCTAAAATATGTTTAAAAAAAGTAGCGTTTTCATTGCTATCCGTGGTAATGGTACCAATAGGGGTAGATTTTATACTAAAATTTTATACTAAAATTTTATTATTATTTTTCGACTATTATTCACATCGGTATACGTCTTAATCCTAGAAGTAAACCTTACAAAGGAAAATTTAAATATTTTAAAAAATATTTATGCTTGCAAAAATATTTTTAAATAAAGTGGAATTTTCATACGCGTTTATGGTTATGGCACCAATAAGTAATGATTTTATACTGAAATTCATTATTTTTATTTTCGATTATTTTGACAATGGCATACGTCTTGATGCCAGAAGAAAACCTTTCGAGTGTAAATTTTAATATTTAAAAAAAAATTAAATGCGTGTAAAATATGTTTAAAAAAAGTAGCGTTTTCATTGCTATCCGTGGTAATGGTACCAATAGGGGTAGATTTTATACTAAAATTTTATACTAAAATTTTATTATTATTTTTCGACTATTATTCACATCGGTATACGTCTTAATCCTAGAAGTAAACCTTACAAAGGAAAATTTAAATATTTTAAAAAAATTTTATGCTTGCAAAAATATTTTTAAATAAAGTGGCATTTTCATACGCGTTCATGGTTATGGCACCAATAAGTAATGATTTTATACTGAAATTCATTATTTTTATTTTCGATTATTTTGACAATGGTATACGTCTTGATGCCAGAAGAAAACCTTTCGAATGTAAATTTTAATATTTAAAAAAAAATTAAATGCGTGCTAAAATATGTTTAAAAAAAGTAGCGTTTTAATTGCTATCCGTGGTAATGGTACCAATAGGGGTAGATTTTATACTAAAATTTAATACTAAAATGTTATTATTATTTTTCGACTATTATTCACATCGTTATACGTCTTAATCCTTAAAGTAAACCTTACAAAGGAAAATTTAAATATTTTAAAAAAATTTTATGCTTGCAAAAATATTTTTAAATAAAGTGGCATTTTCATACGCTTTCATGGTTATGGCACCAATAAGTAATGATATTATACTGAAATTCATTATTTTTATTTTCGATTATTTTGACAATGGTATACGTCTTGATGCCAGAAGAAAACCTTTCGAGTGTTAATTTTAATATTTAAAAAAAAATTAAATGCGTGCTAAAATATGTTTAAAAAAAGTAGCGTTTTCATTGCTGTCTGTGGTAATGGTACCAATAGGGGTAGATTTTATACTAAAATTTTATACTAAAATTTTATTATTATTTTTCGACTATTATTCACATCGGTATACGTCTTAATCCTAGAAGTAAACCTTACAAAGGAAAATTTAAATATTTTAAAAAAATTTTATGCTTGCAAAAATATTTTTAAATAAAGTGGAAATTTCATACGCGTTCATGGTTATGGCACCAATAAGTAATGATTTTATACTGAAATTCATTATTTTTATTTTCGATTATTTTGACAATGGTATACGTCTTGATGCCAGAAGAAAACCTTTCGAGTGTAAATTTTAATATTTAAAAAAAATTAAATGCGTGCTAAAATATGTTTAAAAAAAGTAGCGTTTTCATTGCTATCCGTGGTAATGGTACCAATAGGGGTAGATTTTATACTTAAATTTTATACTAAAATTTTATTATTATTTTTCGACTATTATTCACATCGGTATACGTCTTAATCCTAGAAGTAAACCTTACAAAGGAAAATTTAAATATTTTAAAAAATATTTATGCTTGCAAAAATATTTTTAAATAAAGTGGAATTTTCATACGCGTTTATGGTTATGGCACCAATAAGTAATGATTTTATACTGAAATTCATTATTTTTATTTTCGATTATTTTGACAATGGCATACGTCTTGATGCCAGAAGAAAACCTTTCGAGTGTAAATTTTAATATTTAAAAAAAAATTAAATGCGTGTAAAATATGTTTAAAAAAAGTAGCGTTTTCATTGCTATCCGTGGTAATGGTACCAATAGGGGTAGATTTTATACTAAAATTTTATACTAAAATTTTATTATTATTTTTCGACTATTATTCACATCGGTATACGTCTTAATCCTAGAAGTAAACCTTACAAAGGAAAATTTAAATATTTTAAAAAAATTTTATGCTTGCAAAAATATTTTTAAATAAAGTGGCATTTTCATACGCGTTCATGGTTATGGCACCAATAAGTAATGATTTTATACTGAAATTCATTATTTTTATTTTCGATTATTTTGACAATGGTATACGTCTTGATGCCAGAAGAAAACCTTTCGAATGTAAATTTTAATATTTAAAAAAAAATTAAATGCGTGCTAAAATATGTTTAAAAAAAGTAGCGTTTTAATTGCTATCCGTGGTAATGGTACCAATAGGGGTAGATTTTATACTAAAATTTAATACTAAAATTTTATTATTATTTTTCGACTATTATTCACATCGTTATACGTCTTAATCCTTAAAGTAAACCTTACAAAGGAAAATTTAAATATTTTAAAAAAATTTTATGCTTGCAAAAATATTTTTAAATAAAGTGGCATTTTCATACGCTTTCATGGTTATGGCACCAATAAGTAATGATATTATATTGAAATTCATTATTTTTATTTTCGATTATTTTGACAATGGTATACGTCTTGATGCCAGAAGAAAACCTTTCGAGTGTAAATTTTAATATTTAAAAAAAAATTAAATGCGTGCTAAAATATGTTTAAAAAAAGTAGCGTTTTCATTGCTGTCCGTGGTAATGGTACCAATAGGGGTAGATTTTATACTAAAATTTTATACTAAAATTTTATTATTATTTTTCGACTATTATTCACATCGGTATACGTCTTAATCCTAGAAGTAAACCTTACAAAGGAAAATTTAAATATTTTAAAAAAATTTTATGCTTGCAAAAATATTTTTAAATAAAGTGGAAATTTCATACGCGTTCATGGTTATGGCACCAATAAGTAATGATTTAATACTGAAATTCATTATTTTTATTTTCGATTATTTTGACAATGGTATACGTCTTGATGCCAGAAGAAAACCTTTCGAGTGTAAATTTTAATATTTTAAAAAAAATTAAATGCGTGTAAAATATGTTTAAAAAAAGTAGCGTTTTCATTGCTATCCGTGGTAATGGTACCAATAGGGGTAGATTTTATACTAAAATTTTATACTAAAATTTTATTATTATTTTTCGACTATTATTCACATCGGTATACGTCTTAATCCTAGAAGTAAACCTTACAAAGGAAAATTTAAATATTTTAAAAAAATTTTATGCTTGCAAAAATATTTTTAAATAAAGTGGCATTTTCATACGCGTTCATGGTTATGGCACCAATAAGTAATGATTTTATACTGAAATTCATTATTTTTTTTTTCGATTATTTTGACAATGGTATACGTCTTGATGCCAGAAGAAAACCTTTCGAGTGTAATTTTTAATATTTAAAAAAAAATTAAATGCGTGCTAAAATATGTTTAAAAAAAGTAGCGTTTTCATTGCTATCCGTGGTAATGGTACCAATAGGGGTAGATTTTATACTAAAATTTTATACTAAAATTTTATTATTATTTTTCGACTATTATTCACATCAGTATACGTCTTAATCCTAGAAGTAAACCTTACAAAGGAAAATTTAAATATTTTAAAAAAATTTTATGCTTGGAAAAATATTTTTAAATAAAGTGGCATTTTCATACGCGTTCATGGTTATGGCACCAATAAGTAATGATTTTATACTGAAATTCATTATTTTTATTTTCGATTATCTTGACAATGGTATACGTCTTGATGCCAGAAGAAAACCTTTCGAGTGTAAATTTTAATGTTTAAAAAAAAATTAAATGCGTGCTAAAATATGTTTAAAAAAAGTAGCGTTTTCATTGCTATCCGTGGTAATGGTACCAATAGGGGTAGATTTTATACTAAAATTTTATACTAAAATTTTATTATTATTTTTCGACTATTATTCACATCGGTATACGTCTTAATCCTAGAAGTAAACCTTACAAAGGAAAATTTAAATATTATAAAAAAATTTTATGCTTGCATAAATATTTTTAAATAAAGTGGCATTTTCATACGCGTTCATGGTTATGGCACCAATAAGTAATGATTTTATACTGAAATTCATTATTTTTATTTTCGATTATTTTGACAATGGTATACGTCTTGATGCCAGAAGAAATTCTTTCGAGTGTAAATTTTAAAATTTAAAAAAAAATTAAATGCGTGCTAAAATATGTTTAAAAAAAGTAGCGTTTTCATTGCTATCCGTGGTAATGGTACCAATAGGGGTAGATTTTATACTAAAATTTTATACTAAAATTTTATTATTATTTTTCGACTATTATTCACATCGGTATATTCCTAAAAGTAAACCTTACAAAGGAAAATTTAAATATTTTAAAAAAATTTTATGCTTGCAAAAATATTTTTAAATAAAGTGGCATTTTCATACGCGTTCATGGTTATGACACCAATAAGTAATGATTTTATACTGAAATTCATTATTTTTATTTTCGATTATTTTGACAATGGTATACGTCTTGATGCCAGAAGAAAACCTTTCGAGTGTAAATTTTAATATTTTAAAAAAAATTAAATGCGTGCTAAAATATGTTTAAAAAAAGTAGTGTTTTCATTGCTATCCGTGGTAATGGTACCAATAGGGGTAGATTTTATACTAAAATTTTATACTAAAATTTTATTATTATTTTTCGACTATTATTCACATCGGTATACGTCTTAATCCTAGAAGTAAACCTTACAAAGGAAAATTTAAATATTTTAAAAAAATTTTATTCTTGCAAAAATATTTTTAAATAAAGTGGCATTTTCATACGCGTTCATGGTTATGGCACCAATAAGTAATGATTTTATACTGAAATTCATTATTTTTATTTTCGATTATTTTGACAATGGTATACGTCTTGATGCCAGAAGAAAACCTTTCGAGTGTAAATTTTAATATTTAAAAAAAAATTAAATGCGTGCTAAAATATGTTTAAAAAAAGTAGTGTTTTCATTGCTATCCGTGGTAATGGTACCAATAGGGGTAGATTTTATACTAAAATTTTATACTAAAATTTTATTATTATTTTTCGACTATTATTCACATCGGTATACGTCTTAATCCTAGAAGTAAACCTTACAAAGGAAAATTTAAATATTTTGAAAAAATTTTATGCTTGCAAAAATATTTTTAAATAAAGTGGCATTTTCATACTCGTTCATGGTTATGGCACCAATAAGTAATGATTTTATACTGAAATTCATTAGTTTTATTTTCGATTATTTTGACAATGGTATACGTCTTGATGCCAGAAGAAAACCTTTCGAGTGTAAATTTTTATATTTAAAAAAAATTAAATGCGTGCTAAAATATGTTTAAAAAAAGTAGCGTTTTCATTGCTATCCGTGGTAATGGTACCAATAGGGGTAGATTTTATACTAAAATTTTATACTAAAATTTTATTATTATTTTTCGACTATTATTCACATCGGTATACGTCTTAATCCTAGAAGTAAACCTTACAAAGTAAAATTTAAATATTTTAAAAAAATTTTATGCTTGCAAAAATATTTTTAAATAAAGTGGCATTTTCATACGCGTTCATGGTTATGGCACCAATAAGTAATGATTTTATACTGAAATTCATTATTTTTATTTTCGATTATTTTGACAATGGTATACGTCTTGATGCCAGAAGAAAACCTTTCGAGTGTAAATTTTAATATTTTAAAAAAAATTAAATGCGTGCTAAAATATGTTTAAAAAAAGTAGCGTTTTCATTGCTATCCGTGGTAATGGTACCAATAGGGGTAGATTATATACTAAAATTTTATACTAAAATTTTATTATTATTTTTCGACTATTATTCACATCGGTATACGTCTTAATCCTAGAAGTAAACCTTACAAAGGAAAATTTAAATATTTTAAAAAAATTTTATGCTTGCAAAAATATTTTTAAATAAAGTGGCATTTTCATACGCCTTCATGGTTATGGCACCAATAAGTAATGATTTTATACTGAAATTCATTATTTTTATTTTCGATTATTTTGACAATGGTATACGTCTTGATGCCAGAAGAAAACCTTTCGAGTGTAAATTTTAATATTTTAAAAAAAATTAAATGCGTGCTAAAATATGTTTAAAAAAAGTAGCGTTTTCATTGCTATCCGTGGTAATGGTACCAATAGGGGTAGATTTTATACTAAAATTTTATACTAAAATTTTATTATTATTTTTCGACTATTATTCACATCGGTATACGTCTTAATCCTAGAAGTAAACCTTACAAAGGAAAATTTAAATATTTTAAAAAAATTTTATTCTTGCAAAAATATTTTTAAATAAAGTGGCATTTTCATACGCGTTCATGGTTATGGCACCAATAAGTAATGATTTTATACTGAAATTCATTATTTTTATTTTCGATTATTTTGACAATGGTATACGTCTTGATGCCAGAAGAAAACCTTTCGAGTGTAAATTTTAATATTTAAAAAAAAATTAAATGCGTGCTAAAATATGTTTAAAAAAAGTAGTGTTTTCATTGCTATCCGTGGTAATGGTACCAATAGGGGTAGATTTTATACTAAAATTTTATACTAAAATTTTATTATTATTTTTCGACTATTATTCACATCGGTATACGTCTTAATCCTAGAAGTAAACCTTACAAAGGAAAATTTAAATATTTTGAAAAAATTTTATGCTTGCAAAAATATTTTTAAATAAAGTGGCATTTTCATACTCGTTCATGGTTATGGCACCAATAAGTAATGATTTTATACTTAAATTCATTAGTTTTATTTTCGATTATTTTGACAATGGTATACGTCTTGATGCCAGAAGAAAACCTTTCGAGTGTAAATTTTTATATTTAAAAAAAATTAAATGCGTGCTAAAATATGTTTAAAAAAAGTAGCGTTTTCATTGCTATCCGTGGTAATGGTACCAATAGGGGTAGATTTTATACTAAAATTTTATACTAAAATTTTATTATTATTTTTCGACTATTATTCACATCGGTATACGTCTTAATCCTAGAAGTAAACCTTACAAAGGAAAATTTAAATATTTTAAAAAAATTTTATTCTTGCAAAAATATTTTTAAATAAAGTGGCATTTTCATACGCGTTCATGGTTATGGCACCAATAAGTAATGATTTTATACTGAAATTCATTATTTTTATTTTCGATTATTTTGACAATGGTATACGTCTTGATGCCAAAAGAAAACCTTTCGAGTGTAAATTTTAATATTTAAAAAAAAATTAAATGCGTGCTAAAATATGTTTAAAAAAAGTAGTGTTTTCATTGCTATCCGTGGTAATGGTACCAATAGGGGTAGATTTTATACTAAAATTTTATACTAAAATTTTATTATTATTTTTCGACTATTATTCACATCGGTATACGTCTTAATCCTAGAAGTAAACCTTACAAAGGAAAATTTAAATATTTTGAAAAAATTTTATGCTTGCAAAAATATTTTTAAATAAAGTGGCATTTTCATACTCGTTCATGGTTATGGCACCAATAAGTAATGATTTTATACTGAAATTCATTAGTTTTATTTTCGATTATTTTGACAATGGTATACGTCTTGATGCCAGAAGAAAACCTTTCGAGTGTAAATTTTTATATTTAAAAAAAATTAAATGCGTGCTAAAATATGTTTAAAAAAAGTAGCGTTTTCATTGCTATCCGTGGTAATGGTACCAATAGGGGTAGATTTTATACTAAAATTTTATACTAAAATTTTTTACTAAAATTTTATTATTATTTTTCGACTATTATTCACATCGGTATACGTCTTAATCCTAGAAGTAAACCTTACAAAGTAAAATTTAAATATTTTAAAAAAATTTTATGCTTGCAAAAATATTTTTAAATAAAGTGGCATTTTCATACGCGTTCATGGTTATGGCACCAATAAGTAATGATTTTATACTGAAATTCATTATTTTTATTTTCGATTATTTTGACAATGGTATACGTCTTGATGCCAGAAGAAAACCTTTCGAGTGTAAATTTTAATATTTTAAAAAAAATTAAATGCGTGCTAAAATATGTTTAAAAAAAGTAGTGTTTTCATTGCTATCCGTGGTAATGGTACCAATAGGGGTAGATTATATACTAAAATTTTATACTAAAATTTTAATATTATTTTTCGACTATTATTCACATCGGTATACGTCTTAATCCTAGAAGTAAACCTTACAAAGGAAAATTTAAATATTTTAAAAAAATTTTATGCTTGCAAAAATCTTTTTAAATAAAGTGGCATTTTCATACGCGTTCATGGTTATGGCACCAATAAGTAATGATTTTATACTGAAATTCATTATTTTTATTTTCGATTATTTTGACAATGGTATACGTCTTGATGCCAGAAGAAAACCTTTCGAGTGTAAATTTTAATATTTAAAAAAAAATTAAATGCGTGCTAAAATATGTTTAAAAAAAGTAGTGTTTTCATTGCTATCCGTGGTAATGGTACCAATAGGGGTAGATTTTATACTAAAATTTTATACTAAAATTTTATTATTATTTTTCGACTATTATTCACATCGGTATACGTCTTAATCCTAGAAGTAAACCTTACAAAGGAAAATTTAAATATTTTGAAAAAATTTTATGCTTGCAAAAATATTTTTAAATAAAGTGGCATTTTCATACTCGTTCATGGTTGTGGCACCAATAAGTAATGATTTTATACTGAAATTCATTATTTTAATTTTCGATTATTTTGACAATGGTATACGTCTTGATGCCAGAAGAAAACCTTTCGAGTGTAAATTTTAATATTTTAAAAAAAATTAAATGCGTGCTAAAATATGTTTAAAAAAAGTAGCGTTTTCATTGCTATCCGTGGTAATGGTACCAATAGGGGTAGATTATATACTAAAATTTTATACTAAAATTTTATTATTATTTTTCGACTATTATTCACATCGGTATACGTCTTAATCCTAGAAGTAAACCTTACAAAGGAAAATTTAAATATTTTAAAAAAATTTTATGCTTGCAAAAATATTTTTAAATAAAGTGGCATTTTCATACGCGTTCATGGTTATGGCACCAATAAGTAATGATTTTATACTGAAATTCATTATTTTTATTTTCGATTATTTTGACAATGGTATACGTCTTGATGCCAGAAGAAAACCTTTCGAGTGTAAATTTTAATATTTAAAAAAAAATTAAATGCGTGCTAAAATATGTTTAAAAAAAGTAGTGTTTTCATTGCTATCCGTGGTAATGGTACCAATAGGGGTAGATTTTATACTAAAATTTTATACTAAAATTTTATTATTATTTTTCGACTATTATTCACATCGGTATACGTCTTAATCCTAGAAGTAAACCTTACAAAGGAAAATTTAAACATTTTGAAAAAATTTTATGCTTGCAAAAATATTTTTAAATAAAGTGGCATTTTCATACTCGTTCATGGTTGTGGCACCAATAAGTAATGATTTTATACCGAAATTCATTAGTTTTATTTTCGATTATTTTGACAATGGTATACGTCTTGATGCCAGAAGAAAACCTTTCGAGTGTAAATTTTAATATTTAAAAAGAAATTAAATGCGTGCTAAAATATGTTTAAAAAAAGTAGCGTTTTCATTGCTATCCGTGGTAATGGTACCAATAGGGGTAGATTTTATACTAAAATTTTATACTAAAATTGTATACTAAAATTTTATTATTATTTTTCGACTATTATTCACATCGGTATACGTCTTAATCCTAGAAGTAAACCTTACAAAGTAAAATTTAAATATTTTAAAAAAATTTTATGCTTGCAAAAATATTTTTAAATAAAGTGGCATTTTCATACGCGTTCATGGTTATGGCACCAATAAGTAATGATTTTATACTGAAATTCATTATTTTTATTTTCGATTATTTTGACAATGGTATACGTCTTGATGCCAGAAGAAAACCTTTCGAGTGTAAATTTTAATATTTTAAAAAAAATTAAATGCGTGCTAAAATATGTTTAAAAAAAGTAGCGTTTTCATTGCTATCCGTGGTAATGGTACCAATAGGGGTAGATTTTATACTAAAATTTTATACTAAAATTTTATTATTATTTTTCGACTATAATTCACATCGGTATACGTCTTAATCCTAGAAGTAAACCTTACAAAGGAAAATTTAAATATTTTAAAAAAATTTTATGCTTGCAAAAATATTTTTAAATAAAGTGGCATTTTCATACGCCTTCATGGTTATGGCACCAATAAGTAATGATTTTATATTGAAATTCATTATTTTTATTTTCGATTATTTTGACAATGGTATACGTCTTGATGCCAGAAGAAAACCTTTCGAGTGTAAATTTTAATATTTAAAAAAAAATTAAATGCGTGCTAAAATATGTTTAAAAAAAGTAGCGTTTTCATTGCTATCCGTGGTAATGGTACCAATAGGGGTAGATTTTATACTAAAATTTTATACTAAAATTTTATTATTATTTTTCGACTATTATTCACATCGGTATACGTCGTAATCCTAGAAGTAAACCTTACAAAGGAAAATTTAAATATTTTAAAAAATTTTTATGCTTGCAAAAATATTTTTAAATAAAGTGGCATTTTCATACGCGTTCATGGTTATGGCACCAATAAGTAATGATTTTATACTGAAATTCATTATTTTTATTTTCGATTATTTTGACAATGGTATACGTCTTGATGCCAGAAGAAAACCTTTCGAGTGTAAATTTTAATATTTAAAAAAAAATTAAATGCGTGCTAAAATATGTTTAAAAAAAGTAGTGTTTTCATTGCTATCCGTGGTAATGGTACCAATAGGGGTAGATTTTATACTAAAATTTTATACTAAAATTTTATTATTATTTTTCGACTATTATTCACATCGGTATACGTCTTAATCCTAGAAGTAAACCTTACAAAGGAAAATTTAAATATTTTGAAAAAATTTTATGCTTGCAAAAATATTTTTAAATAAAGTGGCATTTTCATACTCGTTCATGGTTGTGGCACCAATAAGTAATGATTTTATACTGAAATTCATTAGTTTTATTTTCGATTATTTTGACAATGGTATACGTCTTGATGCCAGAAGAAAACCTTTTGAGTGTAAATTTTAATATTTAAAAAAAAATTAAATGCGTGCTAAAATATGTTTAAAAAAAGTAGCGTTTTCATTGCTATCCGTGGTAATGGTACCAATAGGGGTAGATTTTATACTAAAATTTTATACTAAAATTGTATACTAAAATTTTATTATTATTTTTCGACTATTATTCACATCAGTATACGTCTTAATCCTAGAAGTAAACCTTACAAAGTAAAATTTAAATATTTTAAAAAAATTTTATGCTTGCAAAAATATTTTTAAATAAAGTGGCATTTTCATACGCGTTCATGGTTATGGCACCAATAAGTAATGATTTTATACTGAAATTCATTATTTTTATTTTCGATTATTTTGACAATGGTATACGTCTTGATGCCAGAAGAAAACCTTTCGAGTGTAAATTTTAATATTTTAAAAAAAATTAAATGCGTGCTAAAATATGTTTAAAAAAAGTAGCGTTTTCATTGCTATCCGTGGTAATGGTACCAATAGGGGTAGATTTTATACTAAAATTTTATACTAAAATTTTATTATTATTTTTCGACTATTATTCACATCGGTATACGTCTTAATCCTAGAAGTAAACCTTACAAAGGAAAATTTAAATATTTTAAAAAAATTTTATGCTTGCAAAAATATTTTTAAATAAAGTGGCATTTTCATACGCGTTCATGGTTATGGCACCAATAAGTAATGATTTTATACTGAAATTCATTATTTTTATTTTCGATTATTTTGACAATGGTATACGTCTTGATGCCAGAAGAAAACCTTTCGAGTGTAAATTTTAATATTTAAAAAAAATTAAATGCGTGCATAAATATGTTTAAAAAAAGTAGCGTTTTCATTGCTATCCGTGGTAATGGTACCAATAGGGGTAGATTTTATACTAAAATTTTATACTAAAATTTTATTATTATTTTTCGACTATTATTCACATCGGTATACGTCTTAATCCTAGAAGTAAACCTTACAAAGTAAAATTTAAATATTTTAAAAAAAATTTTATGCTTGCAAAAATATTTTTAAATAAAGTGGCATTTTCATACGCGTTCATGGTTATGGCACCAATAAGTAATGATTTTATACTGAAATTCATTATTTTTATTTTCGATTATTTTGACAATGGTATACGTCTTGATGCCAGAAGAAAACCTTTCGAGTGTAAGTTTTAATATTTAAAAAAAAAATAAATGCGTGCTAAAATATGTTTAAAAAAAGTAGCGTTTTCATTGCTATCCGTGGTAATGGTACCAATAGGGGTAGATTTTATACTAAAATTTTATACTAAAATTTTATTATTATTTTTCGACTATTATTCACATCGGTATACGTCTTAATCCTAGAAGTAAACCTTACAAAGGAAAATTTAAATATTTTAAAAAAATTTTATGCTTGCAAAAATATTTTTAAATAAAGTGGCATTTTCATACGCCTTCATGGTTATGGCACCAATAAGTAATGATTTTATACTGAAATTCATTATTTTTATTTTCGATTATTTTGACAATGGTATACGTCTTGATGCGAGAAGAAAACCTTTCGAGTGTAAATTTTAATATTTAAAAAAAAATTAAATGCGTGCTAAAATATGTTTAAAAAAAGTAGCGTTTTCATTGCTATCCGTGGTAATGGTACCAATAGGGGTAGATTTTATACTAAAATTTTATACTAAAATTTTATTATTATTTTTCGACTATTATTCACATCGGTATACGTCGTAATCCTAGAAGTAAACCTTACAAAGGAAAATTTAAATATTTTAAAAAATTTTTATGCTTGCAAAAATATTTTTAAATAAAGTGGCATTTTCATACGCGTTCATGGTTATGGCACCAATAAGTAATGATTTTATACTGAAATTCATTATTTTTATTTTCGATTATTTTGACAATGGTATACGTCTTGATGCCAGAAGAAAACCTTTCGAGTGTAAATTTTAATATTTAAAAAAAATTAAATGCGTGCTAAAATATGTTTAAAAAAAGTAGTGTTTTCATTGCTATCCGTGGTAATGGTACCAATAGGGGTAGATTTTATACTAAAATTTTATACTAAAATTTTATTATTATTTTTCGACTATTATTCACATCGGTATACGTCTTAATCCTAGAAGTAAACCTTACAAAGGAAAATTTAAATATTTTGAAAAAATTTTATGCTTGCAAAAATATTTTTAAATAAAGTGGCATTTTCATACTCGTTCATGGTTGTGGCACCAATAAGTAATGATTTTATACTGAAATTCATTAGTTTTATTTTCGATTATTTTGACAATGGTATACGTCTTGATGCCAGAAGAAAACCTTTTGAGTGTAAATTTTAATATTTAAAAAAAAATTAAATGCGTGCTAAAATATGTTTAAAAAAAGTAGCGTTTTCATTGCTATCCGTGGTAATGGTACCAATAGGGGTAGATTTTATACTAAAATTTTATACTAAAATTGTATACTAAAATTTTATTATTATTTTTCGACTATTATTCACATCAGTATACGTCTTAATCCTAGAAGTAAACCTTACAAAGTAAAATTTAAATATTTTAAAAAAATTTTATGCTTGCAAAAATATTTTTAAATAAAGTGGCATTTTCATACGCGTTCATGGTTATGGCACCAATAAGTAATGATTTTATACTGAAATTCATTATTTTTATTTTCGATTATTTTGACAATGGTATACGTCTTGATGCCAGAAGAAAACCTTTCGAGTGTAAATTTTAATATTTTAAAAAAAATTAAATGCGTGCTAAAATATGTTTAAAAAAAGTAGCGTTTTCATTGTTATCCGTGGTAATGGTACCAATAGGGGTAGATTTTATACTAAAATTTTATACTAAAATTTTATTATTATTTTTCGACTATTATTCACATCGGTATACGTCTTAATCCTAGAAGTAAACCTTACAAAGGAAAATTTAAATATTTTAAAAAAATTTTATGCTTGCAAAAATATTTTTAAATAAAGTGGCATTTTCATACGCGTTCATGGTTATGGCACCAATAAGTAATGATTTTATACTGAAATTCATTATTTTTATTTTCGATTATTTTGACAATGGTATACGTCTTGATGCCAGAAGAAAACCTTTCGAGTGTAAATTTTAATATTTAAAAAAAAATTAAATGCGTGCTAAAATATGTTTAAAAAAATTAGTGTTTTCATTGCTATCCGTGGTAATGGTACCAATAGGGGTAGATTTTATACTAAAATTTTATACTAAAATTTTATTATTATTTTTCGACTATTATTCACATCGGTATACGTCTTAATCCTAGAAGTAAACCTTACAAAGGAAAATTTAAATATTTTGAAAAAATTTTATGCTTGCAAAAATATTTTTAAATAAAGTGACTTTTTCATACTCGTTCATGGTTGTGGCACCAATAAGTAATGATTTTATACTGAAATTCATTAGTTTTATTTTCGATTATTTTGACAATGGTATACGTCTTGATGCCAGAAGAAAACCTTTCGAGTGTAAATTTTAATATTTAAAAAAAAATTAAATGCGTGCTAAAATATGTTTAAAAAAAGTAGCGTTTTCATTGCTATCCGTGGTAATGGTACCAAAAGGGGTAGATTTTATACTAAAATTTTATACTAAAATTGTATACTAAAATTTTATTATTATTTTTCGACTATTATTCACATCGGTATACGTCTTAATCCTAGAAGTAAACCTTACAAAGTAAAATTTAAATATTTTAAAAAAATTTTATGCTTGCAAAAATATTTTTAAATAAAGTTTCATTTTCATACGCGTTCATGGTTATGGCACCAATAAGTAATGATTTTATACTGAAATTCATTATTTTTATTTTCGATTATTTTGACAATGGTATACGTCTTGATGCCAGAAGAAAACCTTTCGAGTGTAAATTTTAATATTTAAAAAAAATTAAATTCGTGCATAAATATGTTTAAAAAAAGTAGCGTTTTCATTGCTATCCGTGGTAATGGTACCAATAGGGGTAGATTTTATACTAAAATTTTATACTAAAATTTTATTATTATTTTTCGACTATTATTCACATCGGTATACGTCTTAATCCTAGAAGTAAACCTTACAAAGTAAAATTTAAATATTTTAAAAAAAATTTTATGCTTGCAAAAATATTTTTAAATAAAGTGGCATTTTCATACGCGTTCATGGTTATGGCACCAATAAGTAATGATTTTATACTGAAATTCATTATTTTTATTTTCGATTATTTTGACAATGGTATACGTCTTGATGCCAGAAGAAAACCTTTCGAGTGTAAATTTTAATATTTAAAAAAAAAATAAATGCGTGCTAAAATATGTTTAAAAAAGTAGCGTTTTCATTGCTATCCGTGGTAATGGTACCAATAGGGGTAGATTTTATACTAAAATTTTATACTAAAATTTTATTATTATTTTTCGACTATTATTCACATCGGTATACGTCTTAATCCTAGAAGTAAACCTTACAAAGTAAAATTTAAATATTTTAAAAAAATTTTATGCTTGCAAAAATATTTTTAAATAAAGTTTCATTTTCATACGCGTTCATGGTTATGGCACCAATAAGTAATGATTTTATACTGAAATTCATTATTTTTATTTTCGATTATTTTGACAATGGTATACGTCTTGATGCCAGAAGAAAACCTTTCGAGTGTAAATTTTAATATTTAAAAAAAATTAAATGCGTGCATAAATATGTTTAAAAAAAGTAGCGTTTTCATTGCTATCCGTGGTAATGGTACCAATAGGGGTAGATTTTATACTAAAATTTTATACTAAAATTTTATTATTATTTTTCGACTATTATTCACATCGGTATACGTCTTAATCCTAGAAGTAAACCTTACAAAGTAAAATTTAAATATTTTAAAAAAAATTTTATGCTTGCAAAAATATTTTTAAATAAAGTGGCATTTTCATACGCGTTCATGGTTATGGCACCAATAAGTAATGATTTTATACTGAAATTCATTATTTTTATTTTCGATTATTTTGACAATGGTATACGTCTTGATGCCAGAAGAAAACCTTTCGAGTGTAAGTTTTAATATTTAAAAAAAAAATAAATGCGTGCTAAAATATGTTTAAAAAAAGTAGCGTTTTCATTGCTATCCGTGGTAATGGTACCAATAGGGGTAGATTTTATACTAAAATTTTATACTAAAATTTTATTATTATTTTTCGACTATTATTCACATCGGTATACGTCTTAATCCTAGAAGTAAACCTTACAAAGGAAAATTTAAATATTTTAAAAAAATTTTATGCTTGCAAAAATATTTTTAAATAAAGTGGCATTTTCATACGCGTTCATGGTTATGGCACCAATAAGTAATGATTTTATACTGAAATTCATTATTTATATTTTCGATTATTTTGACAGTGGTATACGTCTTGATGCCAGAAGAAAACCTTTCGAGTGTAAATTTTAATATTTTAAAAAAAATTAAATGCGTGCTAAAATATGTTTAAAAAAAGTAGCGTTTTCATTGCTATCCGTGGTAATGGTACCAATAGGGGTAGATTTTATACTAAAATTTTATACTAAAATATTATTATTATTTTTCGACTATTATTCACATCGGTATACGTCTTAATCCTAGAAGTAAACCTTACAAAGTAAAATTTAAATATTTTAAAAAAATTTTATGCTTGCAAAAATATTTTTAAATAAAGTTTCATTTTCATACGCGTTCATGGTTATGGCACCAATAAGTAATGATTTTATACTGAAATTCATTATTTTTATTTTCGATTATTTTGACAATGGTATACGTCTTGATGCCAGAAGAAAACCTTTCGAGTGTAAATTTTAATATTTAAAAAAAATTAAATTCGTGCATAAATATGTTTAAAAAAAGTAGCGTTTTCATTGCTATCCGTGGTAATGGTACCAATAGGGGTAGATTTTATACTAAAATTTTATACTAAAATTTTATTATTATTTTTCGACTATTATTCACATCGGTATACGTCTTAATCCTAGAAGTAAACCTTACAAAGTAAAATTTAAATATTTTAAAAAAAATTTTATGCTTGCAAAAATATTTTTAAATAAAGTGGCATTTTCATACGCGTTCATGGTTATGGCACCAATAAGTAATGATTTTATACTGAAATTCATTATTTTTATTTTCGATTATTTTGACAATGGTATACGTCTTGATGCCAGAAGAAAACCTTTCGAGTGTAAATTTTAATATTTAAAAAAAAAATAAATGCGTGCTAAAATATGTTTAAAAAAGTAGCGTTTTCATTGCTATCCGTGGTAATGGTACCAATAGGGGTAGATTTTATACTAAAATTTTATACTAAAATTTTATTATTATTTTTCGACTATTATTCACATCGGTATACGTCTTAATCCTAGAAGTAAACCTTACAAAGTAAAATTTAAATATTTTAAAAAAATTTTATGCTTGCAAAAATATTTTTAAATAAAGTTTCATTTTCATACGCGTTCATGGTTATGGCACCAATAAGTAATGATTTTATACTGAAATTCATTATTTTTATTTTCGATTATTTTGACAATGGTATACGTCTTGATGCCAGAAGAAAACCTTTCGAGTGTAAATTTTAATATTTAAAAAAAATTAAATGCGTGCATAAATATGTTTAAAAAAAGTAGCGTTTTCATTGCTATCCGTGGTAATGGTACCAATAGGGGTAGATTTTATACTAAAATTTTATACTAAAATTTTATTATTATTTTTCGACTATTATTCACATCGGTATACGTCTTAATCCTAGAAGTAAACCTTACAAAGTAAAATTTAAATATTTTAAAAAAAATTTTATGCTTGCAAAAATATTTTTAAATAAAGTGGCATTTTCATACGCGTTCATGGTTATGGCACCAATAAGTAATGATTTTATACTGAAATTCATTATTTTTATTTTCGATTATTTTGACAATGGTATACGTCTTGATGCCAGAAGAAAACCTTTCGAGTGTAAGTTTTAATATTTAAAAAAAAAATAAATGCGTGCTAAAATATGTTTAAAAAAAGTAGCGTTTTCATTGCTATCCGTGGTAATGGTACCAATAGGGGTAGATTTTATACTAAAATTTTATACTAAAATTTTATTATTATTTTTCGACTATTATTCACATCGGTATACGTCTTAATCCTAGAAGTAAACCTTACAAAGGAAAATTTAAATATTTTAAAAAAATTTTATGCTTGCAAAAATATTTTTAAATAAAGTGGCATTTTCATACGCGTTCATGGTTATGGCACCAATAAGTAATGATTTTATACTGAAATTCATTATTTATATTTTCGATTATTTTGACAGTGGTATACGTCTTGATGCCAGAAGAAAACCTTTCGAGTGTAAATTTTAATATTTTAAAAAAAATTAAATGCGTGCTAAAATATGTTTAAAAAAAGTAGCGTTTTCATTGCTATCCGTGGTAATGGTACCAATAGGGGTAGATTTTATACTAAAATTTTATACTAAAATATTATTATTATTTTTCGACTATTATTCACATCGGTATACGTCTTAATCCTAGAAGTAAACCTTACAAAGAAAAATTTAAATATTTTAAAAGAATTTAAGCTTGCAAAAATATTTTTAAATAAAGTGGCATTTTCATACGCGTTCATGGTTATAACACCAATAAGTAATGATTTTATACTGAAATTCATTATTTTTATTTTCGATAAGTTTGACAATGGTATACGTCTTGATGCCAGAAGAAAACCTTTCGAGTGTAAATTTTAATATTTAAAAAAAAATTAAATGCGTGCTAAAATATGTTTAAAAAAAGTAGCGTTTTCATTGCTATCCGTGGTAATGGTACCAATAGAGGTAGATTTTATACTAAAATTTTTTACTAAAATTTTATTATTATGTTTCGACTATTATTCACATCGGTATACGTCTTAATCCTAGAAGTAAACCTTACAAAGGAAAATTTAAATATTTTAAAAAAATTTTATGCTTGCAAAAATATTTTTAAATAAAGTGGCATTTTCATACGCGTTCATGGTTATGGCACCAATAAGTAATGATTTTATACTGAAATTCATTATTTTTATTTTCGATTATTTTGACAACGGTATACGTCTTGATGCCAGAAGAAAAACTTTCGAGTGTAAATTTTAATATTTAAAAAAAAATTAAATGCGTGCTAAAATATGTTTAAAAAAAGTAGCGTTTTCATTGCTATCCGTGGTAATGGTACCAATAGGGGTAGATTTTATACTAAAATTTTATACTAAAATTTTATTATTATTTTTCGACTATTATTCACATCGGTATACGTCTTAATCCTATAAGTAAACCTTACAAAGGACAATTTAAATATTTTAAAAAAATTTTATGCTTGCAAAAATATTTTTAAATAAAGTGGCATTTTCATACGCGTTCATGGTTATGGCACCAATAAGTAATGATTTTATACTGAAATTCATTATTTTTATTTTCGATTATTTTGACAATGGTATACGTCTTGATGCCAGAAGAAAACCTTTCGAGTGTAAATTTTAATATTTAAAAAAAATTAAATGCGTGCATAAATATATTTAAAAAAAGTAGCGTTTTCATTGCTATCCGTGGTAATGGTACCAATAGGGGTAGATTTTATACTAAAATTTTATACTAAAATTTTATTATTATTTTTCGACTATTATTCACATCGGTATACGTCTTAATCCTAGAAGTAAACCTTACAAAGTAAAATTTAAATATTTTAAAAAAATTTTATGTTTGCAAAAATATTTTTAAATAAAGTGGCATTTTCATACGCGTTCATGGTTATGGCACCAATAAGTAATGATTTTATACTGAAATTCATTATTTTTATTTTTGATTATTTTGACAATGGTATACGTCTTGATGCCAGAAGAAAACCTTTCGAGTGTAAATTTTAATATTTAAAAAAAAATTAAATGCGTGCTAAAATATGTTTAAAAAAAGTAGCGTTTTCATTGCTATCCGTGGTAATGGTACCAATAGGGGTAGATTTTATACTAAAATTTTATACTAAAATTTTATTATTATTTTTCGACTATTATTCACATCGGTATACGTCTTAATCCTAGAAGTAAACCTTACAAAGGAAAATTTAAATATTTTAAAAAAATTTTATGCTTGCAAAAATATTTTTAAATAAAGTGGCATTTTCATACGCGTTCATGGTTATGGCACCAATAAGTAATGATTTTATACTGAAATTCATTATTTATATTTTCGATTATTTTGACAGTGGTATACGTCTTGATGCCAGAAGAAAACCTTTCGAGTGTAAATTTAAATATTTTAAAAAAAATTAAATGCGTGCTAAAATATGTTTAAAAAAAGTAGCGTTTTCATTGCTATCCGTGGTAATGGTACCAATAGGGGTAGATTTTATACTAAAATTTTATACTAAAATTTTATTATTATTTTTCGACTATTATTCACATCGGTATACGTCTTAATCCTAGAAGTAAACCTTACAAAGGAAAATTTAAATATTTTAAAAAAATTTTATGCTTGCAAAAATATTTTTAAATAAAGTGGCATTTTCATACGCGTTCATGGTTATGGCACCAATAAGTAATGATTTTATACTGAAATTCATTATTTATATTTTCGATTATTTTGACAGTGGTATACGTCTTGATGCCAGAAGAAAACCTTTCGAGTGTAAATTTTAATATTTAAAAAAAAATTAAATGCGTGCTAAAATATGTTTAAAAAAAGTAGCGTTTTCATTGCTATCCGTGGTAATGGTACCAATAGGGGTAGATTTTATACTAAAATTTTATACTAAAATTTTATTATTATTTTTCGACTATTATTCACATCGGTATACGTCTTAATCCTAGAAGTAAACCTTACAAAGGAAAATTTAAATATTTTAAAAAAATTTTATGCTTGCAAAAATATTTTTAAATAAAGTGGCATTTTCATACGCGTTCATGGTTATGGCACCAATAAGTAATGATTTTATACTGAAATTCATTATTTTTATTTTCGATTATTTTGACAATGGTATACGTCTTGATGCCAGAAGAAAACCTTTCGAGTGTAAATTTTAATATTTTAAAAAAAATTAAATGCGTGCTAAAATATGTTTAAAAAAAGTAGCGTTTTCATTGCTATCCGTGGTAATGGTACCAATAGGGGTAGATTTTATACTAAAATTTTATACTAAAATTTTATTATTATTTTTCGACTATTATTCACATCGGTATACGTCTTAATCCTAGAAGTAAACCTTACAAAGGAAAATTTAAATATTTTAAAAAAATTTTATGCTTGCAAAAATATTTTTAAATAAAGTGGCATTTTCATACGCGTTCATGGTTATGGCACCAATAAGTAATGATTTTATACTGAAATTCATTATTTATATTTTCGATTATTTTGACAGTGGTATACGTCTTGATGCCAGAAGAAAACCTTTCGAGTGTAAATTTAAATATTTTAAAAAAAATTAAATGCGTGCTAAAATATGTTTAAAAAAAGTAGCGTTTTCATTGCTATCCGTGGTAATGGTACCAATAGGGGTAGATTTTATACTAAAATTTTATACTAAAATTTTATTATTATTTTTCGACTATTATTCACATCGGTATACGTCTTAATCCTAGAAGTAAACCTTACAAAGGAAAATTTAAATATTTTAAAAAAATTTTATGCTTGCAAAAATATTTTTAAATAAAGTGGCATTTTCATACGCGTTCATGGTTATGGCACCAATAAGTAATGATTTTATACTGAAATTCATTATTTATATTTTCGATTATTTTGACAGTGGTATACGTCTTGATGCCAGAAGAAAACCTTTCGAGTGTAAATTTAAATATTTTAAAAAAAATTAAATGCGTGCTAAAATATGTTTAAAAAAAGTAGCGTTTTCATTGCTATCCGTGGTAATGGTACCAATAGGGGTAGATTTTATACTAAAATTTTATACTAAAATTTTATTATTATTTTTCGACTATTATTCACATCGGTATACGTCTTAATCCTAGAAGTAAACCTTACAAAGAAAAATTTAAATATTTTAAAAGAATTTAAGCTTGCAAAAATATTTTTAAATAAAGTGGCATTTTCATACGCGTTCATGGTTATAACACCAATAAGTAATGATTTTATACTGAAATTCATTATTTTTATTTTCGATTATTTTGACAATGGTATACGTCTTGATGCCAGAAGAAAACCTTTCGAGTGTAAATTTTAATATTTAAAAAAAAATTAAATGCGTGCTAAAATATGTTTAAAAAAAGTAGCGTTTTCATTGCTATCCGTGGTAATGGTACCAATAGAGGTAGATTTTATACTAAAATTTTATACTAAAATTTTATTATTATGTTTCGACTATTATTCACATCGGTATACGTCTTAATCCTAGAAGTAAACCTTACAAAGGAAAATTTAAATATTTTAAAAAAATTTTATGCTTGCAAAAATATTTTTAAATAAAGTGGCATTTTCATACGCGTTCATGGTTATGGCACCAATAAGTAATGATTTTATACTGAAATTCATTATTTTTATTTTCGATTATTTTGACAACGGTATACGTCTTGATGCCAGAAGAAAAACTTTCGAGTGTAAATTTTAATATTTAAAAAAAAATTAAATGCGTGCTAAAATATGTTTAAAAAAAGTAGCGTTTTCATTGCTATCCGTAGTAATGGTACCAATAGAGGTAGATTTTATACTAAAATTTTATACTAAAATTTTATTATTATGTTTCGACTATTATTCACATCGGTATACGTCTTAATCCTAGAAGTAAACCTTACAAAGGAAAATTTAAATATTTTAAAAAAATTTTATGCTTGCAAAAATATTTTTAAATAAAGTGGCATTTTCATACGCGTTCATGGTTATGGCACCAATAAGTAATGATTTTATACTGAAATTCATTATTTTTATTTTCGATTATTTTGACAACGGTATACGTCTTGATGCCAGAAGAAAAACTTTCGAGTGTAAATTTTAATATTTAAAAAAAATTAAATGCGTGCTAAAATATGTTTAAAAAAAGTAGCGTTTTCATTGCTATCCGTGGTAATGGTACCAATAGGGGTAGATTTTATACTAAAATTTTATACTAAAATTTTATTATTATTTTTCGACTATTATTCACATCGGTATACGTCTTAATCCTAGAAGTAAACCTTACAAAGGAAAATTAGACATTTTAAAAAAAAATTTATGCTCTCAAAAATATTTTTAAATAAAGAGGCATTTTCATACGCGTTAATGATTATGGCACCAATAAGTAATGATTTTATACTGAAATTCATTATTTTTATTTTCGATTATTTTGAAAATGGTATACGTCTTGATGCCAGAAGAAAACCTTTCGAGTGTAAATTTTAATATTTAAAAAAAAATTAAATGCGTGCTAAAATATGTTTAAAAAAAGTAGCGTTTTCATTGCTATCCGTGGTAATGGTACCAATAGGGGTAGATTTTATACTAAAATTTTATACTAAAATTTTATTATTATGTTTCGACTATTATTCACATCGGTATACGTCTTAATCCTATAAGTAAACCTTACAAAGGAAAATTTAAATATTTTTAAAAAATTTTATGCTTGCAAAAATATTTTTAAATAAAGTGGCATTTTCATACGCGTTCATGGTTATGGCACCAATAAGTAATGATTTTATACTGAAATTCATTATTTTTATTTTCGATTATTTTGACAACGGTATACGTCTTGATGCCAGAAGAAAAACTTTCGAGTGTAAATTTTAATATTTAAAAAAAAATTAAATGCGTGCTAAAATATGTTTAAAAAAAGTAGCGTTTTCATTGCTATCCGTAGTAATGGTACCAATAGAGGTAGATTTTATACTAAAATTTTATACTAAAATTTTATTATTATGTTTCGACTATTATTCACATCGGTATACGTCTTAATCCTAGAAGTAAACCTTACAAAGGAAAATTTAAATATTTTAAAAAAATTTTATGCTTGCAAAAATATTTTTAAATAAAGTGGCATTTTCATACGCGTTCATGGTTATGGCACCAATAAGTAATGATTTTATACTGAAATTCATTATTTTTATTTTCGATTATTTTGACAACGGTATACGTCTTGATGCCAGAAGAAAAACTTTCGAGTGTAAATTTTAATATTTAAAAAAAAATTAAATGCGTGCTAAAATATGTTTAAAAAAAGTAGCGTTTTCATTGCTATCCGTGGTAATGGTACCAATAGGGGTAGATTTTATACTAAAATTTTATACTAAAATTTTATTATTATTTTTCGACTATTATTCACATCGGTATACGTCTTAATCCTAGAAGTAAACCTTACAAAGGAAAATTAGACATTTTAAAAAAAAATTTATGCTCTCAAAAATATTTTTAAATAAAGAGGCATTTTCATACGCGTTAATGATTATGGCACCAATAAGTAATGATTTTATACTGAAATTCATTATTTTTATTTTCGATTATTTTGAAAATGGTATACGTCTTGATGCCAGAAGAAAACCTTTCGAGTGTAAATTTTAATATTTAAAAAAAAATTAAATGCGTGCTAAAATATGTTTAAAAAAAGTAGCGTTTTCATTGCTATCCGTGGTAATGGTACCAATAGGGGTAGATTTTATACTAAAATTTTATACTAAAATTTTATTATTATGTTTCGACTATTATTCACATCGGTATACGTCTTAATCCTATAAGTAAACCTTACAAAGGAAAATTTAAATATTTTAAAAAAATTTTATGCTTGCAAAAATATTTTTAAATAAAGTGGCATTTTCATACGCGTTCATGGTTATGGCACCAATAAGTAATGATTTTATACTGAAATTCATTATTTTTATTTTCGATTATTTTGACAATGGTATACGTCTTGATGCCAGAAGAAAACCTTTCGAGTGTAAATTTTAATATTTAAAAAAAATTAAATGCGTGCATAAATATGTTTAAAAAAAGTAGCGTTTTCATTGCTATCCGTGGTAATCGTACCAATAGGGGTAGATTTTATACTAAAATTTTATACTAAAATTTTATTATTATTTTTCGACTATTATTCACATCGGTATACGTCTTAATCCTAGAAGTAAACCTTACAAAGTAAAATTTAAATATTTTAAAAAAATTTTATGTTTGCAAAAATATTTTTAAATAAAGTGGCATTTTCATACGCGTTCATGGTTATGGCACCAATAAGTAATGATTTTATACTGAAATTCATTATTTTTATTTTCGATTATTTTGACAATGGTATACGTCTTGATGCCAGAAGAAAACCTTTCGAGTGTAAATTTTAATATTTAAAAAAAAATTAAATGCGTGCTAAAATATGTTTAAAAAAAGTAGCGTTTTCATTGCTATCCGTGGTAATGGTACCAATAGGGGTAGATTTTATACTAAAATTTTATTCTAAAATTTTATTATTATTTTTCGACTATTATTCACATCGGTATACGTCTTAATCCTAGAAGTAAACCTTACAAAGGAAAATTTAAATATTTTAAAAAAATTTTATGCTTGCAAAAATATTTTTAAATAAAGTGGCATTTTCATACGCGTTCATGGTTATGGCACCAATAAGTAATGATTTTATACTGAAATTCATTATTTTTATTTTCGATTATTTTGACAATGGTATACGTCTTGATGCCAGAAGAAAACCTTTCGAGTGTAAATTTTAATATTTTAAAAAAAATTAAATGCGTGCTAAAATATGTTTAAAAAAAGTAGCGTTTTCATTGCTATCCGTGGTAATGGTACCAATAGGGGTAGATTTTATACTAAAATTTTATACTAAAATTTTATTATTATTTTTCGACTATTATTCACATCGGTATACGTCTTAATCCTAGAAGTAAACCTTACAAAGGAAAATTTAAATATTTTAAAAAAAATTTATGCTTGCAAAAATATTTTTAAATAAAGTGGCATTTTCATACGCGTTCATGGTTATGGCACCAATAAGTAATGATTTTATACTGAAATTCATTATTTTTATTTTCGATTATTTTGACAATGGTATACGTCTTGATGCCAGAAGAAAACCTTTCGAGTGTAAATTTTAATATTTAAAAAAAAATTAAATGCGTGCTAAAATATGTTTAAAAAAAGTAGCGTTTTCATTGCTATCTGTGGTAATGGTACCAATAGAGGTAGATTTTATACTAAAATTTTATACTAAAATTTTATTATTATGTTTCGACTATTATTCACATCGGTATACGTCTTAATCCTAGAAGTAAACCTTACAAAGGAAAATTTAAATATTTTAAAAAAATTTTATGCTTGCAAAAATATTTTTAAATAAAGTGGCATTTTCATACGCGTTCATGGTTATGGCACCAATAAGTAATGATTTTATACTGAAATTCATTATTTTTATTTTCGATTATTTTGACAACGGTATACGTCTTGATGCCAGAAGAAAAACTTTCGAGTGTAAATTTTAATATTTAAAAAAAAATTAAATGCGTGCTAAAATATGTTTAAAAAAAGTAGCGTTTTCATTGCTATCCGTGGTAATGGTACCAATAGGGGTAGATTTTATACTAAAATTTTATACTAAAATTTTATTATTATTTTTCGACTATTATTCACATCGGTATACGTCTTAATCCTAGAAGTAAACCTTACAAAGGAAAATTTAAATATTTTAAAAAAATTTTATGCTTGCAAAAATATTTTTAAATAAAGTGGCAAATTCATACGCGTTCATGGTTATGGCACCAATAAGTAATGATTTTATACTGAAATTCATTATTTTTATTTTCGATTATTTTGACAATGGTATACGTCTTGATGCCAGAAGAAAACCTTTCGAGTGTAAATTTTAATATTTAAAAAAAAATTAAATGCGTGCTAAAATATGTTTAAAAAAGGTATCGTTTTCATTGCTATCCGTGGTAATGGTACCAATAGGGGTAGATTTTATACTAAAATTTTATACTAAAATTTTATTATTATTTTTCGACTATTATTCACATCGGTATACGTCTTAATCCTAGAAGTAAACCTTACAAAGGAAAATTTAAATATTATAAAAAAATTTTATGCTTGCAAAAATATTTTTAAATAAAGTGGCATTTTCATACGCGTTCATGGTTATGGCACCAATAAGTAATGATTTTGTACTGAAATTCATTATTTTTATTTTCGATTATTTTGACAATGGTATACGTCTTGATGCCAGAATAAAACCTTTCGAGTGTAAATTTTAATATTTAAAAAAAATTAAATGCGTGCTAAAATATGTTTAAAAAAAGTAGCGTTTTCATTGCTATCCGTGGTAATGGTACCAATAGGGGTAGATTTTATACTAAAATTTTATACTAAAATTTTATTATTATGTTTCGACTATTATTCACATCGGTATACGTCTTCATCCTATAAGTAAACCTTACAAAGGAAAATTTAAATATTTTAAAAAAATTTTATGCTTGCAAAAATATTTTTAAATAAAGTGGCATTTTCATACGCGTTCATGGTTATGGCACCAATAAGTAATGATTTTATACTGAAATTCATTATTTATATTTTCGATTATTTTGACAGTGGTATACGTCTTGATGCCAGAAGAAAACCTTTCGAGTGTAAATTTAAATATTTTAAAAAAAATTAAATGCGTGCTAAAATATGTTTAAAAAAAGTAGCGTTTTCATTGCTATCCGTGGTAATGGTACCAATAGGGGTAGATTTTATACTAAAATTTTATACTAAAATTTTATTATTATTTTTCGACTATTATTCACATCGGTATACGTCTTAATCCTAGAAGTAAACCTTACAAAGAAAAATTTAAATATTTTAAAAGAATTTAAGCTTGCAAAAATATTTTTAAATAAAGTGGCATTTTCATACGCGTTCATGGTTATAACACCAATAAGTAATGATTTTATACTGAAATTCATTATTTTTATTTTCGATTATTTTGACAATGGTATACTTCTTGATGCCAGAAGAAAACCTTTCGAGTGTAAATTTTAATATTTAAAAAAAAATTAAATGCGTGCTAAAATATGTTTAAAAAAAGTAGCGTTTTCATTGCTATCCGTGGTAATGGTACCAATAGAGGTAGATTTTATACTAAAATTTTATACTAAAATTTTATTATTATGTTTCGACTATTATTCACATCGGTATACGTCTTAATCCTAGAAGTAAACCTTACAAAGGAAAATTTAAATATTTTAAAAAAATTTTATGCTTGCAAAAATATTTTTAAATAAAGTGGCATTTTCATACGCGTTCATGGTTATGGCACCAATAAGTAATGATTTTATACTGAAATTCATTATTTTTATTTTCGATTATTTTGACAACGGTATACGTCTTGATGCCAGAAGAAAAACTTTCGAGTGTAAATTTTAATATTTAAAAAAAAATAAATGCGTGCTAAAATATGTTTTAAAAAAGTAGCGTTTTCATTGCTATCCGTGGTAATGGTACCAATAGGGGTAGATTTTATACTAAAATTTTATACTAAAATTTTATTATTATTTTTCGACTATTATTCACATCGGTATACGTCTTAATCCTAGAAGTAAACCTTACAAAGTAAAATTTAAATATTTTAAAAAAATTTTATGTTTGCAAAAATATTTTTAAATAAAGTGGCATTTTCATACGCGTTCATGGTTATGGCACCAATAAGTAATGATTTTATACTGAAATTCATTATTTTTATTTTCGATTATTTTGACAATGGTATACGTCTTGATGCCAGAAGAAAACCTTTCGAGTGTAAATTTTAATATTTAAAAAAAAATTAAATGCGTGCTAAAATATGTTTAAAAAAAGTAGCGTTTTCATTGCTATCCGTGGTAATGGTACCAATAGGGGTAGATTTTATACTAAAATTTTATTCTAAAATTTTATTATTATTTTTCGACTATTATTCACATCGGTATACGTCTTAATCCTAGAAGTAAACCTTACAAAGGAAAATTTAAATATTTTAAAAAAATTTTATGCTTGCAAAAATATTTTTAAATAAAGTGGCATTTTCATACGCGTTTATGGTTATGGCACCAATAAGTAATGATTTTATACTGAAATTCATTATTTTTATTTTCGATTATTTTGACAATGGTATACGTCTTGATGCCAGAAGAAAACCTTTCGAGTGTAAATTTTAATATTTTAAAAAAAATTAAATGCGTGCTAAAATATGTTTAAAAAAAGTAGCGTTTTCATTGCTATCCGTGGTAATGGTACCAATAGGGGTAGATTTTATACTAAAATTTTATACTAAAATTTTATTATTATTTTTCGACTATTATTCACATCGGTATACGTCTTAATCCTAGAAGTAAACCTTACAAAGAAAAATTTAAATATTTTAAAAGAATTTAAGCTTGCAAAAATATTTTTAAATAAAGTGGCATTTTCATACGCGTTCATGGTTATAACACCAATAAGTAATGATTTTATACTGAAATTCATTATTTTTATTTTCGATTATTTTGACAATGGTATACGTCTTGATGCCAGAAGAAAACCTTTCGAGTGTAAATTTTAATATTTAAAAAAAAATTAAATGCGTGCTAAAATATGTTTAAAAAAAGTAGCGTTTTCATTGCTATCTGTGGTAATGGTACCAATAGAGGTAGATTTTATACTAAAATTTTATACTAAAATTTTATTATTATGTTTCGACTATTATTCACATCGGTATACGTCTTAATCCTAGAAGTAAACCTTACAAAGGAAAATTTAAATATTTTAAAAAAATTTTATGCTTGCAAAAATATTTTTAAATAAAGTGGCATTTTCATACGCGTTCATGGTTATGGCACCAATAAGTAATGATTTTATACTGAAATTCATTATTTTTATTTTCGATTATTTTGACAACGGTATACGTCTTGATGCCAGAAGAAAAACTTTCGAGTGTAAATTTTAATATTTAAAAAAAAATTAAATGCGTGCTAAAATATGTTTAAAAAAAGTAGCGTTTTCATTGCTATCCGTGGTAATGGTACCAATAGGGGTAGATTTTATACTAAAATTTTATACTAAAATTTTATTATTATTTTTCGACTATTATTCACATCGGTATACGTCTTAATCCTAGAAGTAAACCTTACAAAGGAAAATTTAAACATTTTAAAAAAAAATTTATGCTCTCAAAAATATTTTTAAATAAAGAGGCATTTTCATACGCGTTAATGATTATGGCACCAATAAGTAATGATTTTATACTGAAATTCATTATTTTTATTTTCGATTATTTTGACAATGGTATACGTCTTGATGCCAGAATAAAACCTTTCGAGTGTAAATTTTAATATTTAAAAAAAAAAAATGCGTGCTAAAATATGTTTAAAAAAAGTAGCGTTTTCATTGCTATCCGTGGTAATGGTACCAATAGGAGTAGATTTTATACTAAAATTTTATACTAAAATTTTATTATTATTTTTCGACTATTATTCACATCGGTATACGTCTTAATCGTAGAAGTAAATCTTACAAAGGAAAATTTAAATATTTTAAAAAAATTTTATGCTTGCAAAAATATTTTTAAATAAAGTGGCAAATTCATACGCGTTCATGGTTATGGCACCAATAAGTAATGATTTTATACTGAAATTCATTATTTTTATTTTCGATTATTTTGACAATGGTATACGTCTTGATGCCAGAAGAAAACCTTTCGAGTGTAAATTTTAATATTTAAAAAAAAATTAAATGCGTGCTAAAATATGTTTAAAAAAAGTATCGTTTTCATTGCTATCCGTGGTAATGGTACCAATAGGGGTAGATTTTATACTAAAATTTTATACTAAAATTTTATTATTATTTTTCGACTATTATTCACATCGGTATACGTCTTAATCCTAGAAGTAAACCTTACAAAGGAAAATTTAAATATTATAAAAAAATTTTATGCTTGCAAAAATATTTTTAAATAAAGTGGCATTTTCATACGCGTTCATGGTTATGGCACCAATAAGTAATGATTTTGTACTGAAATTCATTATTTTTATTTTCGATTATTTTGACAATGGTATACGTCTTGATGCCAGAAGAAAACCTGTCGAGTGTAAATTTTAATATTTAAAAAAAATTAAATGCGTGCTAAAATACGTTTAAAAAAAGTAGCGTTTTCATTGCTATCCGTGGTAATGGTACCAATAGGGGTAGATTTTATACTAAAATTTTATACTAAAATTTTATTATTATGTTTCGACTATTATTCACATCGGTATACGTCTTAATCCTATAAGTAAACCTTACAAAGGAAAATTTAAATATTTTAAAAAAATTTTATGCTTGCAAAAATATTTTTAAATAAAGTGGCATTTTCATACGCGTTCATGGTTATGGCACCAATAAGTAATGATTTTATACTGAAATTCATTATTTTTATTTTCGATTATTTTGACAATGGTATACGTCTTGATGCCAGAAGAAAACCTTTCGAGTGTAAATTTTAATATTTAAAAAAAAATTAAATGCATGCTAAAATATGTTTAAAAAAAGTAGCGTTTTCATTGCTATCCGTGGTAATGGTACCAATAGGGGTAGATTTTTTACTAAAATTTTATACTTAAATTTTATTATTGTTTTTCGACTATTATTCACATCGGTATACGTCTTAATCGTAGAAGTAAATCTTACAAAGGAAAATTTAAATATTTTAAAAAAATTTTATGCTTGCAAAAATATTTTTAAATAAAGTGGCATTTTCATACGCGTTCATGGTTATGGCACCAATAAGTAATGATTTTATACTGAAATTCATTATTTTTATTTTCGATTATTTTGACAATGGTATACGTCTTGATTCCAGAAGAAAACCTTTCGAGTGTAAATTTTAATATTTAAAAAAAAATTAAATGCGTGCTAAAATATGTTTAAAAAAAGTAGCGTTTTCATTGCTATCCGTGGTAATGGTACCAATAGGGGTAGATTTTATACTAAAATTTTATTATTATTTTTCGACTATTATTCACATCAGTATACGTCTTAATCCTAGAAGTAAACCTTACAAAGGAAAATTTAAATATTTTAAAAAATTTTATGCTTGCAAAAATATTTTTAAATAAAGTGGCATTTTCATACGCGTTCATGGTTATGGCACCAATAAGTAATGATTTTATACTGAAATTCATTATTTTTATTTTCGATTATTTTGACAATGGTATACGTCTTGATGCCAGAAGAAAACCTTTCGAGGGTAAATTTTAATATTTTAAAAAAAATTAAATGCGTGCTAAAATATGTTTAAAAAAAGTAGCGTTTTCATTGCTATCCGTGGTAATGGTACCAATAGGGGTAGATTTTATACTAAAATTTTATACTAAAATTTTATTATTATTTTTCGACTATTATTCACATCGGTATACGTCTTAATCCTAGAAGTAAACCTTACAAAGGAAAATTTAAATATTTTAAAAAAAATTTATGCTTGCAAAAATATTTTTAAATAAAGTGGCATTTTCATACGCGTTCATGGTTATGGCACCAATAAGTAATGATTTTATACTGAAATTCATTATTTTTATTTTCGATTATTTTGACAATGGTATACGTCTTGATGCCAGAAGAAAACCTTTCGAGTGTAAATTTTAATATTTAAAAAAAAATTAAATGCGTGCTAAAATATGTTTAAAAAAAGTAGTGTTTTCATTGCTATCCGTGGTAATGGTACCAATAGGGGTAGATTTTACACTAAAATTTTATTATTATTTTTCGACTATTATTCACATCGGTATACGTCTTAATCCTAGAAGTAAACCTTACAAAGGAAAATTTAAATATTTTGAAAAAATTTTATGCTTTCAAAAATATTTTTAAATAAAGTGGCATTTTCATACTCGATCATGGTTATGGCACCAATAAGTAATGATTTTATACTGAAATTCATTAGTTTTATTTTCGATTATTTTGACAATGGTATACGTCTTGATGCCAGAAGAAAACCTTTCGAGTGTAAATTTTAATATTTAAAAAAAAATTAAATGCGTGCTAAAATATGTTTAAAAAAAGTAGCGTTTTCATTGCTATCCGTGGTAATGGTACCAATAGGGGTAGATTTTATACTAAAATTTTATTATTATTTTTCGACTATTATTCACATCGGTATACGTCTTAATCCTAGAAGTAAACCTTACAAAGTAAAATTTAAATATTTTAAAAAAATTTTATGCTTGCAAAAATATTTTTAAATAAAGTGGCATTTTCATACGCGTTCATGGTTATGGCACCAATAAGTAATGATTTTATACTGAAATTCATTATTTTTATTTTCCATTATTTTGACAATGGTATACGTCTTGATGCCAGAAGAAAACCTTTCGAGTGTAAATTTTAATATTTAAAAAAAAATTAAATGCGTGCTAAAATATGTTTAAAAAAAGTATCGTTTTCATTGCTATCCGTGGTAATGGTACCAATAGGGGTAGATTTTATACTAAAATTTAATACTAAAATTTTATTATTATTTTTCGACTATTATTCACATCGGTATACGTCTTAATCCTAGAAGTAAACCTTACAAAGGAAAATAAAAATATTTTAAAAAAATTTTATGCTTGCAAAAATATTTTTAAATAAAGTGGCATTTTCATACGCGTTCATGGTTATGGCACCAATAAGTAATGATTTTATACTGAAATTTATTATTTTTATTTTCGATTATTTTGACAATGGTATACGTCTTGATGCCAGAAGAAAACCTTTCGAGTGTAAATTTTAATATTTTAAAAAAATATTAATTCGTGCTAAAATATGTTTAAAAAAAGTAGCGTTTTCATTGCTATCCGTGGTAATGGTACCAATAGGGGTAGATTTTATACTAAAATTTTATACTAAAATTTTATTATTATTTTTCGACTATTATTCACATCGGTATACGTCTTAATCCTAGAAGTAAACCTTACAAAGGAAAATTTAAATATTTTAAAAGAATTTAAGCTTGCAAAAATATTTTTAAATAAAGTGGCATTTTCATACGCGTTCATGGTTATAACACCAATAAGTAATGATTTTATACTGAAATTCATTATTTTTATTTTCGATTATTTTGACAATGGTATACGTCTTGATGCCAGAAGAAAACCTTTCGAGTGTAAATTTTAATATTTAAAAAAAAATTAAATGCGTGCTAAAATATGTTTAAAAAAAGTAGCGTTTTCATTGCTATCCGTGGTAATGGTACCAATAGGGGTAGATTTTATACTAAAATTTTATACTAAAATTTTATTATTATGTTTCGACTATTATTCACATCGGTATACGTCTTAATCCTATATGTAAACCTTACAAAGGAAAATTTAAATATTTTAAAAAAATTTTATGCTTGCAAAAATATTTTTAAATAAAGTGGCATTTTCATACGCGTTCATGGTTATGGCACCAATAAGTAATGATTTTATACTGATATTCATTATTTTTATTTTCGATTATTTTGACAACGGTATACGTCTTGATGCCAAAAGAAAACCTTTCGAGTGTAAATTTTAATATTTAAAAAAAAATTAAATGCGTGCTAAAATATGTTTAAAAAAAGTAGCGTTTTCATTGCTATCCGTGGTAATGGTACCAATAGGGGTAGATTTTATACTAAAATTTTATACTAAAATTTTATTATAATTTTTCGACTATTATTCACATCGGTATACGTCTTAATCCTAGAAGTAAACCTTACAAAGGAAAATTTAAACATTTTAAAAAAAAATTTATGCTTGCAAAAATATTTTTAAATAAAGTGGCATTTTCATACGCGTTAATGATTATGGCACCAATAAGTAATGATTTTATACTGAAATTCATTATTTTTATTTTCGATTATTTTGACAATGGTATACGTCTTGATGCCAGAAGAAAACCTTTCGAGTGTAAATTTTAATATTTAAAAAAAAAAAAAATGCGTGCTAAAATATGTTTAAAAAAGTAGCGTTTTCATTGCTATCCGTGGAAATGGTACCAATAGGAGTAGATTTTATACTAAAATTTTATACTAAAATTTTATTATTATTTTTCGACTATTATTAACATCGGTATACGTCTTATTCGTAGAAGTAAATCTTACAAAGGAAAATTTAAATATTTTAAAAAAATTTTATGCTTGCAAAAATATTTTTAAATAAAGTGGCATTTTCATACGCGTTCATGGTTATGGCACTAATAAGTAATGATTTTATACTGAAATTCATTATTTTTATTTTCGATTATTTTGACAATGGTATACGTCTTGATGCCAGAAGAAAACCTTTCGAGTGTAAATTTTAATATTTAAAAAAAAATTAAATGCGTGCTAAAATATGTTTAAAACAAGTATCGTTTTCATTGCTATCCGTGGTAATGGTACCAATAGGGGTAGATTTTATACTAAAATTTTATACTAAAATTTTTTATTATTTTTCGACTATTATTCACATCGGTATACGTCTTAATCCTAGAAGTAAACCTTACAAAGGAAAATTTAAATATTATAAAAAAATTTTATGCTTGCAAAAAATTTTTTAAATAAAGTGGCATTTTCATACGCGTTCATGGTTATGGCACCAATAAGTAATGATTTTATACTGAAATTCATTATTTTTATTTTCGATTATTTTGACAATGGTATACGTCTTGATGCCAGAAGAAAACCTTTCGAGTGTAAATTTTAATATTAAAAAAAAAATTAAATGCGTGCTAAAATATGTTTAAAAAAAGTAGCGTTTTCATTGCTATCCGTGGTAATGGTACCAATAGGGGTAGATTTTATACTAAAATTTTATACTAAAATTTTATTATTATTTTCCGACTATTATTCACATCGGTATACGTCTTAATCCTAGAAGTAAACCTTACAAAGGAAAATTTAAATATTTTAAAAAAATTTTATGCTTGCAAAAAAAAATTTAAATAAAGTGGCATTTTCATACGCGTTCATGGTTATGGCACCAATAAGTAATGATTTTATACTGAAATTCATTATTTTTATTTTCGATTATTTTGACAATGGTATACGTCTTGATGCCAGAAAAAAACCTTTCGAGTGTAAATTTTAATATTTAAAAAAAAATTAAATGCGTGCTAAAATATGTTTAAAAAAAGTAGCGTTTTCATTGCTATCCGTGGTAATGGTACCAATAGGGGTAGATTTTTTACTGAAATTTTATACTAAAATTTTATTATTGTTTTTCGACTATTATTCACATCGGTATACGTCTTAATCGTAGAAGTAAATCTTACAAAGGAAAATTTAAATATTTTAAAAAAATTTTATGCTTGCAAAAATATTTTTAAATAAAGTGGCATTTTCATACGCGTTCATGGTTATGGCACCAATAAGTAATGATTTTATACTGAAATTCATTATTTTTATTTTCGATTATTTTGACAATGGTATACGTCTTGATGCCATAAGAAAACCTTTCGAGTGTAAATTTTAATATTTAAAAAAAAATTAAATGCGTGCTAAAATATGTTTAAAAAAAGTAGCGTTTTCATTGCTATCCGTGGTAATGGTACCAATAGGGGTAGATTTTATACTAAAATTTTATACTAAAATTTTATTATTATTTTTCGACTATTATTCACATCGGTATACGTCTTAATCCTAGAAGTAAATCTTACAAAGGAAAATTTAAATATTTTAAAAAAATTTTATGCTTGCAAAAATATTTTTAAATAAAGTGGCATTTTCATACGCGTTCATGGTTATGGCACCAAAAAGTAATGATTTTATACTGAAATTCATTATTTTTATTTTCGATTATTTTGACAATGGTATACGTCTTGATGCCAGAAGAAAACCTTTCGAGTGTAAATTTTAATATTTAAAAAAAAATTAAATGCGTGCTAAAATATGTTTAAAAAAAGTAGCGTTTTCATTGCTATCCGTGGTAATGGTACCAATAGGGGTAGATTTTATACTAAAATTTTATTATTATTTTTCGACTATTTTTCACATCGGTATAAGTCTTAATCCTAGAAGTAAACCTTACAAAGGAAAATTTAAATATTTTAAAAAAATTTTATGCTTGCAAAAATATTTTTAAATAAAGTGGCATTTTCATACGCGTTCATGGTTATGGCACCAATAAGTATTGATTTTATACTGAAATTCATTATTTTTATTTTCGATTATTTTGACAATGGTATACGTCTTGATGCCAGAAGAAAACCTTTCGAGTGTAAATTTTAATATTTAAAAAAAAATTAAATGCGTGCTAAAATATGTTTAAAAAAAGTAGCGTTTTCATTGCTATCCGTGGTAATGGTACCAATATTGGTAGATTTTTTACTAAAATTTTATACTAAAATTTTATTATTATTTTTCGACTATTATTCACATCGGTATACGTCTTAATCGTAGAAGTAAATCTTACAAAGGAAAATTTAAATATTTTAAAAAAATTTTATGCTTGCAAAAATATTTTTAAATAAAGTGGCATTTTCATACGCGTTCATGGTTATGGCACCAATAAGTAATGATTTTATACTGAAATTCATTATTTTTATTTTCGATTATTTTGACAATGGTATACGTCTTGATGCCAGAAGAAAACCTTTCGAGTGTAAATTTTAATATTTAAAAAAAAATTAAATGCGTGCTAAAATATGTTTAAAAAAGGAGCGTTTTCATTGCTATCCGTGGTAATGGTACCAATAGGGGTAGATTTTATACTAAAATTTTATACTAAAATTTTATTATTATTTTTCGACTATTATTCACAGCGGTATACGTCTTAATCCTAGAAGTAAACCTTACAAAGGAAAATTTAAATATTTTAAAAAAATTTTATGCTTGCAAAAATATTTTTAAATAAAGTGGCATTTTCATACGCGTTCATGGTTATGGCACCAATAAGTAATGATTTTATACTGAAATTCATTATTTTTATTTTCGATTATTTTGACAATGGTATACGTCTTGATGCCAGAAGAAAACCTTTCGAGTGTAATATTTAATATTTAAAAAAAAATTAAATGCGTGATAAAATATGTTTAAAAAAAGTAGCGTTTTCATTGCTATCCGTGGTAATGGTACCAATAGGGGTAGATTTTATACTAAAATTTTATACTAAAATTTTATTATTATATTTCGACTATTATTCACATCGGTATACGTCTTAATCCTAGAAGTAAACCTTACAAAGGAAAATTTAAACATTTTAAAAAAAAATTTATGCTTGCAAAAATATTTTTAAATAAAGTGGCATTTTCATACGCGTTCATGATTATGGCACCAATAAGTAATGATTTTATACTGAAATTTATTATTTTTATTTTCGATTATTTTGACAATGGTATACGTCTTGATGCCAGAAGAAAACCTTTCGAGTGTAAATTTTAATATTTAAAAAAAAAATAAATGCGTGCTAAAATATGTTTAAAAAAAGTAGCGTTTTCATTGCTATCCGTGGTAATGGTACCAATAGGAGTAGATTTTATACTAAAATTTTATACTAAAATTTTATTATTTTTCGACTATTATTCACATCGGTATACGTCTTAATCCTAGAAGTAAATCTTACAAAGGAAAATTAAAATATTTTAAAAAAATTTTATGCTTGCAAAATTATTTTTAAATAAAGTGGCATTTTCATACGCGTTCATGGTTATGGCACCAATAAGTAATGATTTTATACTGAAATTCATTATTTTTATTTTCGATTATTTTGACAATGGTATACGTCTTGATGCCAGAAGAAAACCTTTCGAGTGTAAATTTTAATATTTAAAAAAAAATTAAATGCGTGCTAAAATATGTTTAAAAAAAGTAGCGTTTTCATTGCTATCCGTGGTAATGGTACCAATAGGGGTAGATTTTATACTAAAATTTTATACTAAAATTTTATTATTATTTTTCGACTATTATTCACATCGGTATACGTCTTAATCCTAGAAGTAAACCTTACAAAGGAAAATTTAAATATTTTAAAAAAATTTTATGCTTGCAAAAATATTTTTAAATAAAGTGGCATTTTCATACGCGTTCATGGTTATGGCACCAATAAGTAATGATTTTATACTGAAATTCATTATTTTTATTTTCGATTATTTTGACAATGGTATACGTCTTGATGCCAGAAGAAAACCTTTCGAGTGTAATATTTAATATTTAAAAAAAAATTAAATGCGTGCTAAAATATGTTTAAAAAAAGTAGCGTTTTCATTGCTATCCGTGGTAATGGTACCAATAGGGGTAGATTTTATACTAAAATTTTATACTAAAATTTTATTATTATATTTCGACTATTATTCACATCGGTATACGTCTTAATCCCAGAAGTAAACCTTACAAAGGAAAATTTAAATATTTTAAAAAAATTTTATGCTTGCAAAAATATTTTTAAATAAAGTGGCTTTTTTATACGCTTTCATGGTTATGGCACCAATAAGTAATGATTTTATACTGAAATTCATTATTTTTATTTTCGATTATTTTGACAACGGTATACGTCTTGATGCCAGAAGAAAACCTTTCGAGTGTAAATTTTAATATTTAAAAAAAAATTAAATGCGTGTTAAAATATGTTTAAAAAAAGTAGCGTTTTCATTGCTATCCGTGGTAATGGTACCAATAGGGGTAGATTTTATACTAAAATTTTATACTAAAATTTTATTATTATTTTTCGACTATTATTCACATCGGTATACGTCTTAATCCTAGAAGTAAACCTTACAAAGGATAATTTAAACATTTTAAAAAAAAATTTATGCTTGCAAAGATATTTTTAAATAAAGTGGCATTTTCATACGCGTTCATGATTATGGCACCAATAAGTAATGATTTTATACTGAAATTCATTATTTTTATTTTCGATTATTTTGACAATGGTATACGTCTTGATGCCAGAAGAAAACCTTTCGAGTGTAAATTTTAATATTTAAAAAAAAAATAAATGCGTGCTAAAATATGTTTAAAAAAAGTAGCGTTTTCATTGCTATCCGTGGTAATGGTACCAATAGGAGTAGATTTTATACTAAAATTTTATACTAAAATTTTATTATTTTTCGACTATTATTCACATCGGTATACGTCTTAATCCTAGAAGTAAATCTTACAAAGGAAAATTAAAATATTTTAAAAAAATTTTATGCTTGCAAAATTATTTTTAAATAAAGTGGCATTTTCATACGCGTTCATGGTTATGGCACCAATAAGTAATGATTTTATACCGAAATTCATTATTTTTATTTTCGATTATTTTGACAATGGTATACGTCTTGATGCCAGAAGAAAACCTTTCGAGTGTAATATTTAATATTTAAAAAAAAATTAAATGCGTGCTAAAATATGTTTAAAAAAAGTAGCGTTTTCATTGCTATCCGTGGTAATGGTACCAATAGGGGTAGATTTTATACTAAAATTTTATACTAAAATTTTATTATTATATTTCGACTATTATTCACATCGGTATACGTCTTAATCCCAGAAGTAAACCTTACAAAGGAAAATTTAAATATTTTAAAAAAATTTTATGCTTGCAAAAATATTTTTAAATAAAGTGGCTTTTTTATACGCTTTCATGGTTATGGCACCAATAAGTAATGATTTTATACTGAAATTCATTATTTTTATTTTCGATTATTTTGACAACGGTATACGTCTTGATGCCAGAAGAAAACCTTTCGAGTGTAAATTTTAATATTTAAAAAAAAATTAAATGCGTGTTAAAATATGTTTAAAAAAAGTAGCGTTTTCATTGCTATCCGTGGTAATGGTACCAATAGGGGTAGATTTTATACTAAAATTTTATACTAAAATTTTATTATTATTTTTCGACTATTATTCACATCGGTATACGTCTTAATCCTAGAAGTAAACCTTACAAAGGATAATTTAAACATTTTAAAAAAAAATTTATGCTTGCAAAGATATTTTTAAATAAAGTGGCATTTTCATACGCGTTCATGATTATGGCACCAATAAGTAATGATTTTATACTGAAATTCATTATTTTTATTTTCGATTATTTTGACAATGGTATACGTCTTGATGCCAGAAGAAAACCTTTCGAGTGTAAATTTTAATATTTAAAAAAAAAATAAATGCGTGCTAAAATATGTTTAAAAAAAGTAGCGTTTTCATTGCTATCCGTGGTAATGGTACCAATAGGAGTAGATTTTATACTAAAATTTTATACTAAAATTTTATTATTTTTCGACTATTATTCACATCGGTATACGTCTTAATCCTAGAAGTAAATCTTACAAAGGAAAATTAAAATATTTTAAAAAAATTTTATGCTTGCAAAATTATTTTTAAATAAAGTGGCATTTTCATACGCGTTCATGGTTATGGCACCAATAAGTAATGATTTTATACCGAAATTCATTATTTTTATTTTCGATTATTTTGACAATGGTATACGTCTTGATGCCAGAAGAAAACCTTTCGAGTGTAAATTTTAATATTTAAAAAAAAATTAAATGCGTGCTAAAATATGTTTAAAAAAAGTAGCGTTTTCATTGCTATCCGTGGTAATGGTACCAATAGGGGTAGATTTTATACTAAAATTTTATACTAAAATTTTATTATTATTTTTCGACTATTATTCACATCGGTATACGTCTTAATCCTAGAAGTAAACCTTACAAAGGAAAATTTAAATATTTTAAAAAAATTTTATGTTTGCAAAAATATTTTTAAATAAAGTGGCATTTTCATACGCATTCATGGTTATGGCACCAATAAGTAATGATTTTATACTGAAATTCATTATTTTTATTTTCGATTATTTTGACAATGGTATACGTCTTGATGCCAGAAGAAAACCTTTCGAGTGTAAATTTTAATATTTAAAAAAAAATTAAATGCGTGCTAAAATATGTTTAAAAAAAGTAGCGTTTTCATTGCTATCCGTGGTAATGGTACCAATAGGGGTAGATTTTATACTAAAATTTTATACTAAAATTTTATTATTATTTTTCGACTATTATTCACATCGGTATACGTCTTAATCCTAGAAGTAAACCTTACAAAGGAAAATTTAAATATTTTAAAAAAATTTTATGCTTGCAAAAATATTTTTAAATAAAGTGGCATTTTCATACGCGTTCATGGTTATGGCACCAATAAGTAATGATTTTATACTGAAATTCATTATTTTTATTTTCGATTATTTTGACAATGGTATACGTCTTGATGCCAGAAGAAAACCTTTCGAGTGTAAATTTTAATATTTAAAAAAAAATTAAATGCGTGCTAAAATATGTTTAACAAAAGTAGCGTTTTCATTGCTATCCGTGGTAATGGTACCAATAGGGGTAGATTTTATACTAAAATTTTATACTAAAATATTATTATTATTTTTCGACTATTATTCACATCGGTATACGTCTTAATCCTAGAAGTAAACCTTACAAAGGAAAATTCAAATATTTTAAAAAAATTTTATGCTTGCAAAAATATTTTTAAATAAAGTGGCATTTTCATACGCGTTCATGGTTATGGCACCAATAAGTAATGATTTTATACTGAAATTCATTATTTTTATTTTCGATTATTTTGACAATGGTATACGTCTTGATGCCAGAAGAAAACCTTTCGAGTGTAAATTTTAATATTTAAAAAAAAAAAATGCGTGCTAAAATATGTTTAAAAATAGTAGCGTTTTCATTGCTATCCGTGGTAATGGTACCAATAGGGGTAGATTTTATACTAAAATTTTATAATTAAATTTTATTATTATTTTTCGACTATTATTCACATCGGTATACGTCTTAATCCTAGAAGTAAACCTTACAAAGGAAAATTTAAATATTTTAAAAAAATTTTATGCTTGCAAAAATATTTTTAAATAAAGTGGCATTTTCATACGCGTTCATGGTTATGGCACCAATAAGTAATGATTTTATACTGAAATTCATTATTTTTATTTTCGATTATTTTGACAATGGTATACGTCTTGATGCCATAAGAAAACCTTTCGAGTGTAAATTTTAATATTTAAAAAAAAATTAAATGCGTGCTAAAATATGTTTAAAAAAAGTAGCGTTTTCATTGCTATCCGTGGTAATGGTACCAATAGGGGTAGATTTTATACTAAAATTTTATACTAAAATTTTATTATTATTTTTCGACTATTATTCACATCGGTATACGTCTTAATCCTAGAAGTAAATCTTACAAAGGAAAATTTAAATATTTTAAAAAAATTTTATGCTTGCAAAAATATTTTTAAATAAAGTGGCATTTTCATACGCGTTCATGGTTATGGCACCAAAAAGTAATGATTTTATACTGAAATTCATTATTTTTATTTTCGATTATTTTGACAATGGTATACGTCTTGATGCCAGAAGAAAACCTTTCGAGTGTAAATTTTAATATTTAAAAAAAAATTAAATGCGTGCTAAAATATGTTTAAAAAAAGTAGCGTTTTCATTGCTATCCGTGGTAATGGTACCAATAGGGGTAGATTTTATACTAAAATTTTATTATTATTTTTCGACTATTTTTCACATCGGTATAAGTCTTAATCCTAGAAGTAAACCTTACAAAGGAAAATTTAAATATTTTAAAAAAATTTTATGCTTGCAAAAATATTTTTAAATAAAGTGGCATTTTCATACGCGTTCATGGTTATGGCACCAATAAGTATTGATTTTATACTGAAATTCATTATTTTTATTTTCGATTATTTTGACAATGGTATACGTCTTGATGCCAGAAGAAAACCTTTCGAGTGTAAATTTTAATATTTAAAAAAAAATTAAATGCGTGCTAAAATATGTTTAAAAAAAGTAGCGTTTTCATTGCTATCCGTGGTAATGGTACCAATATTGGTAGATTTTTTACTAAAATTTTATACTAAAATTTTATTATTATTTTTCGACTATTATTCACATCGGTATACGTCTTAATCGTAGAAGTAAATCTTACAAAGGAAAATTTAAATATTTTAAAAAAATTTTATGCTTGCAAAAATATTTTTAAATAAAGTGGCATTTTCATACGCGTTCATGGTTATGGCACCAATAAGTAATGATTTTATACTGAAATTCATTATTTTTATTTTCGATTATTTTGACAATGGTATACGTCTTGATGCCAGAAGAAAACCTTTCGAGTGTAAATTTTAATATTTAAAAAAAAATTAAATGCGTGCTAAAATATGTTTAAAAAAGGAGCGTTTTCATTGCTATCCGTGGTAATGGTACCAATAGGGGTAGATTTTATACTAAAATTTTATACTAAAATTTTATTATTATTTTTCGACTATTATTCACAGCGGTATACGTCTTAATCCTAGAAGTAAACCTTACAAAGGAAAATTTAAATATTTTAAAAAAATTTTATGCTTGCAAAAATATTTTTAAATAAAGTGGCATTTTCATACGCGTTCATGGTTATGGCACCAATAAGTAATGATTTTATACTGAAATTCATTATTTTTATTTTCGATTATTTTGACAATGGTATACGTCTTGATGCCAGAAGAAAACCTTTCGAGTGTAATATTTAATATTTAAAAAAAAATTAAATGCGTGATAAAATATGTTTAAAAAAAGTAGCGTTTTCATTGCTATCCGTGGTAATGGTACCAATAGGGGTAGATTTTATACTAAAATTTTATACTAAAATTTTATTATTATATTTCGACTATTATTCACATCGGTATACGTCTTAATCCTAGAAGTAAACCTTACAAAGGAAAATTTAAACATTTTAAAAAAAAATTTATGCTTGCAAAAATATTTTTAAATAAAGTGGCATTTTCATACGCGTTCATGATTATGGCACCAATAAGTAATGATTTTATACTGAAATTTATTATTTTTATTTTCGATTATTTTGACAATGGTATACGTCTTGATGCCAGAAGAAAACCTTTCGAGTGTAAATTTTAATATTTAAAAAAAAAATAAATGCGTGCTAAAATATGTTTAAAAAAAGTAGCGTTTTCATTGCTATCCGTGGTAATGGTACCAATAGGAGTAGATTTTATACTAAAATTTTATACTAAAATTTTATTATTTTTCGACTATTATTCACATCGGTATACGTCTTAATCCTAGAAGTAAATCTTACAAAGGAAAATTAAAATATTTTAAAAAAATTTTATGCTTGCAAAATTATTTTTAAATAAAGTGGCATTTTCATACGCGTTCATGGTTATGGCACCAATAAGTAATGATTTTATACTGAAATTCATTATTTTTATTTTCGATTATTTTGACAATGGTATACGTCTTGATGCCAGAAGAAAACCTTTCGAGTGTAAATTTTAATATTTAAAAAAAAATTAAATGCGTGCTAAAATATGTTTAAAAAAAGTAGCGTTTTCATTGCTATCCGTGGTAATGGTACCAATAGGGGTAGATTTTATACTAAAATTTTATACTAAAATTTTATTATTATTTTTCGACTATTATTCACATCGGTATACGTCTTAATCCTAGAAGTAAACCTTACAAAGGAAAATTTAAATATTTTAAAAAAATTTTATGCTTGCAAAAATATTTTTAAATAAAGTGGCATTTTCATACGCGTTCATGGTTATGGCACCAATAAGTAATGATTTTATACTGAAATTCATTATTTTTATTTTCGATTATTTTGACAATGGTATACGTCTTGATGCCAGAAGAAAACCTTTCGAGTGTAATATTTAATATTTAAAAAAAAATTAAATGCGTGCTAAAATATGTTTAAAAAAAGTAGCGTTTTCATTGCTATCCGTGGTAATGGTACCAATAGGGGTAGATTTTATACTAAAATTTTATACTAAAATTTTATTATTATATTTCGACTATTATTCACATCGGTATACGTCTTAATCCCAGAAGTAAACCTTACAAAGGAAAATTTAAATATTTTAAAAAAATTTTATGCTTGCAAAAATATTTTTAAATAAAGTGGCTTTTTTATACGCTTTCATGGTTATGGCACCAATAAGTAATGATTTTATACTGAAATTCATTATTTTTATTTTCGATTATTTTGACAACGGTATACGTCTTGATGCCAGAAGAAAACCTTTCGAGTGTAAATTTTAATATTTAAAAAAAAATTAAATGCGTGTTAAAATATGTTTAAAAAAAGTAGCGTTTTCATTGCTATCCGTGGTAATGGTACCAATAGGGGTAGATTTTATACTAAAATTTTATACTAAAATTTTATTATTATTTTTCGACTATTATTCACATCGGTATACGTCTTAATCCTAGAAGTAAACCTTACAAAGGATAATTTAAACATTTTAAAAAAAAATTTATGCTTGCAAAGATATTTTTAAATAAAGTGGCATTTTCATACGCGTTCATGATTATGGCACCAATAAGTAATGATTTTATACTGAAATTCATTATTTTTATTTTCGATTATTTTGACAATGGTATACGTCTTGATGCCAGAAGAAAACCTTTCGAGTGTAAATTTTAATATTTAAAAAAAAAATAAATGCGTGCTAAAATATGTTTAAAAAAAGTAGCGTTTTCATTGCTATCCGTGGTAATGGTACCAATAGGAGTAGATTTTATACTAAAATTTTATACTAAAATTTTATTATTTTTCGACTATTATTCACATCGGTATACGTCTTAATCCTAGAAGTAAATCTTACAAAGGAAAATTAAAATATTTTAAAAAAATTTTATGCTTGCAAAATTATTTTTAAATAAAGTGGCATTTTCATACGCGTTCATGGTTATGGCACCAATAAGTAATGATTTTATACCGAAATTCATTATTTTTATTTTCGATTATTTTGACAATGGTATACGTCTTGATGCCAGAAGAAAACCTTTCGAGTGTAAATTTTAATATTTAAAAAAAAATTAAATGCGTGCTAAAATATGTTTAAAAAAAGTAGCGTTTTCATTGCTATCCGTGGTAATGGTACCAATAGGGGTAGATTTTATACTAAAATTTTATACTAAAATTTTATTATTATTTTTCGACTATTATTCACATCGGTATACGTCTTAATCCTAGAAGTAAACCTTACAAAGGAAAATTTAAATATTTTAAAAAAATTTTATGTTTGCAAAAATATTTTTAAATAAAGTGGCATTTTCATACGCATTCATGGTTATGGCACCAATAAGTAATGATTTTATACTGAAATTCATTATTTTTATTTTCGATTATTTTGACAATGGTATACGTCTTGATGCCAGAAGAAAACCTTTCGAGTGTAAATTTTAATATTTAAAAAAAAATTAAATGCGTGCTAAAATATGTTTAAAAAAAGTAGCGTTTTCATTGCTATCCGTGGTAATGGTACCAATAGGGGTAGATTTTATACTAAAATTTTATACTAAAATTTTATTATTATTTTTCGACTATTATTCACATCGGTATACGTCTTAATCCTAGAAGTAAACCTTACAAAGGAAAATTTAAATATTTTAAAAAAATTTTATGCTTGCAAAAATATTTTTAAATAAAGTGGCATTTTCATACGCGTTCATGGTTATGGCACCAATAAGTAATGATTTTATACTGAAATTCATTATTTTTATTTTCGATTATTTTGACAATGGTATACGTCTTGATGCCAGAAGAAAACCTTTCGAGTGTAAATTTTAATATTTAAAAAAAAATTAAATGCGTGCTAAAATATGTTTAACAAAAGTAGCGTTTTCATTGCTATCCGTGGTAATGGTACCAATAGGGGTAGATTTTATACTAAAATTTTATACTAAAATATTATTATTATTTTTCGACTATTATTCACATCGGTATACGTCTTAATCCTAGAAGTAAACCTTACAAAGGAAAATTCAAATATTTTAAAAAAATTTTATGCTTGCAAAAATATTTTTAAATAAAGTGGCATTTTCATACGCGTTCATGGTTATGGCACCAATAAGTAATGATTTTATACTGAAATTCATTATTTTTATTTTCGATTATTTTGACAATGGTATACGTCTTGATGCCAGAAGAAAACCTTTCGAGTGTAAATTTTAATATTTAAAAAAAAAAAATGCGTGCTAAAATATGTTTAAAAATAGTAGCGTTTTCATTGCTATCCGTGGTAATGGTACCAATAGGGGTAGATTTTATACTAAAATTTTATAATTAAATTTTATTATTATTTTTCGACTATTATTCACATCGGTATACGTCTTAATCCTAGAAGTAAACCTTACAAAGGAAAATTTAAACATTTTAAAAAAAAATTTATGCTCGCAAAAATATTTTTAAATAAAGTGGCATTTTCATACGCGTTCATGATTATGGCACCAATAAGTAATGATTTTATACTGAAATTCATAATTTTTATTTTCGATTATTTTGACAATGGTATACGTCTTGATGCCAGAAGAAAACCTTTCGAGTGTAAATTTTAATATTTAAAAAAAAATTAAATGCGTGCTAAAATATGTTTAACAAAAGTAGCGTTTTCATTGCTATCCGTGGTAATGGTACCAATAGGGGTAGATTTTATACTAAAATTTTATACTAAAATATTATTATTATTTTTCGACTATTATTCACATCGGTATACGTCTTAATCCTAGAAGTAAACCTTACAAAGGAAAATTCAAATATTTTAAAAAAATTTTATGCTTGCAAAAATATTTTTAAATAAAGTGGCATTTTCATACGCGTTCATGGTTATGGCACCAATAAGTAATGATTTTATACTGAAATTCATTATTTTTATTTTCGATTATTATGACAATGGTATACGTCTTGATGCCAGAAGAAAACCTTTCGAGTGTAAATTTTAATATTTTAAAAAAAATTAAATGCGTGCTAAAATATGTTTAAAAAAAGTAACGTTTTCATTGCTATCCGTGGTAATGGTACCAATAGGGGTAGATTTTATACAAAATTTTATACTAAAATTTTATTATTATTTTTCGACTATTATTCACATCGGTATACGTCTTAATCCTAGAAGTAAACCTTACAAAGGAAAATTTAAATATTTTAAAAGAATTTAAGCTTGCAAAAATATTTTTAAATAAAGTGGCATTTTCATACGCGTTCATGGTTATAACACCAATAAGTAAAGACTTTAAACTGAAATTCATTATTTTTATTTTCGATTATTTTGACAATGGTATACGTCTTGATGCCAGAAGAAAACCTTTCGAGTGTAAATTTTAATATTTAAAAAAAAATTAAATGCGTGCTAAAATATGTTTAAAAAAAGTAGCTTTTTCATTGCTATCCGTGATAATGGTACCAATAGGGGTAGATTTTATACTAAAATTTTATACTAAAATTTTATTATTATTTTTCGACTATTATTCACATCGGTATACGTCTTAATCCTAGAAGTAAATCTTACAAAGGAAAATTTAAATATTTAAAAAAAATTTTATGCTTGCAAAAATATTTTTAAATAAAGTGGCATTTTCATACGCGTTCATGGTTATGGCACCAATAAGTAGGGATTTTATACTAAAATTCATTATTTTTATTTTCGATTATTTTGACAATGGTATACGTCTTGATGCCAGAAGAAAACCTTTCGAGTGTAAATTTTAATATTTTAAAAAAAATTAAATGCGTGCTAAAATATGTTTAACAAAAGTAGCGTTTTCATTGCTATCCGTGGTAATGGTACCAATAGGGGTAGATTTTATACTAAAATTTTATACTAAAATATTATTATTATTTTTCGACTATTATTCACATCGGTATACGTCTTAAACCTAGAAGTAAACCTTACAAAGGAAAATTCAAATATTTTAAAAAAAATTTATGCTTGCAAAGATATTTTTAAATAAAGTGGCATTTTCATACGCGTTCATGATTATGGCACCAATAAGTAATGATTTTATACTGAAATTCATTATTTTTATTTTCGATTATTTTGACAATGGTATACGTCTTGATGCCAGAAGAAAACCTTTCGAGTGTAAATTTTAATATTTAAAAAAAAAATAAATGCGTGCTAAAATATGTTTAAAAAAAGTAGCGTTTTCATTGCTATCCGTGGTAATGGTACCAATAGGAGTAGATTTTATACTAAAATTTTATACTAAAATTTTATTATTTTTCGACTATTATTCACATCGGTATACGTCTTAATCCTAGAAGTAAATCTTACAAAGGAAAATTAAAATATTTTAAAAAAATTTTATGCTTGCAAAATTATTTTTAAATAAAGTGGCATTTTCATACGCGTTCATGGTTATGGCACCAATAAGTAATGATTTTATACCGAAATTCATTATTTTTATTTTCGATTATTTTGACAATGGTATACGTCTTGATGCCAGAAGAAAACCTTTCGAGTGTAAATTTTAATATTTAAAAAAAAATTAAATGCGTGCTAAAATATGTTTAAAAAAAGTAGCGTTTTCATTGCTATCCGTGGTAATGGTACCAATAGGGGTAGATTTTATACTAAAATTTTATACTAAAATTTTATTATTATTTTTCGACTATTATTCACATCGGTATACGTCTTAATCCTAGAAGTAAACCTTACAAAGGAAAATTTAAATATTTTAAAAAAATTTTATGTTTGCAAAAATATTTTTAAATAAAGTGGCATTTTCATACGCATTCATGGTTATGGCACCAATAAGTAATGATTTTATACTGAAATTCATTATTTTTATTTTCGATTATTTTGACAATGGTATACGTCTTGATGCCAGAAGAAAACCTTTCGAGTGTAAATTTTAATATTTAAAAAAAAATTAAATGCGTGCTAAAATATGTTTAAAAAAAGTAGCGTTTTCATTGCTATCCGTGGTAATGGTACCAATAGGGGTAGATTTTATACTAAAATTTTATACTAAAATTTTATTATTATTTTTCGACTATTATTCACATCGGTATACGTCTTAATCCTAGAAGTAAACCTTACAAAGGAAAATTTAAATATTTTAAAAAAATTTTATGCTTGCAAAAATATTTTTAAATAAAGTGGCATTTTCATACGCGTTCATGGTTATGGCACCAATAAGTAATGATTTTATACTGAAATTCATTATTTTTATTTTCGATTATTTTGACAATGGTATACGTCTTGATGCCAGAAGAAAACCTTTCGAGTGTAAATTTTAATATTTAAAAAAAAATTAAATGCGTGCTAAAATATGTTTAACAAAAGTAGCGTTTTCATTGCTATCCGTGGTAATGGTACCAATAGGGGTAGATTTTATACTAAAATTTTATACTAAAATATTATTATTATTTTTCGACTATTATTCACATCGGTATACGTCTTAATCCTAGAAGTAAACCTTACAAAGGAAAATTCAAATATTTTAAAAAAATTTTATGCTTGCAAAAATATTTTTAAATAAAGTGGCATTTTCATACGCGTTCATGGTTATGGCACCAATAAGTAATGATTTTATACTGAAATTCATTATTTTTATTTTCGATTATTTTGACAATGGTATACGTCTTGATGCCAGAAGAAAACCTTTCGAGTGTAAATTTTAATATTTAAAAAAAAAAAATGCGTGCTAAAATATGTTTAAAAATAGTAGCGTTTTCATTGCTATCCGTGGTAATGGTACCAATAGGGGTAGATTTTATACTAAAATTTTATAATTAAATTTTATTATTATTTTTCGACTATTATTCACATCGGTATACGTCTTAATCCTAGAAGTAAACCTTACAAAGGAAAATTTAAACATTTTAAAAAAAAATTTATGCTCGCAAAAATATTTTTAAATAAAGTGGCATTTTCATACGCGTTCATGATTATGGCACCAATAAGTAATGATTTTATACTGAAATTCATAATTTTTATTTTCGATTATTTTGACAATGGTATACGTCTTGATGCCAGAAGAAAACCTTTCGAGTGTAAATTTTAATATTTAAAAAAAAATTAAATGCGTGCTAAAATATGTTTAACAAAAGTAGCGTTTTCATTGCTATCCGTGGTAATGGTACCAATAGGGGTAGATTTTATACTAAAATTTTATACTAAAATATTATTATTATTTTTCGACTATTATTCACATCGGTATACGTCTTAATCCTAGAAGTAAACCTTACAAAGGAAAATTCAAATATTTTAAAAAAATTTTATGCTTGCAAAAATATTTTTAAATAAAGTGGCATTTTCATACGCGTTCATGGTTATGGCACCAATAAGTAATGATTTTATACTGAAATTCATTATTTTTATTTTCGATTATTATGACAATGGTATACGTCTTGATGCCAGAAGAAAACCTTTCGAGTGTAAATTTTAATATTTTAAAAAAAATTAAATGCGTGCTAAAATATGTTTAAAAAAAGTAACGTTTTCATTGCTATCCGTGGTAATGGTACCAATAGGGGTAGATTTTATACAAAATTTTATACTAAAATTTTATTATTATTTTTCGACTATTATTCACATCGGTATACGTCTTAATCCTAGAAGTAAACCTTACAAAGGAAAATTTAAATATTTTAAAAGAATTTAAGCTTGCAAAAATATTTTTAAATAAAGTGGCATTTTCATACGCGTTCATGGTTATAACACCAATAAGTAAAGACTTTAAACTGAAATTCATTATTTTTATTTTCGATTATTTTGACAATGGTATACGTCTTGATGCCAGAAGAAAACCTTTCGAGTGTAAATTTTAATATTTAAAAAAAAATTAAATGCGTGCTAAAATATGTTTAAAAAAAGTAGCTTTTTCATTGCTATCCGTGATAATGGTACCAATAGGGGTAGATTTTATACTAAAATTTTATACTAAAATTTTATTATTATTTTTCGACTATTATTCACATCGGTATACGTCTTAATCCTAGAAGTAAATCTTACAAAGGAAAATTTAAATATTTAAAAAAAATTTTATGCTTGCAAAAATATTTTTAAATAAAGTGGCATTTTCATACGCGTTCATGGTTATGGCACCAATAAGTAGGGATTTTATACTAAAATTCATTATTTTTATTTTCGATTATTTTGACAATGGTATACGTCTTGATGCCAGAAGAAAACCTTTCGAGTGTAAATTTTAATATTTAAAAAAAAATTAAATGCGTGCTAAAATATGTTTAACAAAAGTAGCGTTTTCATTGCTATCCGTGGTAATGGTACCAATAGGGGTAGATTTTATACTAAAATTTTATACTAAAATATTATTATTATTTTTCGACTATTATTCACATCGGTATACGTCTTAAACCTAGAAGTAAACCTTACAAAGGAAAATTCAAATATTTTAAAAAAAATTTATGCTTGCAAAAATATTTTTAAATAAAGTGGCATTTTCATACGCGTTCATGGTTATGGCACCAATAAGTAATGATTTTATACTGAAATTCATTATTTTTATTTTCGATTATTATGACAATGGTATACGTCTTGATGCCAGAAGAAAACCTTTCGAGTGTAAATTTTAATATTTTAAAAAAAATTAAATGCGTGCTAAAATATGTTTAAAAAAAGTAACGTTTTCATTGCTATCCGTGGTAATGGTACCAATAGGGGTAGATTTTATACAAAATTTTATACTAAAATTTTATTATTATTTTTCGACTATTATTCACATCGGTATACGTCTTAATCCTAGAAGTAAACCTTACAAAGGAAAATTTAAATATTTTAAAAGAATTTAAGCTTGCAAAAATATTTTTAAATAAAGTGGCATTTTCATACGCGTTCATGGTTATAACACCAATAAGTAAAGACTTTAAACTGAAATTCATTATTTTTATTTTCGATTATTTTGACAATGGTATACGTCTTGATGCCAGAAGAAAACCTTTCGAGTGTAAATTTTAATATTTAAAAAAAAATTAAATGCGTGCTAAAATATGTTTAAAAAAAGTAGCGTTTTCATTGCTATCCGTGATAATGGTACCAATAGGGGTAGATTTTATACTAAAATTTTATACTAAAATTTTATTATTATTTTTCGACTATTATTCACATCGGTATACGTCTTAATCCTAGAAGTAAATCTTACAAAGGAAAATTTAAATATTTAAAAAAAATTTTATGCTTGCAAAAATATTTTTAAATAAAGTGGCATTTTCATACGCGTTCATGGTTATGGCACCAATAAGTAGGGATTTTATACTAAAATTCATTATTTTTATTTTCGATTATTTTGACAATGGTATACGTCTTGATGCCAGAAGAAAACCTTTCGAATGTAAATTTTAATATTTAAAAAAAAATTAAATGCGTGCTAAAATATGTTTAAAAAAAGTAGCGTTTTCATTGCTATCCGTGGTAATGGTACCAATATGGGTAGATTTTATACTAAAATTTTATACTAAAATTTTATTACTATTTTTCGACTATTATTCACATCGGTATACGTCTTAATCCTAGAAGTAAATCTTACAAAGGAAAATTTAAATATTTTAAAAAAATTTTATGCTTGCAAAAATATTTTTAAATAAAGTGGCATTTTCATACGCGTTCATGGTTATAACACCAATAAGTAATGATTTTATACTGAAATTCATTATTTTTATTTTCGATTATTTTGACAATGGTATACGTCTTGATGCCAGAAGAAAACCTTTCGAGTGTAAATTTTAATATTTAAAAAAAAATTAAATGCGTGCTAAAATATGTTTAAAAAAAGTAGCGTTTTCATTGCTATCCGTGGTAATGGTACCAATTTTATACTAAAATTTTATACTAAAATTTTATTATTATTTTTCGACTATTATTCACATCGGTATACGTCTTAATCCTAGAAGTAAACCTTACAAAGGAAAATTCAAATATTTTAAAAAAATTTTATGCTTGCAAAAATATTTTTAAATAAAGTGGCATTTTCATACGCGTTCATGGTTATGGCACCAATAAGTAATGATTTTATACTGAAATTCATTATTTTTATTTTCGATTATTTTGACAATGGTATACGTCTTGATGCCAGAAGAAAACCTTTCGAGTGTAAATTTTAATATTTAAAAAAAAAAAATGCGTGCTAAAATATGTTTAAAAAAAGTAGCGTTTTCATTGCTATCCGTGGTAATGGTACCAATAGGAGTAGATTTTATACTAAAATTTTATACTAAAATTTTATTATTATTTTTCGACTATTATTCACATCGGTATACGTCTTAATCCTAGAAGTAAATCTTACAAAGGAAAATTTAAATATTTAAAAAAAATTTTATGCTTGCAAAAATATTTTTAAATAAAGTGGCATTTTCATACGCGTTCATGGTTATGGCACCAATAAGTAGGGATTTTATACTGAAATTCATTATTTTTATTTTCGATTATTTTGACAATGGTATACGTCTTGATGCCAGAAGAAGACCTTTCGAATGTAAATTTTAATATTTAAAAAAAAATTAAATGCGTGCTAAAATATGTTTAAAAAAAGTAGCGTTTTCATTGCTATCCGTGGTAATGGTACCAATATGGGTAGATTTTATACTAAAATTTTATACTAAAATTTTATTACTATTTTTCGACTATTATTCACATCGGTATACGTCTTAATCCTAGAAGTAAATCTTACAAAGGAAAATTTAAATATTTTAAAAAAATTTTATGCTTGCAAAAATATTTTTAAATAAAGTGGCATTTTCATACGCGTTCATGGTTATAACACCAATAAGTAATGATTTTATACTGAAATTCATTATTTTTATTTTCGATTATTTTGACAATGGTATACGTCTTGATGCAGAAGAAAACCTTTCGAGCGTAAATTTTAATATTTAAAAAAAAATTAAATGCGTGCTAAAATATGTTTAAAAAAAGTAGCGTTTTCATTTCTATCCGTGGTAATGGTAACAATAGGGGTAAATTTTTAACTAAAATTTTATACTAAAATTTTATTATTATTTTTCGACTATTAGTCACATCGGTATACGTCTTAATCCTAGAAGTAAACCTTACAAAGGAAAATTTAAATATTTTAAAAAAATTTTATGCTTGCAAAAATATTTTTAAATAAAGTGGCATTTTCATACGCGTTCATGGTTATGGCACCAATAAGTAATGATTTTATACTGAAATTCATTATTATTTTTATTTTCGATTATTTTGACAACGGTATACGTCTTGATGCCAGAAGAAAACCTTTCGAGTGTAAATTTTAATATTTTAAAAAAATTTAAATGCGTGCTAAAATATGTTTAAAAAAAGTAGCGTTTTTATTGCTATCAATGGTAATGGTACCAATAGGGGTAGATTTTATACTAAAATTTTATACTAAAATTTTATTACTATTTTTCGACTATTATTCACATCGGTATACGTCTTAATCCTAGAAGTAAATCTTACAAAGGAAAATTTAAATATTTTAAAAAAATTTTATGCTTGCAAAAATATTTTTAAATAAAGTGGCATTTTCATACGCGTTCATGGTTATGGCACCAATAAGTAGGGATTTTATACTGAAATTCATTATTTTTATTTTCGATTATTTTGACAATGGTATACGTCTTGATGCCAGAAGAAAACCTTTCGAATGTAAATTTTAATATTTAAAAAAAAATTAAATGCGTGCTAAAATATGTTTAAAAAAAGTAGCGTTTTCATTGCTATCCGTGGTAATGGTACCAATATGGGTAGATTTTATACTAAAATTTTATACTAAAATTTTATTACTATTTTTCGACTATTATTCACATCGGTATACGTCTTAATCCTAGAAGTATATCTTACAAAGGAAAATTTAAATATTTTAAAAAAATTTTATGCTTGCAAAAATATTTTTAAATAAAGTGGCATTTTCATACGCGTTCATGGTTATAACACCAATAAGTAATGATTTTATACTTAAATTCATTATTTTTATTTTCGATTATTTTGACAATGGTATACGTCTTGATGCCAGAAGAAAACCTTTCGAGTGTAAATTTTAATATTTAAAAAAAAATTAAATGCGTGCTAAAATATGTTTAAAAAAAGTAGCGTTTTCATTGCTATCCGTGGTAATGGTACCAATAGGGGTAAATTTTTAACTAAAATTTTATACTAAAATTTTATTATTATTTTTCGACTATTATTCACATCGGTATACGTCTTAATCCTAGAAGTAAACCTTACAAAGGAAAATTTAAATATTTTAAAAAAATTTTATGCTTGCAAAAATATTTTTAAATAAAGTGGCATTCTCATACGCGTTCATGGTTATAACACCAATAAGTAATGATTTTATACTGAAATTCATTATTTTTATTTTCGATTATTTTGACAATGGTATACGTCTTGATGCCAGAAGAAAACCTTTCGAGTGTAAATTTTAATATTTAAAAAAAAATTAAATGCGTGCTAAAATATGTTTAAAAAAAGTAGCGTTTTCATTGCTATCCGTGGTAATGGTACCAATAGGGGTAGATTTTATACTAAAATTTTATACTAAAATTTTATTATTATTTTTCGACTATTATTCACATCGGTATACGTCTTAATCCTAGAAGTAAACCTTACAAAGGAAAATTTAAATATTTTAAAAAAATTTTATGCTTGCAAAAATATTTTTAAATAAAGTGGCATTTTCATACGCGTTCATGGTTATGGCACCAATAAGTAATGATTTTATACTGAAATTCATTATTTTTATTTTCGATTATTTTGACAACGGTATACGTCTTGATGCCAGAAGAAAACCTTTCGAGTGTAAATTTTAATATTTTAAAAAAATTTAAATGCGTGCTAAAATATGTTTAAAAAAAGTAGCGTTTTTATTGCTATCAATGGTAATGGTACCAATAGGGGTAGATTTTATACTAAAATTTTATACTAAAATTTTATTATTATTTTTCGACTATTATTCACATCGGTATACGTCTTAATCCTAGAAGTAAACCTTACAAAGGAAAATTTAAATATTTTAAAAAAATTTTATGTTTGCAAAAATATTTTTAAATAAAGTGGCATTTTCATACGCGTTCATGGTTATGGCACCAATAAGTAATGATTTTATACTGAAATTCATTATTTTTATTTTCGATTATTTTGACAATGGTATACGTCTTGATGCCAGAAGAAAACCTTTCGAGTGTAAATTTTAATATTTAAAAAAAAATTAAATGCGTGCTAAAATATGTTTAAAAAAAGTAGCGTTTTCATTGCTATCCGTGGTAATGGTACCAATAGGGGTAGATTTTATACTAAAATTTTATACTAAAATTTTATTATTATTTTTCGACTATTATTCACATCGGTATACGTCTTAATCCTAGAAGTAAACCTTACAAAGGAAAATTCAAATATTTTAAAAAAATTTTATGCTTGCAAAAATATTTTTAAATAAAGTGGCATTTTCATACGCGTTCATGGTTATGGCACCAATAAGTAATGATTTTATACTGAAATTCATTATTTTTATTTTCGATTATTTTGACAATGGTATACGTCTTGATGCCAGAAGAAAACCTTTCGAGTGTAAATTTTAATATTTAAAAAAAAAAAAATGCGTACTAAAATATGTTTAAAAAAAGTAGCGTTTTCATTGCTATCCGTGGTAATGGTACCAATAGGAGTAGATTTTATACTAAAATTTTATACTAAAATTTTATTATTATTTTTCGACTATTATTCACATCGGTATACGTCTTAATCCTAGAAGTAAATCTTACAAAGGAAAATTTAAATATTTAAAAAAAATTTTATGCTTGCAAAAATATTTTTAAATAAAGTGGCATTTTCATACGCGTTCATGGTTATGGCACCAATAAGTAGGGATTTTATACTGAAATTCATTATTTTTATTTTCGATTATTTTGACAATGGTATACGTCTTGATGCCAGAAGAAGACCTTTCGAATGTAAATTTTAATATTTAAAAAAAAATTAAATGCGTGCTAAAATATGTTTAAAAAAAGTAGCGTTTTCATTGCTATCCGTGGTAATGGTACCAATATGGGTAGATTTTATACTAAAATTTTATACTAAAATTTTATTACTATTTTTCGACTATTATTCACATCGGTATACGTCTTAATCCTAGAAGTAAATCTTACAAAGGAAAATTTAAATATTTTAAAAAAATTTTATGCTTGCAAAAATATTTTTAAATAAAGTGGCATTTTCATACGCGTTCATGGTTATAACACCAATAAGTAATGATTTTATACTGAAATTCATTATTTTTATTTTCGATTATTTTGACAATGGTATACGTCTTGATGCCAGAAGAAAACCTTTCGAGTGTAAATTTTAATATTTAAAAAAAAATTAAATGCGTGCTAAAATATGTTTAAAAAAAGTAGCGTTTTCATTGCTATCCGTGGTAATGGTACCAATAGGGGTAAATTTTTAACTAAAATTTTATACTAAAATTTTATTATTATTTTTCGACTATTATTCACATCGGTATACGTCTTAATCCTAGAAGTAAACCTTACAAAGGAAAATTTAAATATTTTAAAAAAATTTTATGCTTGCAAAAATATTTTTAAATAAAGTGGCATTTTCATACGCGTTCATGGTTATGGCACCAATAAGTAATGATTTTATACTGAAATTCATTATTATTTTTATTTTCGATTATTTTGACAACGGTATACGTCTTGATGCCAGAAGAAAACCTTTCGAGTGTAAATTTTAATATTTTAAAAAAATTTAAATGCGTGCTAAAATATGTTTAAAAAAAGTAGCGTTTTTATTGCTATCAATGGTAATGGTACCAATAGGGGTAGATTTTATACTAAAATTTTATACTAAAATTTTATTACTATTTTTCGACTATTATTCACATCGGTATACGTCTTAATCCTAGAAGTAAATCTTACAAAGGAAAATTTAAATATTTTAAAAAAATTTTATGCTTGCAAAAATATTTTTAAATAAAGTGGCATTTTCATACGCGTTCATGGTTATGGCACCAATAAGTAGGGATTTTATACTGAAATTCATTATTTTTATTTTCGATTATTTTGACAATGGTATACGTCTTGATGCCAGAAGAAAACCTTTCGAATGTAAATTTTAATATTTAAAAAAAAATTAAATGCGTGCTAAAATATGTTTAAAAAAAGTAGCGTTTTCATTGCTATCCGTGGTAATGGTACCAATATGGGTAGATTTTATACTAAAATTTTATACTAAAATTTTATTACTATTTTTCGACTATTATTCACATCGGTATACGTCTTAATCCTAGAAGTAAATCTTACAAAGGAAAATTTAAATATTTTAAAAAAATTTTATGCTTGCAAAAATATTTTTAAATAAAGTGGCATTTTCATACGCGTTCATGGTTATAACACCAATAAGTAATGATTTTATACTGAAATTCATTATTTTTATTTTCGATTATTTTGACAATGGTATACGTCTTGATGCCAGAAGAAAACCTTTCGAGTGTAAATTTTAATATTTAAAAAAAAATTAAATGCGTGCTAAAATATGTTTAAAAAAAGTAGCGTTTTCATTGCTATCCGTGGTAATGGTACCAATAGGGGTAAATTTTTAACTAAAATTTTATACTAAAATTTTATTATTATTTTTCGACTATTATTCACGTCGGTATACGTCTTAATCTAAGAAGTAAACCTTACAAAGGAAAATTTAAATATTTTAAAAAAATTTTATGCTTGCAAAAATATTTTTAAATAAAGTGGCATTTTCATACGCGTTTATGGTTATGGCACCAATAAGTAATGATTTTATACTGAAATTCATTATTATTTTTATTTTCGATTATTTTGACAACGGTTTACGTCTTGATGCCAGAAGAAAACCTTTCGAGTGTAAATATTAATATTTTAAAAAAATTTAAATGCGTGCTAAAATATGTTTAAAAAAAGTAGCGTTTTTATTGCTATCAATGGTAATGGTACCAATAGGGGTAGATTTTATACTAAAATTTTATACTAAAATTTTATTATTATTTTTCGACTATTATTCACATCGGTATACGTCTTAATCCTGGAAGTAAACCTTACAAAGGAAAATTAAAATATTTTAAAAAAAAATTTATGCTTCCAAAAATATTTTTAAATAAAGTGGTATTTTCATACGCGTTCATGATTATGGCACCAATAAGTAATGATTTTATACTGAAATTCATTATTTTTATTTTAGATTATTTTGACAATGGTATACGTCTTGATGCCAGAAGAAAACCTTTCGAGTGTAAATTATAATATTTAAAAAAAAATTAAATGCGTGCTAAAATATGTTTAAAAAAAGTAGCGTTTTCATTGCTATCCGTGGTAATGGTACCAATAGGGGTAGATTTTATACTAAAATTTTATACTAAATATTTATTATTATTTTTCGACTATTATTCACATCGGTATACGTCTTAATCCTAGAAGTAAATCTTACAAAGGAAAATTTAAATATTTTAAAAAAATTTTATGCTTGCAAAAATATTTTTAAATAAAGTGGCATTTTCATACGCGTTCATGGTTATGGCACCAATAAGTAATGATTTTATACTGAAATTGATTATTTTTATTTTCGATTATTTTGACAATGGTATACGTCTTGATGCCAGAAGAAAACCTTTCGAGTGTAAATTTTAATATTTAAAAAAAAATTAAATGCATGCTAAAATATGTTTAAAAAAAGTAGCGTTTTCATTGCTATCCGTGGTAATGGTATCAATAGGGGTAGATTTTATACTAAAATTTTATACTAAAATTTTATTATTATTTTTCGACTATTATTCACATCGGTATACGTCTTAATCCTAGAAGTAAACCTTACAAAGGAAAATTTAAATATTTTAAAAAAATTTTATGCTTGCTAAAATATTTTTAAATAAAGTGGCATTTTTATACGCGTTCATGGTTATGGCACCAATAAGTAATAATTTTATATTGAAATTCATTATTTTTATTTTCGATTATTTTGACAATAGTATACGCCTTAATGCCAGAAGAAAACCTTTCGAGTGTAAATTTTAATATTTAAAAAAAAATTAAATGCGTGCTAAAATATGTTTAAAAAAGTAGCGTTTTTATTGCTATCCGTGGTATTGGTACCAATAGATGTAGATTTTATACTAAAATTTTATTATTATTTTTCGACTATTATTCACATCGGTATACGTCTTAATCCTAGAAGTAAACCTTACAAAGGAAAATTTAAATATTTCTAATAAAATTTAATGCTTGCAAAAATATTTTTAAATAAAGTGGCATTTTCATACGCGTTCATGGTTATGGCACCAATAAGTAATGATTTTATACTGAAATTCATTATTTTTATTTTCGATTATTTTGACAATGGTATACGTCTTGATGCCAGAAGAAAACCTTTCGAGTGTAAATTTTAATATTTAAAAAAAAATTCAATGCGTGCTAAAATATGTTTAAAAAAAGTAGCGTTTTCATTGCTATCCGTGGTAATGGTACCAATAGGGGTAGATTTTATACTAAAATTTTATACTAAAAATTTATTTTTATTTTTCGACTATTATTCACATCAGTATACGTCTTCATCCTAGAAGTAAATCTTACAAAGGAAAATTTAAATATTTTAAAAAAATCTAATGCTTGCAAAAATATTTTTAAATAAAGTGGCATTTTCATACGCGTTCATGGTTATGGCACCAATAAGTAATGATTTTATACTGAAATTAATTATTTTTATTTTCGATTATTTTGACAATGGTATACGTCTTAAAGCCAGAACAAAACGTTTCGAGTTTAAATTTAATATTTAAAAAAAAATTAAATGCGTGCTAAAATATGTTTAAAAAAAGTAGCGTTTTCATTGCTATCCGTGGTAATGGTACCAATATGGATAGATTTTATACTAAAATTTTATACTAAAATTTTATTACTATTTTTCGACTATTATTCACATCGGTATACGTCTTAATCCTAGAAGTAAATCTTACAAAGGAAAATTTAAATATTTTAAAAAAATTTTATGCTTGCAAAAATATTTTTAAATAATGTGGCATTTTCATACGCGTTCATGGTTATAACACCAATAAGTAATGATTTTATACTGAAATTCATTATTTTTATTTTCGATTATTTTGACAATGGTATACGTCTTGATGCCAGAAGAAAACCTTTCGAGTGTAAATTTTAATATTTAAAAAAAAATTAAATGCGTGCTAAAATATGTTTAAAAAAAGTAGCGTTTTCATTGCTATCCGTGGTAATGGTACCAATAGGGGTAAATTTTTAACTAAAATTTTATACTAAAATTTTATTATTATTTTTCGACTATTATTCACATCGGTATACGTCTTAATCCTAGAAGTAAACCTTACAAAGGAAAATTTAAATATTTTAAAAAAATTTTATGCTTGCAAAAATATTTTTAAATAAAGTGGAATTTTCATACGCGTTCATGGTTATGGCACCAATAAGTAATGATTTTATACTGAAATTCATTATTATTTTTATTTTCGATTATTTTGACAACGGTATACGTCTTGATGCCAGAAGAAAACCTTTCGAGTGTAAATTTTAATATTTTAAAAAAATTTAAATGCGTGCTAAAATATGTTTAAAAAAAGTAGCGTTTTTATTGCTATCAATGGTAATGGTACCAATAGGGGTAGATTTTATACTAAAATTTTATACTAAAATTTTATTATTATTTTTCGACTATTATTCACATCGGTATACGTCTTAATCCTGGAAGTAAACCTTACAAAGGAAAATTAAAATATTTTAAAAAAAAATTTATGCTTCCAAAAATATTTTTAAATAAAGTGGTATTTTCACACGCGTTCATGATTATGGCACCAATAAGTAATGATTTTATACTAAAATTCATTATTTTTATTTTCGATTATTTTGACAATGGTATACGTCTTGATGCCAGAAGAAAACCTTTCGAGTGTAAATTATAATATTTAAAAAAAAATTAAATGCGTGCTAAAATATGTTTAAAAAAAGTAGCGTTTTCATTGCTATCCGTGGTAATGGTACCAATAGGGGTAGATTTTATACTAAAATTTTATACTAAATATTTATTATTATTTTTCGACTATTATTCACATCGGTATACGTCTTAATCCTAGAAGTAAATCTTACAAAGGAAAATTTAAATATTTTAAAAAAATTTTATGCTTGCAAAAATATTTTTAAATAAAGTGGCATTTTCATACGCGTTCATGGTTATGGCACCAATAAGTAATGATTTTATACTGAAATTGATTATTTTTATTTTCGATTATTTTGACAATGGTATACAACTTGCTGCCAGAAGAAAACCTTTCGAGTGTAAATTTTAATATTTAAAAAAAAATTAAATGCATGCTAAAATATGTTTAAAAAAAGTAGCGTTTTCATTGCTATCCGTGGTAATGGTATCAATAGGGGTAGATTTTATACTAAAATTTTATACTAAAATTTTATTATTATTTTTCGACTATTATTCACATCGGTATACGTCTTAATCCTAGAAGTAAACCTTACAAAGGAAAATTTAAATATTTTAAAAAAATTTTATGCTTGCAAAAATATTTTTAAATAAAGTGGCATTTTTATACGCGTTCATGGTTATGGCACCAATAAGTAATAATTTTATATTGAAATTCATTATTTTTATTTTCGATTATTTTGACAATAGTATACGTCTTAATGCCAGAAGAAAACCTTTCGAGTTTAAATTTTAATATTTAAAAAAAAATTAAATGCGTGCTAAAATATGTTTTAAAAAAGTAGCGTTTTCATTGCTATCCGTGGTAATGGTACCAATAGGGGTAGATTTTATACTAAAATTTTATTATTTTTATTTTTCGACTATTATTCACATCGGTATACGTCTTAATCCTAGAAGTAAACCTTACAAAGGAAAATTTAAATATTTTAAAAAAATTTTATTCTTGCAAAAATATTTTTAAATAAAGTGGCATTTTCATACGCGTTCATGGTTATGGCACCAATAAGTAATGATTTTATTTTCGATTATTTTGACAATGGTATACGTCTTGATGCCAGAAGAAAACCTTTCGAGTGTAAATTTTAATATTTAAAAAAAAATTAAATGCGTGCTAAAAAATGTTTAAAAAAAGTAGCGTTTTCATTGCTATCCGTGGTAATGGTACCAATAGGGGTAGATTTTATACTAAAATTTTATACTAAAATTTTATTATTATTTTTCGACTATTATTCACATCGGTATACGTCTTAATCCTAGAAGTAAACCTAACAAAGGAAAATTCAAATATTTTAAAAAAATATTATGCTTGCAAAAATATTTTTAAATAAAGTGGCATTTTCATACGCGTTCATGGTTATGGCACCAATAAGTAATGATTTTATACTGAAATTCATTATTTTTATTTTCGATTATTTTGACAATGGTATACGTCTTGATGCCAGAAGAAAACCTTTCGAGTGTAAATTTTAATATTTAAAAAAAATAAAATGCGTGCTAAAATATGTTTAAAAAAAGTAGCGTTTTCATTGCTATCCGTGGTAATGGTACCAATATGGGTAGATTTTATACTAAAATTTTATACTAAAATTTTATTACTATTTTTCGACTATTATTCACATCGGTATACGTCTTAATCCTAGAAGTAAATCTTACAAAGGAAAATTTAAATATTTTAAAAAAATTTTATGCTTGCAAAAATATTTTTAAATAATGTGGCATTTTCATACGCGTTCATGGTTATAACACCAATAAGTAATGATTTTATACTGAAATTCATTATTTTTATTTTCGATTATTTTGACAATGGTATACGTCTTGATGCCAGAAGAAAACCTTTCGAGTGTAAATTTTAATATTTAAAAAAAAATTAAATGCGTGCTAAAATATGTTTAAAAAAAGTAGCGTTTTCATTGCTATCCGTGGTAATGGTACCAATAGGGGTAAATTTTTAACTAAAATTTTATACTAAAATTTTATTATTATTTTTCGACTATTATTCACATCGGTATACGTCTTAATCCTAGAAGTAAACCTTACAAAGGAAAATTTAAATATTTTAAAAAAATTTTATGCTTGCAAAAATATTTTTAAATAAAGTGGAATTTTCATACGCGTTCATGGTTATGGCACCAATAAGTAATGATTTTATACTGAAATTCATTATTATTTTTATTTTCGATTATTTTGACAACGGTATACGTCTTGATGCCAGAAGAAAACCTTTCGAGTGTAAATTTTAATATTTTAAAAAAATTTAAATGCGTGCTAAAATATGTTTAAAAAAAGTAGCGTTTTTATTGCTATCAATGGTAATGGTACCAATAGGGGTAGATTTTATACTAAAATTTTATACTAAAATTTTATTATTATTTTTCGACTATTATTCACATCGGTATACGTCTTAATCCTGGAAGTAAACCTTACAAAGGAAAATTAAAATATTTTAAAAAAAAATTTATGCTTCCAAAAATATTTTTAAATAAAGTGGTATTTTCACACGCGTTCATGATTATGGCACCAATAAGTAATGATTTTATACTAAAATTCATTATTTTTATTTTAGATTATTTTGACAATGGTATACGTCTTGATGCCAGAAGAAAACCTTTCGAGTGTAAATTATAATATTTAAAAAAAAATTAAATGCGTGCTAAAATATGTTTAAAAAAAGTAGCGTTTTCATTGCTATCCGTGGTAATGGTACCAATAGGGGTAGATTTTATACTAAAATTTTATACTAAATATTTATTATTATTTTTCGACTATTATTCACATCGGTATACGTCTTAATCCTAGAAGTAAATCTTACAAAGGAAAATTTAAATATTTTAAAAAAATTTTATGCTTGCAAAAATATTTTTAAATAAAGTGGCATTTTCATACGCGTTCATGGTTATGGCACCAATAAGTAATGATTTTATACTGAAATTGATTATTTTTATTTTCGATTATTTTGACAATGGTATACGTCTTGCTGCCAGAAGAAAACCTTTCGAGTGTAAATTTTAATATTTAAAAAAAAATTAAATGCATGCTAAAATATGTTTAAAAAAAGTAGCGTTTTCATTGCTATCCGTGGTAATGGTATCAATAGGGGTAGATTTTATACTAAAATTTTATACTAAAATTTTATTATTATTTTTCGACTATTATTCACATCGGTATACGTCTTAATCCTAGAAGTAAACCTTACAAAGGAAAATTTAAATATTTTAAAAAAATTTTATGCTTGCAAAAATATTTTTAAATAAAGTGGCATTTTTATACGCGTTCATGGTTATGGCACCAATAAGTAATAATTTTATATTGAAATTCATTATTTTTATTTTCGATTATTTTGACAATAGTATACGTCTTAATGCCAGAAGAAAACCTTTCGAGTGTAAATTTTAATATTTAAAAAAAAATTAAATGCGTGCTAAAATATGTTTTAAAAAAGTAGCGTTTTCATTGCTATCCGTGGTAATGGTACCAATAGGGGTAGATTTTATACTAAAATTTTATTATTTTTATTTTTCGACTATTATTCACATCGGTATACGTCTTAATCCTAGAAGTAAACCTTACAAAGGAAAATTTAAATATTTTAAAAAAATTTTATTCTTGCAAAAATATTTTTAAATAAAGTGGCATTTTCATACGCGTTCATGGTTATGGCACCAATAAGTAATGATTTTATTTTCGATTATTTTGACAATGGTATACGTCTTGATGCCAGAAGAAAACCTTTCGAGTGTAAATTTTAATATTTAAAAAAAAATTAAATGCGTGCTAAAATATGTTTAAAAAAAGTAGCGTTTTCATTGCTATCCGTGGTAATGGTACCAATAGGGGTAGATTTTATACTAAAATTTTATACTAAAATTTTATTATTATTTTTCGACTATTATTCACATCGGTATACGTCTTAATCCTAGAAGTAAACCTAACAAAGGAAAATTCAAATATTTTAAAAAAATTTTATGCTTGCAAAAATATTTTTAAATAAAGTGGCATTTTCATACGCGTTCATGGTTATGGCACCAATAAGTAATGATTTTATACTGAAATTCATTATTTTTATTTTCGATTATTTTGACAATGGTATACGTCTTGATGCCAGAAGAAAACCTTTCGAGTGTAAATTTTAATATTTAAAAAAAATAAAATGCGTGCTAAAATATGTTTAAAAAAAGTAGCGTTTTCATTGCTATCCGTGGTAATGGTACCAATAGGAGTAGATTTTATACTAAAATTTTATACTAAAATTTTATTATTATTTTTCGACTATTATTCACTTCGGTATACGTCTTAATCCTAGAAGTAAATCTTACAAAGGAAAATTTAAATATTTAAAAAAAATTTTATGCTTGCAAAAATATATTTAAATAAAGTGGCATTTTCATACGCGTTCATGGTTATGGCACCAATAAGTAGGGATTTTATACTGAAATTCATTATTTTTATTTACGATTATTTTGACAATGGTATACGTCTTGATGCCAGAAGAAAACCTTTCGAATGTAAATTTTAATATTTAAAAAAAAATTAAATGCGTGCTAAAATATGTTTAAAAAAAGTAGCGTTTTCATTGCTATCCGTGGTAATGGTACCAATATGGGTAGATTTTATACTAAAATTTTATACTAAAATTTTATTACTATTTTTCGACTATTATTCACATCGGTATACGTCTTAATCCTAGAAGTAAATCTTACAAAGGAAAATTTAAATATTTTAAAAAAATTTTATGCTTGCAAAAATATTTTTAAATAAAGTGGCATTTTCATACGCGTTCATGGTTATAACACCAATAAGTAATGATTTTATACTGAAATTCATTATTTTTATTTTCGATTATTTTGACAATGGTATACGTCTTGATGCCAGAAGAAAACCTTTCGAGTGTAAATTTTAATATTTAAAAAAAAATTAAATGCGTGCTAAAATATGTTTAAAAAAAGTAGCGTTTTCATTGCTATCCGTGGTAATGGTACCAATAGGGGTAAATTTTTAACTAAAATTTTATACTAAAATTTTATTATTATTTTTCGACTATTATTCACATCGGTATACGTCTTAATCCTAGAAGTAAACCTTACAAAGGAAAATTTAAATATTTTAAAAAAATTTTATGCTTGCAAAAATATTTTTAAATAAAGTGGCATTTTCATACGCGTTCATGGTTATGGCACCAATAAGTAATGATTTTATACTGAAATTCATTATTATTTTTATTTTCGATTATTTTGACAACGGTATACGTCTTGATGCCAGAAGAAAACCTTTCGAGTGTAAATTTTAATATTTTAAAAAAATTTAAATGCGTGCTAAAATATGTTTAAAAAAAGTAGCGTTTTTATTGCTATCAATGGTAATGGTACCAATAGGGGTAGATTTTATACTAAAATTTTATACTAAAATTTTATTATTATTTTTCGACTATTATTCACATCGGTATACGTCTTAATCCTGGAAGTAAACCTTACAAAGGAAAATTAAAATATTTTTAAAAAAAATTTATGCTTCCAAAAATATTTTTAATTAAAGTGGTATTTTCATACGCGTTCATGATTATGGCACCAATAAGTAATGATTTTATACTGAAATTCATTATTTTTATTTTAGATTATTTTGACAATGGTATACGTCTTGATGCCAGAAGAAAACCTTTCGAGTGTAAATTATAATATTTAAAAAAAAATTAAATGCGTGCTAAAATATGTTTAAAAAAAGTAGCGTTTTCATTTCTATCCGTGGTAATGGTACCAATAGGGGTAAATTTTTAACTAAAATTTTATACTAAAATTTTATTATTATTTTTCGACTATTATTCACATCGGTATACGTCTTAATCCTAGAAGTAAACCTTACAAAGGAAAATTTAAATATTTTAAAAAAATTTTATGCTAGCAAAAATATTTTTAAATAAAGTGGCATTTTCATACGCGTTCATGGTTATGGCACCAATAAGTAATGATTTTATACTGAAATTCATTATTATTTTTATTTTCGATTATTTTGACAACGGTATACGTCTTGATGCCAGAAGAAAACCTTTCGAGTGTAAATTTTAATATTTTAAAAAAATTTAAATGCGTGCTAAAATATGTTTAAAAAAAGTAGCGTTTTTATTGCTATCAATGGTAATGGTACCAATAGGGGTAGATTTTATACTAAAATTTTATACTAAAATTTTATTACTATTTTTCGACTATTATTCACATCGGTATACGTCTTAATCCTAGAAGTAAATCTTACAAAGGAAAATTTAAATATTTTAAAAAAATTTTATGCTTGCAAAAATATTTTTAAATAAAGTGGCATTTTCATACGCGTTCATGGTTATGGCACCAATAAGTAGGGATTTTATACTGAAATTCATTATTTTTATTTTCGATTATTTTGACAATGGTATACGTCTTGATGCCAGAAGAAAACCTTTCGAATGTAAATTTTAATATTTAAAAAAAAATTAAATGCGTGCTAAAATATGTTTAAAAAAAGTAGCGTTTTCATTGCTATCCGTGGTAATGGTACCAATATGGGTAGATTTTATACTAAAATTTTATACTAAAATTTTATTACTATTTTTCGACTATTATTCACATCGGTATACGTCTTAATCCTAGAAGTAAATCTTACAAAGGAAAATTTAAATATTTTAAAAAAATTTTATGCTTGCAAAAATATTTTTAAATAAAGTGGCATTTTCATACGCGTTCATGGTTATAACACCAATAAGTAATGATTTTATACTGAAATTCATTATTTTTATTTTCGATTATTTTGACAATGGTATACGTCTTGATGCCAGAAGAAAACCTTTCGAGTGTAAATTTTAATATTTAAAAAAAAATTAAATGCGTGCTAAAATATGTTTAAAAAAAGTAGCGTTTTCATTGCTATCCGTGGTAATGGTACCAATAGGGGTAAATTTTTAACTAAAATTTTATACTAAAATTTTATTATTATTTTTCGACTATTATTCACATCGGTATACGTCTTAATCCTAGAAGTAAACCTTACAAAGGAAAATTTAAATATTTTAAAAAAATTTTATGCTTGCAAAAATATTTTTTAATAAAGTGGCATTTTCATACGCGTTCATGGTTATAACACCAATAAGTAATGATTTTATACTGAAATTCATTATTTTTATTTTCGATTATTTTGACAATGGTATACGTCTTGATGCCAGAAGAAAACCTTTCGAGTGTAAATTTTAATATTTAAAAAAAAATTAAATGCGTGCTAAAATATGTTTAAAAAAAGTAGCGTTTTCATTGCTATCCGTGGTAATGGTACCAATAGGGGTAGATTTTATACTAAAATTTTATACTAAAATTTTATTATTATTTTTCGACTATTATTCACATCGGTATACGTCTTAATCCTAGAAGTAAACCTTACAAAGGAAAATTTAAATATTTTAAAAAAATTTTATGCTTGCAAAAATATTTTTAAATAAAGTGGCATTTTCATACGCGTTCATGGTTATGGCACCAATAAGTAATGATTTTATACTGAAATTCATTATTTTTATTTTCGATTATTTTGACAACGGTATACGTCTTGATGCCAGAAGAAAACCTTTCGAGTGTAAATTTTAATATTTTAAAAAAATTTAAATGCGTGCTAAAATATGTTTAAAAAAAGTAGCGTTTTTATTGCTATCAATGGTAATGGTACCAATAGGGGTAGATTTTATACTAAAATTTTATACTAAAATTTTATTATTATTTTTCGACTATTATTCACATCGGTATACGTCTTAATCCTAGAAGTAAACCTTACAAAGGAAAATTTAAATATTTTAAAAAAATTTTATGTTTGCAAAAATATTTTTAAATAAAGTGGCATTTTCATACGCGTTCATGGTTATGGCACCAATAAGTAATGATTTTATACTGAAATTCATTATTTTTATTTTCGATTATTTTGACAATGGTATACGTCTTGATGCCAGAAGAAAACCTTTCGAGTGTAAATTTTAATATTTAAAAAAAAATTAAATGCGTGCTAAAATATGTTTAAAAAAAGTAGCGTTTTCATTGCTATCCGTGGTAATGGTACCAATAGGGGTAGATTTTATACTAAAATTTTATACTAATATTTTATTATTATTTTTCGACTATTATTCACATCGGTATACGTCTTAATCCTAGAAGTAAACCTTACAAAGGAAAATTCAAATATTTTAAAAAAATTTTATGCTTGCAAAAATATTTTTAAATAAAGTGGCATTTTCATACGCGTTCATGGTTATGGCACCAATAAGTAATGATTTTATACTGAAATTCATTATTTTTATTTTCGATTATTTTGACAATGGTATACGTCTTGATGCCAGAAGAAAACCTTTCGAGTGTAAATTTTAATATTTAAAAAAAAAAAAATGCGTGCTAAAATATGTTTTAAAAAAGTAGCGTTTTCATTGCTATCCGTGGTAATGGTACCAATAGGAGTAGATTTTATACTAAAATTTTATACTAAAATTTTATTATTATTTTTCGACTATTATTCACATCGGTATACGTCTTAATCCTAGAAGTAAATCTTACAAAGGAAAATTTAAATATTTAAAAAAAATTTTATGCTTGCAAAAATATTTTTAAATAAAGTGGCATTTTCATACGCGTTCATGGTTATGGCACCAATAAGTAGGGATTTTATACTGAAATTCATTATTTTTATTTTCGATTATTTTGACAATGGTATACGTCTTGATGCCAGAAGAAGACCTTTCGAATGTAAATTTTAATATTTAAAAAAAAATTAAATGCGTGCTAAAATATGTTTAAAAAAAGTAGCGTTTTCATTGCTATCCGTGGTAATGGTACCAATATGGGTAGATTTTATACTAAAATTTTATACTAAAATTTTATTACTATTTTTCGACTATTATTCACATCGGTATACGTCTTATTCCTAGAAGTAAATCTTACAAAGGAAAATTTAAATATTTTAAAAAAATTTTATGCTTGCAAAAATATTTTTAAATAAAGTGGCATTTTCATACGCGTTCATGGTTATAACACCAATAAGTAATGATTTTATACTGAAATTCATTATTTTTATTTTCGATTATTTTGACAATGGTATACGTCTTGATGCCAGAAGAAAACCTTTCGAGTGTAAATTTTAATATTTAAAAAAAAATTAAATGCGTGCTAAAATATGTTTAAAAAAAGTAGCGTTTTCATTGCTATCCGTGGTAATGGTACCAATAGGGGTAAATTTTTAACTAAAATTTTATACTAAAATTTTATTATTATTTTTCGACTATTATTCACATCGGTATACGTCTTAATCCTAGAAGTAAACCTTACAAAGGAAAATTTAAATATTTTAAAAAAAATTTTATGCTTGCAAAAATATTTTTAAATAAAGTGGCATTTTCATACGCGTTCATGGTTATGGCACCAATAAGTAATGATTTTATACTGAAATTCATTATTATTTTTATTTTCGATTATTTTGACAACGGTATACGTCTTGATGCCAGAAGAAAACCTTTCGAGTGTAAATTTTAATATTTTAAAAAAATTTAAATGCGTGCTAAAATATGTTTAAAAAAAGTAGCGTTTTTATTGCTATCAATGGTAATGGTACCAATAGGGGTAGATTTTATACTAAAATTTTATACTAAAATTTTATTACTATTTTTCGACTATTATTCACATCGGTATACGTCTTAATCCTAGAAGTAAATCTTACAAAGGAAAATTTAAATATTTTAAAAAAATTTTATGCTTGCCAAAATATTTTTAAATAAAGTGGCATTTTCATACGCGTTCATGGTTATGGCACCAATAAGTAGGGATTTTATACTGAAATTCATTATTTTTATTTTCGATTATTTTGACAATGGTATACGTCTTGATGCCAGAAGAAAACCTTTCGAATGTAAATTTTAATATTTAAAAAAAAATTAAATACGTGCTAAAATATGTTTAAAAAAAGTAGCGTTTTCATTGCTATCCGTGGTAATGGTACCAATATGGGTAGATTTTATACTAAAATTTTATACTAAAATTTTATTACTATTTTTCGACTATTATTCACATCGGTATACGTCTTAATCCTAGAAGTAAATCTTACAAAGGAAAATTTAAATATTTTAAAAAAATTTTATGCTTGCAAAAATATTTTTAAATAAAGTGGCATTTTCATACGCGTTCATGGTTATAACACCAATAAGTAATGATTTTATACTGAAATTCATTATTTTTATTTTCGATTATTTTGACAATGGTATACGTCTTGATGCCAGAAGAAAACCTTTCGAGTGTAAATTTTAATATTTAAAAAAAAATTAAATGCGTGCTAAAATATGTTTAAAAAAAGTAGCGTTTTCATTGCTATCCGTGGTAATGGTACCAATAGGGGTAAATTTTTAACTAAAATTTTATACTAAAATTTTATTATTATTTTTCGACTATTATTCACATCGGTATACGTCTTAATCCTAGAAGTAAACCTTACAAAGGAAAATTTAAATATTTTAAAAAAATTTTATGCTTGCAAAAATATTTTTAAATAAAGTGGCATTTTCATACGCGTTTATGGTTATGGCACCAATAAGTAATGATTTTATACTGAAATTCATTATTATTTTTATTTTCGATTATTTTGACAACGGTATACGTCTTGATGCCAGAAGAAAACCTTTCGAGTGTAAATATTAATATTTTAAAAAAATTTAAATGCGTGCTAAAATATGTTTAAAAAAAGTAGCGTTTTTATTGCTATCAATGGTAATGGTACCAATAGGGGTAGATTTTATACTAAAATTTTATACTAAAATTTTATTATTATTTTTCGACTATTATTCACATCGGTATACGTCTTAATCCTGGAAGTAAACCTTACAAAGGAAAATTAAAATATTTTAAAAAAAAATTTATGCTTCCAAAAATATTTTTAAATAAAGTGGTATTTTCATACGCGTTCATGATTATGGCACCAATAAGTAATGATTTTATACTGAAATTCATTATTTTTATTTTAGATTATTTTGACAATGGTATACGTCTTGATGCCAGAAGAAAACCTTTCGAGTGTAAATTATAATATTTAAAAAAAAATTAAATGCGTGCTAAAATATGTTTAAAAAAAGTAGCGTTTTCATTGCTATCCGTGGTAATGGTACCAATAGGGGTAGATTTTATACTAAAATTTTATACTAATATTTTATTATTATTTTTCGACTATTATTCACATCGGTATACGTCTTAATCCTAGAAGTAAACCTTACAAAGGAAAATTCAAATATTTTAAAAAAATTTTATGCTTGCAAAAATATTTTTAAATAAAGTGGCATTTTCATACGCGTTCATGGTTATGGCACCAATAAGTAATGATTTTATACTGAAATTCATTATTTTTATTTTCGATTATTTTGACAATGGTATACGTCTTGATGCCAGAAGAAAACCTTTCGAGTGTAAATTTTAATATTTAAAAAAAAAAAATGCGTGCTAAAATATGTTTTAAAAAAGTAGCGTTTTCATTGCTATCCGTGGTAATGGTACCAATAGGAGTAGATTTTATACTAAAATTTTATACTAAAATTTTATTATTATTTTTCGACTATTATTCACATCGGTATACGTCTTAATCCTAGAAGTAAATCTTACAAAGGAAAATTTAAATATTTAAAAAAAATTTTATGCTTGCAAAAATATTTTTAAATAAAGTGGCATTTTCATACGCGTTCATGGTTATGGCACCAATAAGTAGGGATTTTATACTGAAATTCATTATTTTTATTTTCGATTATTTTGACAATGGTATACGTCTTGATGCCAGAAGAAGACCTTTCGAATGTAAATTTTAATATTTAAAAAAAAATTAAATGCGTGCTAAAATATGTTTAAAAAAAGTAGCGTTTTCATTGCTATCCGTGGTAATGGTACCAATATGGGTAGATTTTATACTAAAATTTTATACTAAAATTTTATTACTATTTTTCGACTATTATTCACATCGGTATACGTCTTATTCCTAGAAGTAAATCTTACAAAGGAAAATTTAAATATTTTAAAAAAATTTTATGCTTGCAAAAATATTTTTAAATAAAGTGGCATTTTCATACGCGTTCATGGTTATAACACCAATAAGTAATGATTTTATACTGAAATTCATTATTTTTATTTTCGATTATTTTGACAATGGTATACGTCTTGATGCCAGAAGAAAACCTTTCGAGTGTAAATTTTAATATTTAAAAAAAAATTAAATGCGTGCTAAAATATGTTTAAAAAAAGTAGCGTTTTCATTGCTATCCGTGGTAATGGTACCAATAGGGGTAAATTTTTAACTAAAATTTTATACTAAAATTTTATTATTATTTTTCGACTATTATTCACATCGGTATACGTCTTAATCCTAGAAGTAAACCTTACAAAGGAAAATTTAAATATTTTAAAAAAATTTTATGCTTGCAAAAATATTTTTAAATAAAGTGGCATTTTCATACGCGTTCATGGTTATGGCACCAATAAGTAATGATTTTATACTGAAATTCATTATTATTTTTATTTTCGATTATTTTGACAACGGTATACGTCTTGATGCCAGAAGAAAACCTTTCGAGTGTAAATTTTAATATTTTAAAAAAATTTAAATGCGTGCTAAAATATGTTTAAAAAAAGTAGCGTTTTTATTGCTATCAATGGTAATGGTACCAATAGGGGTAGATTTTATACTAAAATTTTATACTAAAATTTTATTACTATTTTTCGACTATTATTCACATCGGTATACGTCTTAATCCTAGAAGTAAATCTTACAAAGGAAAATTTAAATATTTTAAAAAAATTTTATGCTTGCCAAAATATTTTTAAATAAAGTGGCATTTTCATACGCGTTCATGGTTATGGCACCAATAAGTAGGGATTTTATACTGAAATTCATTATTTTTATTTTCGATTATTTTGACAATGGTATACGTCTTGATGCCAGAAGAAAACCTTTCGAATGTAAATTTTAATATTTAAAAAAAAATTAAATACGTGCTAAAATATGTTTAAAAAAAGTAGCGTTTTCATTGCTATCCGTGGTAATGGTACCAATATGGGTAGATTTTATACTAAAATTTTATACTAAAATTTTATTACTATTTTTCGACTATTATTCACATCGGTATACGTCTTAATCCTAGAAGTAAATCTTACAAAGGAAAATTTAAATATTTTAAAAAAATTTTATGCTTGCAAAAATATTTTTAAATAAAGTGGCATTTTCATACGCGTTCATGGTTATAACACCAATAAGTAATGATTTTATACTGAAATTCATTATTTTTATTTTCGATTATTTTGACAATGGTATACGTCTTGATGCCAGAAGAAAACCTTTCGAGTGTAAATTTTAATATTTAAAAAAAAATTAAATGCGTGCTAAAATATGTTTAAAAAAAGTAGCGTTTTCATTGCTATCCGTGGTAATGGTACCAATAGGGGTAAATTTTTAACTAAAATTTTATACTAAAATTTTATTATTATTTTTCGACTATTATTCACATCGGTATACGTCTTAATCCTAGAAGTAAACCTTACAAAGGAAAATTTAAATATTTTAAAAAAATTTTATGCTTGCAAAAATATTTTTAAATAAAGTGGCATTTTCATACGCGTTTATGGTTATGGCACCAATAAGTAATGATTTTATACTGAAATTCATTATTATTTTTATTTTCGATTATTTTGACAACGGTATACGTCTTGATGCCAGAAGAAAACCTTTCGAGTGTAAATATTAATATTTTAAAAAAATTTAAATGCGTGCTAAAATATGTTTAAAAAAAGTAGCGTTTTTATTGCTATCAATGGTAATGGTACCAATAGGGGTAGATTTTATACTAAAATTTTATACTAAAATTTTATTATTATTTTTCGACTATTATTCACATCGGTATACGTCTTAATCCTGGAAGTAAACCTTACAAAGGAAAATTAAAATATTTTAAAAAAAAATTTATGCTTCCAAAAATATTTTTAAATAAAGTGGTATTTTCATACGCGTTCATGATTATGGCACCAATAAGTAATGATTTTATACTGAAATTCATTATTTTTATTTTAGATTATTTTGACAATGGTATACGTCTTGATGCCAGAAGAAAACCTTTCGAGTGTAAATTATAATATTTAAAAAAAAATTAAATGCGTGCTAAAATATGTTTAAAAAAAGTAGCGTTTTCATTGCTATCCGTGGTAATGGTACCAATAGGGGTAGATTTTATACTAAAATTTTATACTAAATATTTATTATTATTTTTCGACTATTATTCACATCGGTATACGTCTTAATCCTAGAAGTAAATCTTACAAAGGAAAATTTAAATATTTTAAAAAAATTTTATGCTTGCAAAAATATTTTTAAATAAAGTGGCATTTTCATACGCGTTCATGGTTATGGCACCAATAAGTAATGATTTTATACTGAAATTGATTATTTTTATTTTCGATTATTTTGACAATGGTATACGTCTTGCTGCCAGAAGAAAACCTTTCGAGTGTAAATTTTAATATTTAAAAAAAAATTAAATGCATGCTAAAATATGTTTAAAAAAAGTAGCGTTTTCATTGCTATCCGTGGTAATGGTATCAATAGGGGTAGATTTTATACTAAAATTTTATACTAAAATTTTATTATTATTTTTCGACTATTATTCACATCGGTATACGTCTTAATCCTAGAAGTAAACCTTACAAAGGAAAATTTAAATATTTTAAAAAAATTTTATGCTTGCAAAAATATTTTTAAATAAAGTGGCATTTTTATACGCGTTCATGGTTATGGCACCAATAAGTAATAATTTTATATTGAAATTCATTATTTTTATTTTCGATTATTTTGACAATAGTATACGTCTTAATGCCAGAAGAAAACCTTTCGAGTGTAAATTTTAATATTTAAAAAAAAATTAAATGCGTGCTAAAATATGTTTAAAAAAAGTAGCGTTTTCATTGCTATCCGTGGTAATGGTACCAATAGGGGTAGATTTTATACTAAAATTTTATTATTTTTATTTTTCGACTATTATTCACATCGGTATACGTCTTAATCCTAGAAGTAAACCTTACAAAGGAAAATTTAAATATTTTAAAAAAATTTTATTCTTGCAAAAATATTTTTAAATAAAGTGGCATTTTCATACGCGTTCATGGTTATGGCACCAATAAGTAATGATTTTATTTTCGATTATTTTGACAATGGTATACGTCGTGATGCCAGAAGAAAACCTTTCGAGTGTAAATTTTAATATTTTAAAAAAAATTAAATGCGTGCTAAAATATGTTTAAAAAAGTAGCGTTTTTATTGCTATCCGTGGTATTGGTACCAATAGATGTAGATTTTATACTAAAATTTTATTATTATTTTTCGACTATTATTCACATCGGTATACGTCTTAATCCTAGAAGTAAACCTTACAAAGGAAAATTTAAATATTTCTAATAAAATTTAATGCTTGCAAAAATATTTTTAAATAAAGTGGCATTTTCATACGCGTTCATGGTTATGGCACCAATAAGTAATGATTTTATACTGAAATTCATTATTTTTATTTTCGATTATTTTGACAATGGTATACGTCTTGATGCCAGAAGAAAACCTTACAAATGTAAATTTTAATATTTAAAAAAAAATTCAATGCGTGCTAAAATATGTTTAAAAAAAGTAGCGTTTTCATTGCTAACCGTGGTAATGGTACCAATAGGGGTAGATTTTATACTAAAATTTTATACTAAAAATTTATTTTTATTTTTCGACTATTATTCACATCGGTATACGTCTTCATCCTAGAAGTAAATCTTACAAAGGAAAATTTAAATATTTTAAAAAAATCTAATGCTTGCAAAAATATTTTTAAATAAAGTGGCATTTTCATACGCGTTCATGGTTATGGCACCAATAAGTAATGATTTTATACTGAAATTCATTATTTTTATTTTCGATTATTTTGACAATGGTATACGTCTTGATGCCAGAAGAAAACGTTTCGAGTGTAAATTTTAATATTTAAAAAAAAATTAAATGCGTGCTAAAATATGTTTAAAAAAAGTAGCGTTTTCATTGCTATCCGTGGTAATGGTACCAATATGGGTAGATTTTATACTAAAATTTTATACTAAAATTTTATTACTATTTTTCGACTATTATTCACATCGGTATACGTCTTAATCCTAGAAGTAAATCTTACAAAGGAAAATTTTAATATTTTAAAAAAATTTTATGCTTGCAAAAATATTTTTAAATAATGTGGCATTTTCATACGCGTTCATGGTTATAACACCAATAAGTAATGATTTTATACTGAAATTCATTATTTTTATTTTCGATTATTTTGACAATGGTATACGTCTTGATGCCAGAAGAAAACCTTTCGAGTGTAAATTTTAATATTTAAAAAAAAATTAAATGCGTGCTAAAATATGTTTAAAAAAAGTAGCGTTTTCATTGCTATCCGTGGTAATGGTACCAATAGGGGTAAATTTTTAACTAAAATTTTATACTAAAATTTTATTATTATTTTTCGACTATTATTCACATCGGTATACGTCTTAATCCTAGAAGTAAACCTTACAAAGGAAAATTTAAATATTTTAAAAAAATTTTATGCTTGCAAAAATATTTTTTAAATAAAGTGGAATTTTCATACGCGTTCATGGTTATGGCACCAATAAGTAATGATTTTATACTGAAATTCATTATTATTTTTATTTTCGATTATTTTGACAACGGTATACGTCTTGATGCCAGAAGAAAACCTTTCGAGTGTAAATTTTAATATTTTAAAAAAATTTAAATGCGTGCTAAAATATGTTTAAAAAAAGTAGCGTTTTTATTGCTATCAATGGTAATGGTACCAATAGGGGTAGATTTTATACTAAAATTTTATACTAAAATTTTATTATTATTTTTCGACTATTATTCACATCGGTATACGTCTTAATCCTGGAAGTAAACCTTACAAAGGAAAATTAAAATATTTTAAAAAAAAATTTATGCTTCCAAAAATATTTTTAAATAAAGTGGTATTTTCACACGCGTTCATGATTATGGCACCAATAAGTAATGATTTTATACTAAAATTCATTATTTTTATTTTAGATTATTTTGACAATGGTATACGTCTTGATGCCAGAAGAAAACCTTTCGAGTGTAAATTATAATATTTAAAAAAAAATTAAATGCGTGCTAAAATATGTTTAAAAAAAGTAGCGTTTTCATTGCTATCCGTGGTAATGGTACCAATAGGGGTAGATTTTATACTAAAATTTTATACTAAATATTTATTATTATTTTTCGACTATTATTCACATCGGTATACGTCTTAATCCTAGAAGTAAACCTTACAAAGGAAAATTTAAATATTTTAAAAAAATTTTATGCTTGCAAAAATATTTTTAAATAAAGTGGCATTTTTATACGCGTTCATGGTTATGGCACCAATAAGTAATAATTTTATATTGAAATTCATTATTTTTATTTTCGATTATTTTGACAATAGTATACGTCTTAATGCCAGAAGAAAACCTTTCGAGTGTAAATTTTAATATTTAAAAAAAAATTAAATGCGTGCTAAAATATGTTTTAAAAAAGTAGCGTTTTCATTGCTATCCGTGGTAATGGTACCAATAGGGGTAGATTTTATACTAAAATTTTATTATTTTTATTTTTCGACTATTATTCACATCGGTATACGTCTTAATCCTAGAAGTAAACCTTACAAAGGAAAATTTAAATATTTTAAAAAAATTTTATTCTTGCAAAAATATTTTTAAATAAAGTGGCATTTTCATACGCGTTCATGGTTATGGCACCAATAAGTAATGATTTTATTTTCGATTATTTTGACAATGGTATACGTCTTGATGCCAGAAGAAAACCTTTCGAGTGTAAATTTTAATATTTAAAAAAAAATTAAATGCGTGCTAAAATATGTTTAAAAAAAGTAGCGTTTTCATTGCTATCCGTGGTAATGGTACCAATAGGGGTAGATTTTATACTAAAATTTTATACTAAAATTTTATTATTATTTTTCGACTATTATTCACATCGGTATACGTCTTAATCCTAGAAGTAAACCTAACAAAGGAAAATTCAAATATTTTAAAAAAATTTTATGCTTGCAAAAATATTTTTAAATAAAGTGGCATTTTCATACGCGTTCATGGTTATGGCACCAATAAGTAATGATTTTATACTTAAATTCATTATTTTTATTTTCGATTATTTTGACAATGGTATACGTCTTGATGCCAGAAGAAAACCTTTCGAGTGTAAATTTTAATATTTAAAAAAAATAAAATGCGTGCTAAAATATGTTTAAAAAAAGTAGCGTTTTCATTGCTATCCGTGGTAATGGTACCAATATGGGTAGATTTTATACTAAAATTTTATACTAAAATTTTATTACTATTTTTCGACTATTATTCACATCGGTATACGTCTTAATCCTAGAAGTAAATCTTACAAAGGAAAATTTAAATATTTTAAAAAAATTTTATGCTTGCAAAAATATTTTTAAATAATGTGGCATTTTCATACGCGTTCATGGTTATAACACCAATAAGTAATGATTTTATACTGAAATTCATTATTTTTATTTTCGATTATTTTGACAATGGTATACGTCTTGATGCCAGAAGAAAACCTTTCGAGTGTAAATTTTAATATTTAAAAAAAAATTAAATGCGTGCTAAAATATGTTTAAAAAAAGTAGCGTTTTCATTGCTATCCGTTGTAATGGTACCAATAGGGGTAAATTTTTAACTAAAATTTTATACTAAAATTTTATTATTATTTTTCGACTATTATTCACATCGGTATACGTCTTAATCCTAGAAGTAAACCTTACAAAGGAAAATTTAAATATTTTAAAAAAATTTTATGCTTGCAAAAATATTTTTAAATAAAGTGGAATTTTCATACGCGTTCATGGTTATGGCACCAATAAGTAATGATTTTATACTGAAATTCATTATTATTTTTATTTTCGATTATTTTGACAACGGTATACGTCTTGATGCCAGAAGAAAACCTTTCGAGTGTAAATTTTAATATTTTAAAAAAATTTAAATGCGTGCTAAAATATGTTTAAAAAAAGTAGCGTTTTTATTGCTATCAATGGTAATGGTACCAATAGGGGTAGATTTTATACTAAAATTTTATACTAAAATTTTATTATTATTTTTCGACTATTATTCACATCGGTATACGTCTTAATCCTGGAAGTAAACCTTACAAAGGAAAATTAAAATATTTTAAAAAAAAATTTATGCTTCCAAAAATATTTTTAAATAAAGTGGTATTTTCACACGCGTTCATGATTATGGCACCAATAAGTAATGATTTTATACTGAAATTCATTATTTTTATTTTCGATTATTTTGACAATGGTATACGTCTTGATGCTAGAAGAAAACCTTTCGAGTGTAAATTTTAATATTTAAAAAAAAATTAAATGCGTGCTAAAATATGTTTAAAAAAAGTAGCGGTTTCATTGCTATCCGTGGTAATGGTACCAATAGGGGTAGATTTTATACTAAAATTTTATACTAAAATTTTATTATTATTTTTCGACTATTATTCACATCAATATACGTCTTAATCCTAGAAGTAAACCTTACAAAGGAAAATTTAAATATTTTAAAAAAATTTTTTGTTTGCAAAAATATTTTTAAATAAAGTGGCATTTTCATACGCGTTCATGGTTACGGCACCAATAAGTAATGATTTTATACTGAAATTCATTATTTTTATTTTCGATTATTTTGACAATGGTATACGTCTTGATGCCAGAAGAAAACCTTTCGAGTGTAAATTTTAATATTTAAAAAAAAATTAAATGCGTGCTAAAATATGTTTAAAAAAAGTAGCGTTTTCATTGCTATCCGTGGTAATGGTACCAATAGGGGTAGATTTTATACTAAAATTTTATTATTATTTTTCGACTATTATTCACATCGGTATACGTCTTAATCCTAGAAGTAAACCTTACAAAGGAAAATTTAAATATTTTAAAAAAGTTTATGCTTGCAAAATAATTTTTAAATAAAGTGGCATTGTCATACGCGTTCATGGTTATGGCACCAATAAGTAATGATTTTATACTGAAATTCATTATTTTTATTTTCGATTATTTTGACAATGGTATACGTCTTGATGCCAGAAGAAAACCTTTCGAGTGTAAATTTTAATATTTAAAAAAAAATTAAATGCGTGCTAAAATATGTTTAAAAAAAGTAGCGTTTTCATTGCTATCCGTGGTAATGGTACCAATAGGGGTAGATTTTATACTAAAATTTTATACTAAAATTTTATTATTATTTTTCGACTATTATTCACAACGGTATACGTCTTAATCCTAGAAGTAAATCTTACAAAGGAAAATTTAAATATTTTAAAAAAATTTTATGCTTGCAAAAATATTTTTAAAAAAAGTGGCATTTTCATACGCGTTCATGGTTATTACACCAATAAGTAATGATTTTATACTGAAATTCATTATTTTTATTTTCGATTATTTTGACAATGGTATACGTCTTGATGCCAGAAGAAAACCTTTCGAGTGTAAATTTTAATATTTAAAAAAAAATTAAATGCGTGCTAAAATATTTTTAAAAAAAGTAGCGTTTTAATTGCTATCCGTGGTAATGGTACCAATAGGGGTAGATTTTATACTAAAATTTTATACTTAAATTTTATTATTATTTTTCGACTATTATTCACATCGGTATACGTCTTAATCCTAGAAGTAAACCTTACAAAGGAAAATTTAAATATTTTAAAAAAAAATTTATGCTTGCAAAAATATTTTTATATAAAGTGGCATTTTCATACGCGTTCATGGTTATGGCACCAATAAGTAATGATTTTATACTGAAATTCATTATTTTTATTTTCGATTATTTTGACAATGGTATACGTCTTGATGCCAGAAGAAAACTTTTCGAGTGTAAATTTTAATATTTTAAAAAAAATTAAATGCGTGCTAAAATATGTTTAAAAAAGTAGCGTTTTCATTGCTATCCGTGGTAATGGTACCAATAGGGGTAGATTTTATACTAAAATTTTATACTAAAATTTTATTATTATTTTTCGACTATTATTCACATCGGTATACGTCTTAATCCTAGAAGTAAACCTTACAAAGGAAAATTTAAATATTTTAAAAAAATTTTATGCTTGCAAAAATATTTTTAAATAAAGTGGCATTTTCATACGCGTTCATGGTTATGGCACCAATAAGTAATGATTTTATACTTAAATTCATTATTTTTATTTTCGATTATTTTGACAATGGTAAACGTCTTGATGCCAGAAGAAAACCTTTCGAGTGTAAATTTTAATATTTAAAAAAAAATTAAATGCGTGCTAAAATATGTTTAAAAAAAGTAGCGTTTTCATTGCTATCCGTGGTAATGGTACCAATAGGGGTAGATTTTATACTAAAATTTTATACTAAAATTTTATTATTCTTTTTCGACTATTATTCACATCGGTATACGTCTTAATCCTAGAAGTAAATCTTACAAAGGAAAATTTAAATATTTTAAAAAAATTTTTTGCTTGCAAAAATATTTTTAAATAAAGTGGCATTTTCATACGCGTTCATGGTTATAACACCAATAAGTATTGATTTTATACTGAAATTCATTATTTTTATTTTCGATTATTTTGACAATGGTATACGTCTTGATGCCAGAAGAAAACCTTTCGAGTGTAAATTTTAATATTTAAAAAAAAATTAAATGCGTGCTAAAATATGTTTAAAAAAAGTGGCGTTTTCATTGCTATCCGTGGTAATGGTACCAATAGGGGTAGATTTAATACTAAAATTTTATACTAAAATTTTATTATTATTTTTCGACTATTATTCACATCGGTATACGTCTTAATCGTAGAAGTAAACCTTACAAAGGAAAATTTAAATATTTTAAAAAAATTTTATGCTTGCAAAAATATTTTTAAATAAAGTGGCATTTTCATACGCGTTCATGGTTATGGCACCAATAAGTAATGATTTTATACTGAAATTCATTATTTTTATTTTAATGATTTAATACTGAAATTCATTATTTTTATTTTCGATTATTTTGACAATGGTATACGTCTTAATGCCAGAAGAAAACCTTTCGAGTGTAAATTTTAATATTTTAAAAAAAATTAAATGCGTGCTAAAATATGTTTAAAAAAAGTAGCGTTTTCATTACTATCCGTGGTAATGGTACCAATAGGGGTAGATTTTATACTAAAATTTTATACTAAAATTTTATTATTATTTTTCGACTATTATTCACATCGGTATACGTCTTAATCCTAGAAGTAAACCTTACAAAGGAAAATTTAAATATTTTAAAAAAATTTTATGCTTGTAAAAATATTTTTAAATAAAGTGGCATTTTCATACGCGTTCATGGTTATGGCACCAATAAGTAATGATTTTATACTGAAATTCATTATTTTTATTATCGATTATTTTGACAATGGTAAACGTCTTGATGCCAAAAGAAAACCTTTCGAGTGAAAATTTTAATATTTAAAAAAAAATTAAATGCGTGCTAAAATATGTTTAAAAAAAGTAGCGTTTTCATTGCTATCTGTGGTAATGGTACCAATAGGGGAAGATTTTATACTAAAATTTTATACTAAAATTTTGTTATTATTTTTCGAATATTATTCACATCGGTATACGTCTTAATCCTAGAAGTAAACCATACAAAGGAAAATTTAAATATTTTAAAAAAATTTTATGCTTGCAAAAATATTTTTAAATAAAGTGGCATTTTCATACGCGTTCATGGTTATGGCACCAATAAGTAATGATTTTATACTGAAATTCATTATTTTTATTTTCGATTATTTTGACAATGGTATACGTCTTGATGCCAGAAGAAAACCTTTCGAGTGTAAATTTTAATATTTAAAAAAAAAATTAAATGCGTGCTAAAATATGTTTAAAAAAAGTAGCGTTTTAATTGCTATCCGTGGTAATGGTACCAATAGGGGTAGATTTTATACTAAAATTTTATACTAAAATTTTATTATTATTTTTCGACTATTATTCACATCGGTATACGTCTTAATCCTAGAAGTAAACCTTACAAAGGAAAATTTAAATATTTTAAAAAAATTTTATGCTTGCAACAATATTTTTAAATAAAGCGGCATTTTCATACGCGTTCATGGTTATGGCACCAATAAGTAATGATTTTATACTGAAATTCATTATTTTTATTATCGATTATTTTGACAATGGTATACATCTTGATGCCAGAAGAAAACCTTTCGAGTGTAAATTTTAATATTTAAAAAAAAATTAAATGCGTGCTAAAATATGTTTAAAAAAAGTAGCGTTTTCATAGCTATCCGTGGTAATGGTACCAATAGGGGTAGATTTTATACTAAAATTTTATACTAAAATTTTATTATTATTTTTCGACTATTATTCACATCGGTATACGTCTTAATCCTAGAAGTAAACCTTAAAAAGGAAAATTTAAATATTTTAAAAAAATTTTATGCTTGCAAAAATATTTTTAAATAAAGTGGCATTTTCATACGCGTTCATGGTTATGGCACCAATAAGTAATGATTTTATACTGAAATTCATTATTTTTATTTTCGATTATTTTGACAATGGTATACGTCTTAATGCCAGAAGAAAACCTTTCGAGTGTAAATTTTAATATTTAAAAAAAAATTAAATGCGTGCTAAAATATGTTTAAAAAAAGTAGCGTTTTCATTTCTATCCGTGGTAATGGTACCAATAGGGGTAGATTTTATACTAAAATTTTATACTAAAATTTTATTATTATTTTTCGACTATTATTCACATCGGTATACGTCTTAATCCTAGAAGTAAACCTTACAAAGGAAAATTTAAATATTTTAAAAAAATTTTATGCTTGCAAAAATATTTTTAAATAAAGTGGCATTTTCATACGCGTTCATGGTTATGGCACCAATAAGTAATGATTTTATACTGAAATTCATTATTTTTATTTTCGATTATTTTGACAATGGTATACGTCTTGATGCCAGAAGAAAACCTTTCGAGTGTAAATTTTAATATTTAAAAAAAAATTAAATGCGTGCTAAAATATGTTTAAAAAAAGTAGCGTTTTCATTGCTATCCGTGGTAATGGTACCAATAGGGGTAGATTTTATACTAAAATTTTATCCTAAAATTTTATTATTATTTTTCGACTATTATTCACATCGGTATACGTCTTAATCCTAGAAGTAAACCTTACAAAGGAAAATTTAAATATTTTAAAAAAATTTTATGCTTGCAAAAATATTTTTAAATAAAGTGGCATTTTCATACGCGTTCATGGTTATGGCACCAATAAGAAATGATTTTATACTGAAATTCATTTTTTTATTTTCGATTATTTTGACAATGGTATACGTCTTAATGCCAGAAGAAAACCTTTCGAGTGTAAATTTTAATATTTAAAAAAAAATTAAATGCGTGCTAAAATATGTTTAAAAAAAGTAGCGTTTTCATTTCTATCCGTGGTAATAGTACCAATAGGGGTAGATTTTATACTAAAATTTTATACTAAAATTTTATTATTATTTTTCGACTATTATTCACATCGGTATACGTCTTAATCCTAGAAGTAAACCTTACAAAGGAAAATTTAAATATTTTAAAAAAATTTTATGCTTGCAAAAATATTTTTAAATAAAGTGGCATTTTCATACGCGTTCATGGTTATGGCACCAATAAGTAATGATTTTATACTGAAATTCATTATTTTTATTTTCGATTATTTTGACAATGGTATACGTCTTGATGCCAGAAGAAAACTTTTCGAGTGTAAATTTTAATATTTAAAAAAAATTAAATGTGTGCTAAAATATGTTAAAAAAAGTAGCGTTTTCATTGCTATCCGTGGTAATGGTACCAATAGGGTTAGATTTTATACTAAAATTTTATACTAAAATTTTATAATTATTTTTCGACTATTATTCACATCGGTATACGTCTTAATCCTAGAAGTAAATCTTACAAAGGAAAATTTAAATATTTTAAAAAAAATTTTATGCTTGCAAAAATATTTTTAAATAAAGTGGCATTTTCATACGCGTTCATGGTTATGGCACCAATAAGTAATGATTTTATACTGAAATTCATTATTTTTATTTTCCATTATTTTGACAATGGTATACGTCTTGATGCCAGAAGAAAACCTTTCGAGTGTAAATTTTAATATTTTAAAAAAAATTAAATGCGTGCTAAAATATGTTTAAAAAAAGTAGCGTTTTCATTGCTATCCGTGGTAATGGTACCAATAGGGTTAGATTTTATACTAAAATTTTATACTAAAATTTTATAATTATTTTTCGACTATTATTCACATCGGTATACGTCTTAATCCTAGAAGTAAATCTTACAAAGGAAAATTTAAATATTTTAAAAAAATTTTATGCTTGCAAAAATATTTTTAAATAAAGTGGCATTTTCATACGCGTTCATGGTTATGGCACCAATAAGTTATGATTTTATACTGAAATTCATTATTTTTATTTTCGATTATTTTGACAATGGTATACGTCTTGATGCAAGAAGAAAACCTTTCGAGTGTAAATTTTAATATTTAAAAAAAAATTAAATGCGTGCTAAAATATGTTTAAAAAAAGTAGCGTTTTCATAGCTATCCGTGGTAATGGTACCAATAGGGGTAGATTTTATACTAAAATTTTATACTAAAATTTTATTATTATTTTTCGACTATTATTCACATCGGTATACGTCTTTAATCCTAGAAGTAAACCTTACAAAGGAAAATTTAAATATTTTAAAAAAATTTTATGCTTGCAAAAATATTTTTAAATAAAGTGGCATTTTCATACGCGTTCATGGTTATGGCACCAATAAGTAATGATTTTATACTGAAATTCATTATTTTTATTTTCGATTATTTTGACAATGGTATACGTCTTGATGCCAGAAGAAAACCTTTCGAGTGTAAATTTTAATATTTTAAAAAAAATTAAATGCGTGCTAAAATATGTTTAAAAAAAGTAGCGTTTTCATTGCTATCCGTGGTAATGGTACCAATAGGGTTAGATTTTATACTAAAATTTTATACTAAAATTTTAATATTATTTTTCGACTATTATTCACATCGGTATACGTCTTAATACTAGAAGTAAATTTTACAAAGGAAAATTTAAATATTTTAAAAAAATTTTATGCTTGCAAAAATATTTTTAAATAAAGTGGCATTTTCATACGCGTTCATGGTTATGGCACCAATAAGTAATGATTTTATACTCAAATTCATTATTTTTATTTTCGATTATTTTGACAATGGTATACGTCTTGATGCCAGAAGAAAACCTTTTGAGTGTAAATTTTAATATTTAAAAAAAATTAAATGCGTGCTAAAATATGTTTAAAAAAAGTAGCGTTTTCATTGCTATCCGTGGTAATGGTACCAAAAGGGGTAGATTTTATACTAAAATTTTATACTAAAATTTTATTATTATTTTTCGACTATTATTCACATCGGTATACGTCTTAATCCTAGAAGTAAACCTTACAAAGGAAAATTTAAATATTTTAAAAAAATTTTATGCTTGCAAAAATATTTTTAAATAAAGTTGCATTTTCATACGCGTGCATGGTTATGGCACCAATAAGTAATGATTTTATACTGAAATTCATTATTTTTATTTTCGATTATTATGACAATGGTATACGTCTTGATGCCAGAAGAAAACCTTTCGAGTGTAAATTTTAATATTTAAAAAAAAATTAAATGCGTGCTAAAATATGTTTAAAAAAAGTAGCGTTTTCATAGCTATCCGTGGTTTATGGTACCAATAGGGGTAGATTTTATACTAAAATTTTATTATTATTTTTCGACTATTATTCACATCGGTATACGTCTTTAATCCTAGAAGTAAACCTTACAAAGGAAAATTTAAATATTTTAAAAAAATTTTATGCTTGCAAAAATATTTTTAAATAAAGTGGCATTTTCTTACGCGTTCATGGTTATGGCACCAATAAGTAATGATTTTATACTGAAACTCATTATTTTTATTTTCGATTATTTTGACAATGGTATACGTCTTGATGCCAGAAGAAAACCTTTCGAGTGTAAATTTTAATATTTAAAAAAAAATTAAATGCGTGCTAAAATATGTTTAAAAAAAGTAGCGTTTTCATTGCTATCCGTGGTAATGGTACCAATAGGGTTAGATTTTATACTAAAATTTTATACTAAAATTTTATTATTATTTTTCGACTATTATTCACATCGGTATACGTCTTAATCCTAGAAGTAAATCTTACAAAGGAAAATTTAAATATTTTAAAAAAATTTTATGCTTGCAAAAATATTTTTAAATAAAGTGGCATTTTCATACGCGTTCATGGTTATGGCACCAATAAGTAATGATTTTATACTGAAATTCATTATTTTTATTTTCGATTATTTTGACAATGGTATACGTCTTGATGCCAGAAGAAAACCTTTCGAGTGTAAATTTTAATATTTAAAAAAATTAAATGCGTGCTAAAATATGTTTAAAAAAAGTAGTGTTTTCATTGCTATCCGTGGTAATGGTACCAATAGGGGTAGATTTTATACTAAAATTTTATACTTAAATTTTATTATTATTTTTCGACTATTATTCACATCGGTATACGTCTTAATCCTAGAAGTAAACCTTACAAAGGAAAATTTAAATATTTTAAAAAAATTTTATGCTTGCAAAAATATTTTTAAATAAAGTTGCATTTTCATACGCGTTCATGGTTATGGCACCAATAAGTAATGATTTTATACTGAAATTCATTATTTTTATTTTCGATTATTTTGACAATGGTATACGTCTTGATGCCAGAAGAAAACCTTTCGAGTGTAAATTTTAATATTTTAAAAAAAATTAAATGCGTGCTAAAATATGTTTAAAAAAAGTAGCGTTTTCATTGCTATCCGTGGTAATGGTACCAATAGGGTTAGATTTTATACTAAAATTTTATACTAAAATTTTATTATTATTTTTCGACTATTATTCACATCGGTATACGTCTTAATACTAGAAGTAAATTTTACAAAGGAAAATTTAAATATTTTAAAAAAATTTTATGCTTGCAAAAATATTTTTAAATAAAGTGGCATTTTCATACGCGTTCATGGTTATGGCACCAATAAGTAATGATTTTATACTCAAATTCATTATTTTTATTTTCGATTATTTTGACAATGGTATACGTCTTGATGCCAGAAGAAAACCTTTTGAGTGTAAATTTTAATATTTAAAAAAAATTAAATGCGTGCTAAAATATGTTTAAAAAAAGTAGCGTTTTCATTGCTATCCGTGGTAATGGTACCAAAAGGGGTAGATTTTATACTAAAATTTTATACTAAAATTTTATTATTATTTTTCGACTATTATTCACATCGGTATACGTCTTAATCCTAGAAGTAAACCTTACAAAGGAAAATTTAAATATTTTAAAAAAATTTTATGCTTGCAAAAATATTTTTAAATAAAGTTGCATTTTCATACGCGTTCATGGTTATGGCACCAATAAGTAATGATTTTATACTGAAATTCATTATTTTTATTTTTGATTATTATGACAATGGTATACGTCTTGATGCCAGAAGAAAACCTTTCGAGTGTAAATTTTAATATTTAAAAAAAAATTAAATGCGTGCTAAAATATGTTTAAAAAAAGTAGCGTTTTCATAGCTATCCGTGGTTTATGGTACCAATAGGGGTAGATTTTATACTAAAATTTTATTATTATTTTTCGACTATTATTCACATCGGTATACGTCTTTAATCCTAGAAGTAAACCTTACAAAGGAAAATTTAAATATTTTAAAAAAATTTTATGCTTGCAAAAATATTTTTAAATAAAGTGGCATTTTCATACGCGTTCATGGTTATGGCACCAATAAGTAATGATTTTATACTGAAATTCATTATTTTTATTTTCGATTATTTTGACAATGGTATACGTCTTGATGCCAGAAGAAAACCTTTCGAGTGTAAATTTTAATATTTTAAAAAAAATTAAATGCGTGCTAAAATATGTTTAAAAAAAGTAGCGTTTTCATTGCTATCCGTGGTAATGGTACCAATAGGGTTAGATTTTATACTAAAATTTTATACTAAAATTTTAATATTATTTTTCGACTATTATTCACATCGGTATACGTCTTAATACTAGAAGTAAATTTTACAAAGGAAAATTTAAATATTTTAAAAAAATTTTATGCTTGCAAAAATATTTTTAAATAAAGTGGCATTTTCATACGCGTTCATGGTTATGGCACCAATAAGTAATGATTTTATACTCAAATTCATTATTTTTATTTTCGATTATTTTGACAATGGTATACGTCTTGATGCCAGAAGAAAACCTTTTGAGTGTAAATTTTAATATTTAAAAAAAATTAAATGCGTGCTAAAATATGTTTAAAAAAAGTAGCGTTTTCATTGCTATCCGTGGTAATGGTACCAAAAGGGGTAGATTTTATACTAAAATTTTATACTAAAATTTTATTATTATTTTTCGACTATTATTCACATCGGTATACGTCTTAATCCTAGAAGTAAACCTTACAAAGGAAAATTTAAATATTTTAAAAAAATTTTATGCTTGCAAAAATATTTTTAAATAAAGTTGCATTTTCATACGCGTTCATGGTTATGGCACCAATAAGTAATGATTTTATACTGAACTTCATTATTTTTATTTTCGATTATTATGACAATGGTATACGTCTTGATGCCAGAAGAAAACCTTTCGAGTGTAAATTTTAATATTTAAAAAAAAATTAAATGCGTGCTAAAATATGTTTAAAAAAAGTAGCGTTTTCATAGCTATCCGTGGTTTATGGTACCAATAGGGGTAGATTTTATACTAAAATTTTATTATTATTTTTCGACTATTATTCACATCGGTATACGTCTTTAATCCTAGAAGTAAACCTTACAAAGGAAAATTTAAATATTTTAAAAAAATTTTATGCTTGCAAAAATATTTTTAAATAAAGTGGCATTTTCTTACGCGTTCATGGTTATAGCACCAATAAGTAATGATTTTATACTGAAACTCATTATTTTTATTTTCGATTATTTTGACAATGGTATACGTCTTGATGCCAGAAGAAAACCTTTCGAGTGTAAATTTTAATATTTAAAAAAAAATTAAATGCGTGCTAAAATATGTTTAAAAAAAGTAGCGTTTTCATTGCTATCCGTGGTAATGGTACCAATAGGGTTAGATTTTATACTAAAATTTTATACTAAAATTTTATTATTATTTTTCGACTATTATTCACATCGGTATACGTCTTAATCCTAGAAGTAAATCTTACAAAGGAAAATTTAAATATTTTAAAAAAATTTTATGCTTGCAAAAATATTTTTAAATAAAGTGGCATTTTCATACGCGTTCATGGTTATGGCACCAATAAGTAATGATTTTATACTGAAATTCATTATTTTTATTTTCGATTATTTTGACAATGGTATACGTCTTGATGCCAGAAGAAAACCTTTCGAGTGTAAATTTTAATATTTAAAAAAATTAAATGCGTGCTAAAATATGTTTAAAAAAAGTAGTGTTTTCATTGCTATCCGTGGTAATGGTACCAATAGGGGTAGATTTTATACTAAAATTTTATACTTAAATTTTATTATTATTTTTCGACTATTATTCACATCGGTATACGTCTTAATCCTAGAAGTAAACCTTACAAAGGAAAATTTAAATATTTTAAAAAAATTTTATGCTTGCAAAAATATTTTTAAATAAAGTTGCATTTTCATACGCGTTCATGGTTATGGCACCAATAAGTAATGATTTTATACTGAAATTCATTATTTTTATTTTCGATTATTTTGACAATGGTATACGTCTTGATGCCAGAAGAAAACCTTTCGAGTGTAAATTTTAATATTTTAAAAAAAATTAAATGCGTGCTAAAATATGTTTAAAAAAAGTAGCGTTTTCATTGCTATCCGTGGTAATGGTACCAATAGGGTTAGATTTTATACTAAAATTTTATACTAAAATTTTATTATTATTTTTCGACTATTATTCACATCGGTATACGTCTTAATACTAGAAGTAAATTTTACAAAGGAAAATTTAAATATTTTAAAAAAATTTTATGCTTGCAAAAATATTTTTAAATAAAGTGGCATTTTCATACGCGTTCATGGTTATGGCACCAATAAGTAATGATTTTATACTGAAATTCATTATTTTTATTTTCGATTATTATGACAATGGTATACGTCTTGATGCCAGAAGAAAACCTTTCGAGTGTAAATTTTAATATTTAAAAAAAAATTAAATGCGTGCTAAAATATGTTTAAAAAAAGTAGCGTTTTCATAGCTATCCGTGGTTTATGGTACCAATAGGGGTAGATTTTATACTAAAATTTTATTATTATTTTTCGACTATTATTCACATCGGTATACGTCTTTAATCCTAGAAGTAAACCTTACAAAGGAAAATTTAAATATTTTAAAAAAATTTTATGCTTGCAAAAATATTTTTAAATAAAGTGGCATTTTCTTACGCGTTCATGGTTATGGCACCAATAAGTAATGATTTTATACTGAAACTCATTATTTTTATTTTCGATTATTTTGACAATGGTATACGTCTTGATGCCAGAAGAAAACCTTTCGAGTGTAAATTTTAATATTTAAAAAAAAATTAAATGCGTGCTAAAATATGTTTAAAAAAAGTAGCGTTTTCATTGCTATCCGTGGTAATGGTACCAATAGGGTTAGATTTTATACTAAAATTTTATACTAAAATTTTATTATTATTTTTCGACTATTATTCACATCGGTATACGTCTTAATCCTAGAAGTAAATCTTACAAAGGAAAATTTAAATATTTTAAAAAAATTTTATGCTTGCAAAAATATTTTTAAATAAAGTGGCATTTTCATACGCGTTCATGGTTATGGCACCAATAAGTAATGATTTTATACTGAAATTCATTATTTTTATTTTCGATTATTTTGACAATGGTATACGTCTTGATGCCAGAAGAAAACCTTTCGAGTGTAAATTTTAATATTTAAAAAAATTAAATGCGTGCTAAAATATGTTTAAAAAAAGTAGTGTTTTCATTGCTATCCGTGGTAATGGTACCAATAGGGGTAGATTTTATACTAAAATTTTATACTTAAATTTTATTATTATTTTTCGACTATTATTCACATCGGTATACGTCTTAATCCTAGAAGTAAACCTTACAAAGGAAAATTTAAATATTTTAAAAAAATTTTATGCTTGCAAAAATATTTTTAAATAAAGTTGCTTTTTCATACGCGTTCATGGTTATGGCACCAATAAGTAATGATTTTATACTGAAATTCATTATTTTTATTTTCGATTATTTTGACAATGGTATACGTCTTGATGCCAGAAGAAAACCTTTCGAGTGTAAATTTTAATATTTAAAAAAAAATTAAATGCGTGCTAAAATATGTTTAAAAAAAGTAGCGTTTTCATTGCTATCCGTGGTAATGGTACCAAAAGGGGTAGATTTTATACTAAAATTTTATACTAAAATTTTATTATTATTTTTCGACTATTATTCACATCGGTATACGTCTTAATCCTAGAAGTAAACCTTACAAAGGAAAATTTAAATATTTTAAAAAAATTTTATGCTTGCAAAAATATTTTTAAATAAAGTTGCATTTTCATACGCGTTCATGGTTATGGCACCAATAAGTAATGATTTTATACTGAAATTCATTATTTTTATTTTCGATTATTATGACAATGGTATACGTCTTGATGCCAGAAGAAAACCTTTCGAGTGTAAATTTTAATATTTAAAAAAAAATTAAATGCGTGCTAAAATATGTTTAAAAAAAGTAGTGTTTTCATTGCTATCCGTGGTAATGGTACCAATAGGGGTAGATTTTATACTAAAATTTTATACTTAAATTTTATTATTATTTTTCGACTATTATTCACATCGGTATACGTCTTAATCCTAGAAGTAAACCTTACAAAGGAAAATTTAAATATTTTAAAAAAATTTTATGCTTGCAAAAATATTTTTAAATAAAGTTGCATTTTCATACGCGTTCATGGTTATGGCACCAATAAGTAATGATTTTATACTGAAATTCATTATTTTTATTTTCGATTATTTTGACAATGGTATACGTCTTGATGCCAGAAGAAAACCTTTCGAGTGTAAATTTTAATATTTAAAAAAAAATTAAATGCGTGCTAAAATATGTTTAAAAAAAGTAGCGTTTTCATTGCTATCCGTGGTAATGGTAACAATAGGGGTAGATTTTATACTAAAATTTTATACTAAAATTTTATTATTATTTTTCGACTATTATTCACATCGGTATACGTCTTAATCCTAGAAGTAAACCTTACAAAGGAAAATTTAAATATTTTAAAAAAATTTTATGCTTGCAAAAATATTTTTAAATAAAGTGGCATTTTCATACGCGTTCATGGTTATGGCACCAATAAGTAATGATTTTATACTGAAATTTATTATTTTTATTTTCGATTATTTTGACAATGGTATACGTCTTGATGCCTGAAGAAAACCTTTCGAGTGTAAATTTTAATATTTAAAAAAAAACTCAATGCGTGCTAAAATATGTTTAAAAAAAGTAGCGTTTTCATTGCTATCCGTGGTAATGGTACCAATGGGGGTAGATTTTATACTAAAATTTTATACTAAAATTTTAATATTATTTTTCGACTATTATTCACATCGGTATACGTCTTAATCCTAGAAGTAAACCTTACAAAGGAAAATTTAAATATTTTTAAAAAATTTTATGCTTGCAAAAATATTTTTAAATAAAGTGGCATTTTCATACGCGTTCATGGTTATGGCACCAATAAGTAATGATTTTATACTGAAATTCATATTTTTCTTTTCGATTATTTTGACAATGGTATACGTCTTGATGCCAGAAGAAAACCTTTCGAGTGTAAATTTTAATATTTAAAAAAAAATTAAATGCGTGCTAAAATATGTTTAAAAAAAGTAGCGTTTTCATTGCTATCCGTGGTAATGGTACCAATAGGGGTAGATTTTATACTAAAATTTTATACTAAAATTTTATTATTATTTTTCGACTATTATTCACATCGGTATACGTCTTAATCCTAGAAGTATACCTTACAAAGGAAAATTTAAATATTTTAAAAAATTTTTATGCTTGCAAAAATATTTTTAAATAAAGTGGCATTTTCATACGCGTTCATGGTAATGGCACCAATAAGTAATGATATTATACTGAAATTCATTATTTTTATTTTCGATTATTTTGACAATGGTATACGTCTTGATGCCAGAAGAAAACCTTTCGAGTGTAAATTTTAATATTTAAAAAAAAATTAAATGCGTGCTAAAATATGTTTAAAAAAAGTAGCGTTTTCATTGCTATCCGTGGTAATGGTACCAATAGGGGTAGATTTTATACTAAAATTTTATACTAAAATTTTATTATTATTTTTCGACTATTATTCACATCGGTATACGTCTTAATCCTAGAAGTAAACCTTACAAAGGAAAATTTAAATATTTTTAAAAAATTTTATGCTTGCAAAAATATTTTTAAATAAAGTGGCATTTTCATACGCGTTCATGGTTATGGCACCAATAAGTAATGATTTTATACTGAAATTCATTATTTTTATTTTCGATTATTTTGACAATGGTATACGTCTTGATGCCAGAAGAAAACCTTTCGAGTGTAAATTTTAATATTTAAAAAAAAATTAAATGCGTTGTAAAATATGTTTAAAAAAAGTAGCGATTTCATTGCTATCCGTGGTAATGGTACCAATAGGGGTAGATTTTATACTAAAATTTTATTATTATTTTTCGACTATTATTCACATCGGTATACGTCTTAATCCTAGAAGTAAACCTTACAAAGGAAAATTTAAATATTTTAAAAAAATTTTATGCTTGCAAAAATATTTTTAATAAAGTGGCATTTTCATACGCGTTCATGGTTATGGCACCAATAAGTAATGATTTTATACTGAAATTCATTATTTTTATTTTCGATTATTTTGACAATGGTATACGTCTTGATGCCAGAAGAAAACCTTTTGAGTGTAAATTTTAATATTTAAAAAAAAATTAAATGGGTGTAAAATATGTTTAAAAAAAGTAGCGTTTTCATTGCTATCCGTGGTAATGGTACCAATAGGGGTAGATTTTATACTAAAATTTTATACTAAAATTTTAATATTATTTTTCGACTATTATTCACATCGGTATACGTCTTAATCCTAGAAGTAAACCTTACAAAGGAAAATTTAAATATTTTTAAAAAATTTTATGCTTGCAAAAATATTTTTAAATAAAGTGGCATTTTCATACGCGTTCATGGTTATGGCACCAATAAGTAATGATTTTATACTGAAATTCATATTTTTCTTTTCGATTATTTTGACAATGGTATACGTCTTGATGCCAGAAGAAAACCTTTCGAGTGTAAATTTTAATATTTAAAAAAAAATTAAATGGGTGCTAAAATATGTTTAAAAAAAGTAGCGTTTTCATTGCTATCCGTGGTAATGGTACCAATAGGGGTAGATTTTATACTAAAATTTTATACTAAAATTTTAATATTATTTTTCGACTATTATTCACATCGGTATACGTCTTAATCCTAGAAGTAAACCTTACAAAGGAAAATTTAAATATTTTTAAAAAATTTTATGCTTGCAAAAATATTTTTAAATAAAGTGGCATTTTCATACGCGTTCATGGTTATGGCACCAATAAGTAATGATTTTATACTGAAATTCATATTTTTCTTTTCGATTATTTTGACAATGGTATACGTCTTGATGCCAGAAGAAAACCTTTCGAGTGTAAATTTTAATATTTAAAAAAAAATTAAATGCGTGCTAAAATATGTTTAAAAAAAGTAGCGTTTTCATTGCTATCCGTGGCAATGGTACCAATAGGGGTAGTTTTTATACTAAAATTTTATTATTATTTTTCGACTATTATTCACATCGGTATACGTCTTAATCCTAGAAGTAAACCATACAAAGGAAAATTTAAATATTTTAAAAAATTTTTATGCTTGCAAAAATATTTTTAAATAAAGTGGCATTTTCATACGCGTTCATGGTTATGGCACCAATAAGTAATGATTTTATACTGAAATTCATTATTTTTATTTTCGATTATTTTGACAATGGTATACGTCTTGATGCCAGAAGAAAACCTTTTGAGTGTAAATTTTAATATTTAAAAAAAAATTAAATGCGTGCTAAAATATGTTTAAAAAAAGTAGAGTTTTCATTGCTATCCGTGGTAATGGTACCAATAGGGGTAGATTTTATACTAAAATATTATACTAAAATTTTATTATTATTTTTCGACTATTATTCACATCGGTATACGTCTTAATCCTAGAAGTAAACCTTACAAAGGAAAATTTAAATATTTTAAAAAAATTTTATGCTTGCAAAAATATTTTTAAATAAAGTGGCATTTTCATACGCGTTCATGGTTATGGCACCAATAAGTAATGATTTTATACTGAAATTCATATTTTTCTTTTCGATTATTTTGACAATGGTATACGTCTTGATGCCAGAAGAAAACCTTTCGAGTGTAAATTTTAATATTTAAAAAAAAATTAAATGGGTGCTAAAATATGTTTAAAAAAAGTAGCGTTTTCATTGCTATCCGTGGTAATGGTACCAATAGGGGTAGATTTTATACTAAAATTTTATACTAAAATTTTATTATTATTTTTCGACTATTATTCACATCGGTATACGTCTTAATCCTAGAAGTAAACCTTACAAAGGAAAATTTAAATATTTTTAAAAAATTTTATGCTTGCAAAAATATTTTTAAATAAAGTGGCATTTTCATACGCGTTCATGGTTATGGCACCAATAAGTAATGATTTTATACTGAAATTCATATTTTTCTTTTCGATTATTTTGACAATGGTATACGTCTTGATGCCAGAAGAAAACCTTTCGAGTGTAAATTTTAATATTTAAAAAAAAATTAAATGGGTGTAAAATATGTTTAAAAAAAGTAGCGTTTTCATTGCTATCCGTGGTAATGGTACCAATAGGGGTAGATTTTATACTAAAATTTTATACTAAAATTTTAATATTATTTTTCGACTATTATTCACATCGGTATACGTCTTAATCCTAGAAGTAAACCTTACAAAGGAAAATTTAAATATTTTTAAAAAATTTTATGCTTGCAAAAATATTTTTAAATAAAGTGGCATTTTCATACGCGTTCATGGTTATGGCACCAATAAGTAATGATTTTATACTGAAATTCATTATATTTATTTTCGATTATTTTGACAATGGTATACGTCTTGATGCCAGAAGAAAACCTTTCGAGTGTAAATTTTAATATTTAAAAAAAAATTAAATGCGTGCTAAAATATGTTTAAAAAAAGTAGCGATTTCATTGCTATCCGTGGTAATGGTACCAATAGGGGCAGATTTTATACTAAAATTTTATACTAAAATTTTATTATTTTTCGACTATTATTCACATCGGTATACGTCTTAATCCTAGAAGTAAACCTTACAAAGGAAAATTTAAATATTTTAAAAAAATTTTATGCTTGCAAAAATATTTTTAAATAAAGTGGCATTTTCATACGCGTTCATGGTTATGGCACCAATAAGTAATGATTTTATACTGAAATTCATTATTTTTATTTTCGATTATTTTGACAATGGTATACGTCTTGATGCCAGAAGAAAACCTTTTGAGTGTAAATTTTAATATTTAAAAAAAAATTAAATGCGTGCTAAAATATGTTTAAAAAAAGTAGAGTTTTCATTGCTATCCGTGGTAATGGTACCAATAGGGGTAGATTTTATACTAAAATTTTATACTAAAATTTTATTATTATTTTTCGACTATTATTCACATCGGTATACGTCTTAATCCTAGAAGTAAACCTTACAAAGGAAAATTTAAATATTTTAAAAAAATTTTATGCTTGCAAAAATATTTTTAAATAAAGTGGCATTTTCATACGCGTTCATGGTTATGGCACCAATAAGTAATGATTTTATACTGAAATTCATATTTTTCTTTTCGATTATTTTGACAATGGTATACGTCTTGATGCCAGAAGAAAACCTTTCGAGTGTAAATTTTAATATTTAAAAAAAAATTAAATGGGTGCTAAAATATGTTTAAAAAAAGTAGCGTTTTCATTGCTATCCGTGGTAATGGTACCAATAGGGGTAGATTTTATACTAAAATTTTATACTAAAATTTTATTATTATTTTTCGACTATTATTCACATCGGTATACGTCTTTATCCTAGAAGTAAACCTTACAAAGGAAAATTTAAATATTTTTAAAAAATTTTATGCTTGCAAAAATATTTTTAAATAAAGTGGCATTTTCATACGCGTTCATGGTTATGGCACCAATAAGTAATGATTTTATACTGAAATTCATATTTTTCTTTTCGATTATTTTGACAATGGTATACGTCTTGATGCCAGAAGAAAACCTTTCGAGTGTAAATTTTAATATTTAAAAAAAAATTAAATGGGTGTAAAATATGTTTAAAAAAAGTAGCGTTTTCATTGCTATCCGTGGTAATGGTACCAATAGGGGTAGATTTTATACTAAAATTTTATACTAAAATTTTAATATTATTTTTCGACTATTATTCACATCGGTATACGTCTTAATCCTAGAAGTAAACCTTACAAAGGAAAATTTAAATATTTTTAAAAAATTTTATGCTTGCAAAAATATTTTTAAATAAAGTGGCATTTTCATACGCGTTCATGGTTATGGCACCAATAAGTAATGATTTTATACTGAAATTCATTATATTTATTTTCGATTATTTTGACAATGGTATACGTCTTGATGCCAGAAGAAAACCTTTCGAGTGTAAATTTTAATATTTAAAAAAAAATTAAATGCGTGCTAAAATATGTTTAAAAAAAGTAGCGATTTCATTGCTATCCGTGGTAATGGTACCAATAGGGGTAGATTTTATACTAAAATTTTATACTAAAATTTTATTATTATTTTTCGACTATTATTCACATCGGTATACGTCTTAATCCTAGAAGTAAACCTTACAAAGGAAAATTTAAATATTTTAAAAAAATTTTATGCTTGCAAAAATATTTTTAAATAAAGTGGCATTTTCATACGCGTTCATGGTTATGGCACCAATAAGTAATGATTTTATACTGAAATTCATTATTTTTATTTTCGATTATTTTGACAATGGTATACGTCTTGATGCCAGAAGAAAACCTTTCGAGTGTAAATTTTAATATTTAAAAAAAAATTCAATGCGTGCTAAAATATGTTTAAAAAAAGTAGCGTTTTCATTGCTATCCGTGGTAATGGTACCAATAGGGGTAGATTTTATACTAAAATTTTATACTAAAATTTTAATATTATTTTTCGACTATTATTCACATCGGTATACGTCTTAATCCTAGAAGTAAACCTTACAAAGGAAAATTTAAATATTTTTAAAAAATTTTATGCTTGCAAAAATATTTTTAAATAAAGTGGCATTTTCATACGCGTTCATGGTTATGGCACCAATAAGTAATGATTTTATACTGAAATTCATATTTTTCTTTTCGATTATTTTGACAATGGTATACGTCTTGATGCCAGAAGAAAACCTTTCGAGTGTAAATTTTAATATTTAAAAAAAAATTAAATGGGTGCTAAAATATGTTTAAAAAAAGTAGCGTTTTCATTGCTATCCGTGGTAATGGTACCAATAGGGGTAGATTTTATACTAAAATTTTATACTAAAATTTTATTATTATTTTTCGACTATTATTCACATCGGTATACGTCTTAATCCTAGAAGTAAACCTTACAAAGGAAAATTTAAATATTTTTAAAAAATTTTATGCTTGCAAAAATATTTTTAAATAAAGTGGCATTTTCATACGCGTTCATGGTTATGGCACCAATAAGTAATGATTTTATACTGAAATTCATATTTTTCTTTTCGATTATTTTGACAATGGTATACGTCTTGATGCCAGAAGAAAACCTTTCGAGTGTAAATTTTAATATTTAAAAAAAAATTAAATGCGTGCTAAAATATGTTTAAAAAAAGTAGCGTTTTCATTGCTATCCGTGGTAATGGTACCAATAGGGGTAGTTTTTATACTAAAATTTTATACTAAAATTTTATTATTATTTTTCGACTATTATTCACATCGGTATACGTCTTAATTCTAGAAGTAAACCATACAAAGGAAAATTTAAATATTTTAAAAAATTTTTATGCTTGCAAAAATATTTTTAAATAAAGTGGCATTTTCATACGCGTTCATGGTTATGGCACCAATAAGTAATGATTTTATACTGAAATTCATTATTTTTATTTTCGATTATTTTGACAATGGTATACGTCTTGATGCCAGAAGAAAACCTTTCGAGTGTAAATTTTAATATTTAAAAAAAAATTAAATGCGTGCTAAAATATGTTTAAAAAAAGTAGCGATTTCATTGCTATCCGTGGTAATGGTACCAATAGGGGTAGATTTTATACTAAAATTTTATACTAAAATTTTATTATTATTTTTCGACTATTATTCACATCGGTATACGTCTTAATCCTAAAAGTAAACCTTACAAAGGAAAATTTAAATATTTTAAAAAAATTTTATGCTTGCAAAAATATTTTTAAATAAAGTGGCATTTTCATACGCGTTCATGGTTATGGCACCAATAAGTAATGATTTTATACTGAAATTCATTATTTTTATTTTCGATTATTTTGACAATGGTATACGTCTTGATGCCAGAAGAAAACCTTTCGAGTGTAAATTTTAATATTTAAAAAAAAATTAAATGCGTGCTAAAATATGTTTAAAAAAAGTAGCGTTTTCATTGCTATCCGTGGTAATGGTACCAATAGGGGCAGATTTTATACTAAAATTTTATACTAAAATTTTATTATTTTTCGACTATTATTCACATCGGTATACGTCTTAATCCTAGAAGTAAACCTTACAAAGGAAAATTTAAATATTTTAAAAAAATTTTATGCTTGCAAAAATATTTTTAAATAAAGTGGCATTTTCATACGCGTTCATGGTTATGGCACCAATAAGTAATGATTTTATACTGAAATTCATTATTTTTATTTTCGATTATTTTGACAATGGTATACGTCTTGATGCCAGAAGAAAACCTTTTGAGTGTAAATTTTAATATTTAAAAAAAAATTAAATGCGTGCTAAAATATGTTTAAAAAAAGTAGAGTTTTCATTGCTATCCGTGGTAATGGTACCAATAGGGGTAGATTTTATACTAAAATTTTATACTAAAATTTTATTATTATTTTTCGACTATTATTCACATCGGTATACGTCTTAATCCTAGAAGTAAACCTTACAAAGGAAAATTTAAATATTTTAAAAAAATTTTATGCTTGCAAAAATATTTTTAAATAAAGTGGCATTTTCATACGCGTTCATGGTTATGGCACCAATAAGTAATGATTTTATACTGAAATTCATTATTTTTATTTTCGATTATTTTGACAATGGTATACGTCTTGATGCCAAAAGAAAACCTTTCGAGTGTAAATTTTAATATTTAAAAAAAAATTAAATGCGTGCTAAAATATGTTTAAAAAAAGTAGCGTTTTCATTGCTATCCGTGGTAATGGTACCAATAGGGGTAGATTTTATACTAAAATTTACTACTAAAATTTTATTATTATTTTTCGACTATTATTCACATCGGTATACGTCTTAATCCTAGAAGTAAACCTTACAAAGGAAAATTTAAATATTTTAAAAAAATTTTATGCTTGCAAAAATATTTTTAAATAAAGTGGCATTTTCATACGCGTTCATGGTTATGGCACCAATAAGTAATGATTTTATACTGAAATTCATTATTTTTATTTTCGATTATTTTGACAATGGTATACGTCTTGATGCCAGAAGAAAACCTTTCGAGTGTAAATTTTAATATTAAAAAAAAAAATTAAATGCGTGCTAAAATATGTTTAAAAAAAGTAGCGTTTTCATTGCTATCCGTGGTAATGGTACCAATAGGGGTAGATTTTATACTAAAATTTTATACTAAAATTTTATTATTATTTTTCGACTATTATTCACATCGGTATACGTCTTAATCCTAGAAGTAAACCTTACAAAGGAAAATTTAAATATTTTAAAAAAAATTTATGCTTGCAAAATTATTTTTAAATAAAGTGGCATTTTCATACGCGTTCATGGTTATGGCACCAATAATTAATGATTTTATACTGAAATTCATTATTTTTATTTTCGATTATTTTGACAATGGTATACGTCTTGATGCCAGAAGAAAACCTTTCGAGTGTAAATTTTAATAAAAAAAAAAAATTAAATGCGTGCTAAAATATGTTTAAAAAAAGTAGCGTTTTCATTGCTATCCGTGGTAATGGTACCAATAGGGGTAGATTTTATACTAAAATTTTATACTAAAATTTTATTATTATTTTTCGACTATTATTCACATCGGTATACGTCTTAATCCTAGAAGTAAACCTTACAAAGGAAAATTTAAATGTTTTAATAAAATTTTATACTTGCAAAAATATTTTTAAATAAAGTGGCATTTTCATACGCGTTCATGGTTATGGCACCAATAAGTAATGATTTTATACTGAAATTCATTATTTTTATTTTCGATTATTTTGACAATGGTATACGTCTTGATGCCAGAAGAAAACCTTTCGAGTGTAAATTTTAATATTTAAAAAAAAATTAAATGCGTGCTAAAATATGTTTAAAAAAAGTAGCGTTTTCCTTGCTATCCGTGGTAATGGTACCAATAGGGGTAGATTTTATACTAAAATTTTATACTATAATTTTATTATTATTTTTCGACTGTTATTCACATCGGTATACGTCTTAATCCTAGAAGTAAACCTTACAAAGGAAAATTTAAATATTTTAAAAAAATTTTATGCTTGCAAAAATATTTTTAAATAAAGTGGCATTTTCATACGCGTTCATGGTTATGGCACCAATAAGTAATGATTTTATACTGAAATTCATTATTTTTATTTTCGATTATTTTGACAATGGTATACGTCTTGATGCCAGAAGAAAACCTTTCGAGTGTAAATTTTAATATTTAAAAAAAAATTCAATGCGTGCGAAAATATGTTTAAAAAAAGTAGCGTTTTCATTGCTATCCGTGGTAATGGTACCAATAGGGGTAGATTTTATACTAAAATTTTATACTAAAATTTTAATATTATTTTTCGACTATTATTCACATCGGTATACGTCTTAATCCTAGAAGAAAACCTTACAAAGGAAAATTTAAATATTTTTAAAAAATTTTATGCTTGCAAAAATATTTTTAAATAAAGTGGTATTTTCATACGCGTTCATGGTTATGGCACCAATAAGTAATGATTTTATACTGAAATTCATTATTTTTATTTTCGATTATTTTGACAATGGTATACGTCTTGATGCCAGAAGAAAACCCTTTGAGTGTAAATTTTAATATTTAAAAAAAAATTAAATGCGTGCTAAAATATGTTTAAAAAAAGTAGAGTTTTCATTGCTATCCGTGGTAATGGTACCAATAGGGGTAGATTTTATACTAAATTTTTATACTAAAATTTTATTATTATTTTTCGACTATTATTCACATCGGTATACGTCTTAATCCTAGAAGTAAACCTTACAAAGGAAAATTTAAATATTTTAAAAAAATTTTATGCTTGCAAAAATATTTTTAAATAAAGTGTCATTTTCATACGCGTTCATGGTTATGGCACCAATAAGTAATGATTTTATACTGAAATTCATTATTTTTATTTTCGATTATTTTGACAATGGTATACGTCTTGATGCCAGAAGAAAACCTTTCGAGTGTAAATTTTAATATTTAAAAAAAAATTAAATGCGTTGTAAAATATGTTTAAAAAAAGTAGCGATTTCATTGCTATCCGTGGTAATGGTACCAATAGGGGTAGATTTTATACTAAAATTTTATACTAAAATTTTATTATTATTTTTCGACTATTATTCACATCGGTATACGTCTTAATCCTAGAAGTAAACCTTACAAAGGAAAATTTAAATATTTTAAAAAAATTTTATGCCTGGAAAAATATTTTTAAATAAAGTGGCATTTTCATACGCGTTCATGGTTATGGCACCAATAAGTAATGATTTTATACTGAAATTCATTATTTTTATTTTCGATTATTTTGACAACGGTATACGTCTTGATGCCAGAAGAAAAACTTTCGAGTGTAAATTTTAATATTTAAAAAAAAATTAAATGCGTGCTAAAATATGTTTAAAAAAAGTAGCGATTTCATTGCTATCCGTGGTAATGGTACCAATAGGGGTAGATTTTATACTAAAATTTTATACTAAAATTTTATTATTATTTTTCGACTATTATTCACATCGGTATACGTCTTAATCCTAGAAGTAAACCTTACAAAGGAAAATTTAAATATTTTAAAAAAATTTTATGCTTGCAAAAATATTTTTAAATAAAGTGGCATTTTCATACGCGTTCATGGTTATGGCACCAATAAGTAATGATTTTATACTGAAATTCATATTTTTCTTTTCGATTATTTTGACAATGGTATACGTCTTGATGCCAGAAGAAAACCTTTCGAGTGTAAATTTTAATATTTAAAAAAAAATTAAATGCGTGCTAAAAAATGTTTAAAAAAAGTAGCGTTTTCATTGCTATCCGTGGTAATGGTACCAATAGGGGTAGATTTTATACTAAAATTTTTACTAAAATTTTATTATTATTTTTCGACTATTATTCACATCGGTATACGTCTTAATCCTAGAAGTAAACCTTACAAAGGAAAATTTAAATATTTTAAAAAATTTTTATGCTTGCAAAAATATTTTTAAATAAAGTGGCATTTTCATACGCGTTCATGGTTATGGCACCAATAAGTAATGATTTTATACTGAAATTCATTATTTTTATTTTCGATTATTTTGACAATGGTATACGTCTTGATGCCAGAAGAAAACCTTTCGAGTGTAAATTTTAATATTTAAAAAAAAATTAAATGCGTGCTAAAATATGTTTAAAAAAAGTAGCGTTTTCATTGCTATCCGTGGTAATGGTACCAATAGGGGTAGATTTTATACTAAAATTTTATACTAAAATTTTATTATTTTTCGACTATTATTCACATCGGTATACGTCTTAATCCTAGAAGTAAACCTTACAAAGGAAAATTTAAATATTTTAAAAAAATTTTATGCTTGCAAAAATATTTTTAAATAAAGTGGCATTTTCATACGCGTTCATGGTTATGGCACCAATAAGTAATGATTTTATACTGAAATTCATTATTTTTATTTTCGATTATTTTGACAATGGTATACGTCTTGATGCCAGAAGAAAACCTTTTGAGTGTAAATTTTAATATTTAAAAAAAAATTCAATGCGTGCTAAAATATGTTTAAAAAAAGTAGAGTTTTCATTGCTATCCGTGGTAATGGTACCAATAGGGGTAGATTTTATACTAAAATTTTATACTAAAATTTTATTATTATTTTTCGACTATTATTCACATCGGTATACGTCTTAATCCTAGAAGTAAACCTTACAAAGGAAAATTTAAATGTTTTAAAAAAATGTATACTTGCAAAAATATTTTTAAATAAAGTGGCATTTTCTTCCGCGTTCATGGTTATGGCACCAATAAGTAATGATTTTATACTGAAATTCATTATTTTTATTTTCGATTATTTTGACAATGGTATACGTCTTGATGCCAGAAGAAAACCTTTCGAGTGTAAATTTTAATATTTAAAAAAAAATTAAATGCGTGCTAAAATATGTTTAAAAAAAGTAGCGATTTCATTGCTATCCGTGGTAATGGTACCAATAGGGGTAGATTTTATACTAAAATTTTATACTAAAATTTTATTATTATTTTTCGACTATTATTCACATCGGTATACGTCTTAATCCTAGAAGTAAACCTTACAAAGGAAAATTTAAATATTTTAAAAAAATTTTATGCTTGCAAAAATATTTTTAAATAAAGTGGCATTTTCATACGCGTTCATGGTTATGGCACCAATAAGTAATGATTTTATACTGAAATTCATTATTTTTATTTTCGATTATTTTGACAATGGTATACGTCTTGATGCCAGAAGAAAACCTTTCGAGTGTAAATTTTAATATTTAAAAAAAAATTCAATGCGTGCTAAAATATGTTTAAAAAAAGTAGCGTTTTCATTGCTATCCGTGGTAATGGTACCAATAGGGGTAGTTTTTATACTAAAATTTTATACTAAAATTTTAATATTATTTTTCGACTATTATTCACATCGGTATACGTCTTAATCCTAGAAGTAAACCTTACAAAGGAAAATTTAAATATTTTTAAATAAAGTGGCATTTTCATACGCGTTCATGGTTATGGCACCAATAAGTAATGATTTTATACTGAAATTCATATTTTTCTTTTCGATTATTTTGACAATGGTATACGTCTTGATGCCAGAAGAAAACCTTTCGAGTGTAAATTTTAATATTTAAAAAAAAATTAAATGCGTGCTAAAATATGTTTAAAAAAAGTAGCGTTTATATTGCTATCCGTGGTAATGGTACCAATAGGGTTAGATTTTATACTAAAATTTTATACTAAAATTTTATTATTATTTTTCGACTATTATTCACATCGGTATACGTCTTAATCTTAGAAGTAAACCTTACAAAGGAAAATTTAAATATTTTAAAAAAATTTTATGCTTGCAAAAATATTTTTAAATAAAGTGGCATTTTCATACGCGTTCATGGTTATGGCACCAATAAGTAATGATTTTATACTGAAATTCATTATTTTTATTTTCGATTATTTTGACAATGGTATACGTCTTGATGCCAGAAGAAAACCTTTCGAGTGTAAATTTTAATATTTAAAAAAAAATTCAATGCGTGCTAAAATATGTTTAAAAAAAGTAGCGTTTTCATTGCTATCCGTGGTAATGGTACCAATAGGGGTAGATTTTATACTAAAATTTTATACTAAAATTTTATTATTATTTTTCGACTATTATTCACATCGGTATACGTCTTAATCCTAGAAGTAAACCTTACAAAGGAAAATTTAAATATTTTAAAAAAATTTTATGCTTGCAAAAATATTTTTAAATAAAGTGGCAATTTCATACGCGTTCATGGTTATGGCACCAATAAGTAATGATTTTATACTGAAATTCATTATTTTTATTTTCGATTATTTTGACAATGGTATACGTCTTGATGCCAGAAGAAAACCTTTCGAGTGTAAATTTTAATATTTAAAAAAAAATTAAATGCGTGGTAAAATATGTTTAAAAAAAGTAGCGATTTCATTGCTATCCGTGGTAATGGTACCAATAGGGGTAGATTTTATACTAAAATTTTATACTAAAATTTTATTATTATTTTTCGACTATTATTCACATCGGTATACGTCTTAATCCTAGAAGTAAACCTTACAAAGGAAAATTTAAATATTTTAAAAAAATTTTATGCTTGCAAAAATATTTTTCAATAAAGTGGCATTTTCATACGCGTTCATGGTTATGGCACCAATAAGTAATGATTTTATACTGAAATTCATTATTTTTATTTTCGATTATTTTGACAATGGTATACGTCTTGATGCCAAAAGAAAACCTTTTGAGTGTAAATTTTAATATTTAAAAAAAAATTGAATGCGTGCTAAAATATGTTTAAAAAAAGTAGCGTTCTCATTGCTATCCGTGGTAATGGTACCAATAGGGGTAGATTTTATACTAAAATTTTATACTAAAATTTTATTATTATTTTTCGACTATTATTCACATCGGTATACGTCTTAATCCTAGAAGTAAACCTTACAAAGGAAAATTTAAATATTTTAAAAAAATTTTATGCTTGCAAAAATATTTTTAAATAAAGTGGCATTTTCATACGGGTTCATGGTTATGGCACCAATAAGTAATGATTTTATACTGAAATTCATTATTTTTATTTTCGATTATTTTGACAATGGTATACGTCTTGATGCCAGAAGAAAACCTTTCGAGTGTAAATTTTAATATTTAAAAAAAAATTAAATGCGTGCTAAAATATGTTTAAAAAAAGTAGCGATTTCATTGCTATCCGTGGTAATGGTACCAATAGGGGTAGATTTTATACTAAAATTTTATACTAAAATTTTATTATTATTTTTCGACTATTATTCACATCGGTATACGTCTTAATCCTAGAAGTAAACCTTACAAAGGAAAATTTAAATATTTTAAAAAAATTTTATGCTTGCAAAAATATTTTTAAATAAAGTGGCATTTTCATACGCGTTCATGGTTATGGCACCAATAAGTAATGATTTTATACTGAAATTCATTATTTTTATTTTCGATTATTTTGACAATGGTATACGTCTTGATGCCAGAAGAAAACCTTTCGAGTGTAAATTTTAATATTTAAAAAAAAATTCAATGCGTGCTAAAATATGTTTAAAAAAAGTAGCGTTTTCATTGCTATCCGTGGTAATGGTACCAATAGGGGTAGATTTTATACTAAAATTTTATACTAAAATTTTAATATTATTTTTCGACTATTATTCACATCGGTATACGTCTTAATCCTAGAAGTAAACCTTACAAAGGAAAATTTAAATATTTTTAAAAAATTTTATGCTTGCAAAAATATTTTTAAATAAAGTGGCATTTTCATACGCGTTCATGGTTATGGCACCAATAAGTAATGATTTTATACTGAAATTCATATTTTTCTTTTCGATTATTTTGACAATGGTATACGTCTTGATGCCAGAAGAAAACCTTTCGAGTGTAAATTTTAATATTTAAAAAAAAATTAAATGCGTGCTAAAATATGTTTAAAAAAAGTAGCGTTTTCATTGCTATCCGTGGTAATGGTACCAATAGGGGTAGATTTTATACTAAAATTTTATACTAAAATTTTATTATTATTTTTCGACTATTATTCACATCGGTATACGTCTTAATCCTAGAAGTAAACCTTACAAAGGAAAATTTAAATATTTTAAAAAAATTTTATGCTTGCAAAAATATTTTTAAATAAAGTGGCATTTTCATACGCGTTCATGGTTATGGCACCAATAAGTAATTATTTTATACTGAAATTCATTATTTTTATTTTCGATTATTTTGACAATGGTATACGTCTTGATGCCAGAAGAAAACCTTTCGAGTGTAAATTTTAATATTTAAAAAAAAATTAAATGCGTGCTAAAATATGTTTAAAAAAAGTAGCGTTTTCATTGCTATCAGTGGTAATGGTACCAATAGGGGTAGATTTTATACTAAAATTTTATACTAAAATTTTATTATTTTTCGACTATTATTCACATCGGTATACGTCTTAATCCTAGAAGTAAACCTTACAAAGGAAAATTTAAATATTTTAAAAAAATTTTATGCTTGCAAAAATATTTTTAAATAAAGTGGCATTTTCATACGCGTTCATGTTTATGTCACCAATAAGTAATGATTTTCTACTGAAATTCATTATTTTTATTTTCGATTATTTTGACAATGGTATACGTCTTGATGCCAGAAGAAAACCTTTTGAGTGTAAATTTTATTTTTTAAAAAAAAATTAAATGCGTGCTAAAATATGTTTAAAAAAAGTAGCGTTTTCATTGCTATCCGTGGTAATGGTACCAATAGGGGTAGATTTTATACTAAAATTTTATACTTAAATTTTATTATTATTTTTCGACTATTATTCACATCGGTATACGTCTTAATCCTAGAAGTAAACCTTACAAAGGAAAATTTAAATATTTTAAAAAAATTTTATGCTTGCAAAAATATTTTTAAATAAAGAGGCAATTTCATACGCGTTCATGGTTATGGCACCAATAAGTAATGATTTTATACTGAAATTCATTATTTTTATTTTCGATTATTTTGACAATGGTATACGTCTTGATGCCAGAAGAAAACCTTTCGAGTGTAAATTTTAATATTTAAAAAAAAATTAAATGCGTGGTAAAATATGTTTAAAAAATGTAGCGATTTCATTGCTATCCGTGGTAATGGTACCAATAGGGGTAGATTTTATACAAAAATTTTATACTAAAATTTTATTATTATTTTTCGACTATTATTCACATCGGTATACGTATTTTTAGTTTTGTCCTAATTGTGTGTCTTTTAAAGGGAGTTGTGGGTCTTTTCCTATGGTTGGCTTTAAGCTAAAGACGCTGACGTCATCCGCAGGTCGCTAGCAACAGGCGTTAAGGATCTACAGACGTTTTTCTTTGTCTTTTTTATCACTTTTTCTCGTTTTCTCCAAATTGTGTGTCTTTTCAAGGGAGTTGTGGGTCTCTTTCAATAGATGGCTTCACGCTGAAGACGCTGACGTCATCATCAGGTCGCTGGTAACAGTCGTTTAAGAGCTGCAAGCTCTTTTCTTTGGTTTTTTATCACTTTTTGCTCGTTTTCTCCTAAATGTGTATCTTTTCAAGGGAGTTGTTTGTCTCTTCATATATAAAGCTTCACGCTGAAGACGCTGAAGTCATACGCAGATCGCTAGTAATAGTCGTTTAGGAGCTGCCGACGCTCTTCGTCATTTTTTATCTCGTATTGCTCGTTTACTCGTAAATATGTGGCTTTACAATGGAGTTGTGTGTCTCTACCTATGTAAGGCTTCACGCTGAAAGATGCTGACGTCATCCGCAGGTCGCTAGCAACAGTCGTTTAGGAGCTGCAGACACTCTTCGTCATTTTTTTTATCTCTTTTTGCTCGATAACTCCTAAATGTGTGTCTTTACAATGGAGTTGTGTGTTATTGCCTTTTGAAGACTTCACGCTGAAGACGCTGACGTCATTCGCAGGTCGCTAGTAACAGTCGTTTAGGAGCTACAGCCGTTTATCTTTTTCTTTTTTATAACATTTTGCTCGTTTTCTCCTGAATGTTTGTCTTTTCACGGGAGTTGTGGGTCTCTTTCAATGGAAGGCTTCCCGCTGAAGACGCTGGAAACATCATCATGTCGCTATCAACAGTCGTTTACGAGCTGCAGGCGCTTTTCTTTTTTTTTATCACGTTTTTTTTAATTTTGTCCTAATTGTGTGTCTTTTCAAGGGAGTTGTGGGTCTCTTTCAATAGATGGCTTCACGCTGAAGACGCTGAAAACATCATCATGTCGCTATCAACAGTCGTTTACGAGCTGCAGGCGCTTTTCATTTGTTTTTTATCACGTTTTTTTAGTTTTGTCCTAATTGTGTGTCTTTTCAAGGGAGTTGTGGGTCTTTTCCTATGGTTGGCTTTAAGCTAAAGACGCTGACGTCATCCGCAGGTCGCTAGCAACAGGCGTTAAGGATCTACAGACGTTTTTCTTTGTCTTTTTTATCACTTTTTCTCGTTTTCTCCTAATTGTGTGTCTTTTCAAGGGAGTTGTTTGTCTCTTCCTATATAAGGCTTCACGCTGAAGATGCTGTCGTCATCTGCTGGTCGCTAGAACAGTCGTTTAGGAGCTGCAGACACTCTTCGTCATTTTTTTTATCTCTTTTTGCTCGATAACTCCTAAATGTGTGTCTTTACAATGTCGTTGTGTGTTATTACCTTTGAAAGGCTTCACGCTGAAGACGCTGAAGTCATTCGCAGGTCGCTAGTAAAAGTCTTTTAGGAGCTACAGACGTTTTTCCTTTTCTTTTTTATAACTTTTTGCTCGTTTTCACCTAATTGTTTGTCTTTTCACGGGAGTTGTTGGTCTCTTTCAATGGAAGGCTTCACGCTGAAGACGCTGAAAACATCATCATGTCGCTATCAACAGTCGTTTACGAGCTGCAGGCGCTTTTCTTTTGTTTTTTATCACGTTTTTTTAGTTTTGTCCTAATTGTGTGTCTTTTCAAGGGAGTTGTGGGTCTTTTCCTATGGTTTGCTTTAAGCTAAAGACGCTGACGTCATCCGCAGGTCGCCAGCAACAGGCGTTAAGGATCTACAGACGTTTTTCTTTTTCTTTTTTATCACTTTTTCTGGTTTTCTCCTAATTGTGTGTCTTTTCAAGGGAGTTGTTTGTCTCTTCCTATATAAGACTTCACGCTGAAGATGCTGACGTCAACTTCTGGTCGCTAGTAACAGTCGTTTAGGAGCTGCAGACGCTCTTCGTCATTTTTTTATCTTTTTTTGCTCGATTACTCCTAAATGTGTGTCTTTACAATGGAGTTGTGTGATATTACCTTTTGAAGGCTTCACGCGGAAGACGCTGAAGTCATCCGCAGGTCGCTAGTAACAGGCGTTAAGGATCTACAGACGTTTTTCTTTGTCTTTTTTATCACTTTTTCTCGTTTTCTCCAAATTGTGTGTCTTTTCAAGGGAGTTGTGGGTCTCTTTCAATAGATGGCTTCACGCTGAAGACGCTGACGTCATCATCAGGTCGTTGGTAACAGTCGTTTAAGAGCTGCAAGCTCTTTTCTTTGGTTTTTTATCACTTTTTGCTCGTTTTCTCCTAAATGTGTATCTTTTCAAGGGAGTTGTTTGTCTCTTCATATATAAAGCTTCACGCTGAAGACGCTGAAGTCATACGCAGATCGCTAGTAATAGTCGTTTAGGAGCTGCCGACGCTCTTCGTCATTTTTTATCTCGTATTGCTCGTTTACTCGTAAATATGTGGCTTTACAATGGAGTTGTGTGTCTCTACCTATGTAAGGCTTCACGCTGAAAGATGCTGACGTCATCCGCAGGTCGCTAGCAACAGTCGTTTAGGAGCTGCAGACACTCTTCGTCATTTTTTTATCTCTTTTTGCTCGATAACTCCTAAATGTGTGTCTTTACAATGGAGTTGTGTGTTATTGCCTTTCGAAGACTTCACGCTGAAGACGCTGACGTCATTCGCAGGTCGCTAGTAACAGTCGTTTAGGAGCTACAGCCGTTTATCTTTTTCTTTTTTATAACATTTTGCTCGTTTTCTCCTGAATGTTTGTCTTTTCACGGGAGTTGTGGGTCTCTTTCAATGGAAGGCTTCCCGCTGAAGACGCTGGAAACATCATCATGTCGCTATCAACAGTCGTTTACGAGCTGCAGGCGCTTTTCATTTGTTTTTTATCACGTTTTTTTAGTTTTGTCCTAATTGTGTGTCTTTTAAAGGGAGTTGTGGGTCTTTTCCTATGGTTGGCTTTAAGCTAAAGACGCTGACGTCATCCGCAGGTCGCTAGCAACAGGCGTTAAGGATCTACAGACGTTTTTCTTTGTCTTTTTTATCACTTTTTCTCGTTTTCTCCAAATTGTGTGTCTTTTCAAGGGAGTTGTGGGTCTCTTTCAATAGATGGCTTCACGCTGAAGACGCTGACGTCATCATCAGGTCGCTGGTAACAGTCGTTTAAGAGCTGCAAGCTCTTTTCTTTGGTTTTTTATCACTTTTTGCTCGTTTTCTCCTAAATGTGTATCTTTTCAAGGGAGTTGTTTGTCTCTTCATATATAAAGCTTCACGCTGAAGACGCTGAAGTCATACGCAGATCGCTAGTAATAGTCGTTTAGGAGCTGCCGACGCTCTTCGTCATTTTTTATCTCGTATTGCTCGTTTACTCGTAAATATGTGGCTTTACAATGGAGTTGTGTGTCTCTACCTATGTAAGGCTTCACGCTGAAAGATGCTGACGTCATCCGCAGGTCGCTAGCAACAGTCGTTTAGGAGCTGAGGACACTCTTCGTCATTTTTTTTATCTCTTTTTGCTCGATAACTCCTAAATGTGTGTCTTTACAATGGAGTTGTGTGTTATTGCCTTTCGAAGACTTCACGCTGAAGACGCTGACGTCATTCGCAGGTCGCTAGTAACAGTCGTTTAGGAGCTACAGCCGTTTATCTTTTTCTTTTTTATAACATTTTGCTCGTTTTCTCCTGAATGTTTGTCTTTTCACGGGAGTTGTGGGTCTCTTTCAATGGAAGGCTTCCCGCTGAAGACGCTGGAAACATCATCATGTCGCTATCAACAGTAGTTTACGAGCTGCAGGCGCTTTTCATTTGTTTTTTATCACGTTTTTTTAGTTTTGTCCTAATTGTGTGTCTTTTCAAGGGAGTTGTGGGTCTTTTCCTATGGTTGGCTTTAAGCTAAAGACGCTGACGTCATCCGCAGGTCGCTAGCAACAGGCGTTAAGGATCTACAGACGTTTTTCTTTGTCTTTTTTATCACTTTTTCTCGTTTTCTCCTAATTGTGTGTCTTTTCAAGGGAGTTGTTTGTCTCTTCCTATATAAGGCTTCACGCTGAAGATGCTGTCGTCATCTGCTGGTCGCTAGAACAGTCGTTTAGGAGCTGCAGACACTCTTTGTCATTTTTTTTTATCTCTTTTTGCTCGATAACTCCTAAATGTGTGTCTTTACAATGTCATTGTGTGTTATTACCTTTGAAAGGCTTCACGCTGAAGACGCTGAAGTCATTCGCAGGTCGCTAGTAAAAGTCTTTTAGGAGCTACAGACGTTTTTCTTTTTCTTTTTTATAACTTTTTGCTCGTTTTCACCTAATTGTTTGTCTTTTCACGGGAGTTGTTGGTCTCTTTCAATGGAAGGCTTCACGCTGAAGACGCTGAAAACATCATCATGTCGCTATCAACAGTCGTTTACGAGCTGCAGGCGCTTTTCTTTTGTTTTTTATCACGTTTTTTTAGTTTTGTCCTAATTGTGTGTCTTTTCAAGGGAGTTGTGGGTCTCTTTCAATAGATGGCTTCACGCTGAAGACGCTGACGTCAACATCAGGTTTCTAGTAACGGTCGTTTAAGATCTGCAAGCTCTTTTCTTTTGTTTTTTATCACTTTTTGCTCGTTTTCTCCGAAATGTGTATCTTTTCAAGGGAGTTGTTTGTCTCTTCCTATATAAGGCTTCACGCTGAAGACGCTGAAGCCATCCGCAGGTCGGTAGTAATAGACGTTTAGGAGCTGCCGACTCTCTTCGTCATTTTTTATCTCGTTTTGCTCGTTTTCTCGTAAATATGTGGCTTTACAATGGAGTTATGTGTCTCTACCTATGTAAGGCTTCACGCTGAAAGTGCTGACGTCATATGCTGGTCGCTGGTAACAGTCGTTTAGGAGCTGCAGATGCTCTTCGTTATTTTTTTATCTTTTTCCTCGATAACTTCTAAATGTGTGTCTTTACAATGGAGTTGTGTGCTATTACCTTTAAATGGATTCACGCTGACGACGCTGACAACATCATCATGTCGCTATCAACAGTCGTTTACGAGCTGCAGGAGCTTTTCATTTGTTTTGTATCACGTTTTGTTAGTTTTGTCCTAATTGTGTGTCTTTTCAAGGGAGTTGTGGGTCTTTTCCTATGGTCGGCTTTAAGCTAAAGACGCTGACGTCATCCGCAGGTCGCTAGCAACAGGCGTTAAGGATCTACAGACGTTTTTCTTTTTCTTTTTTATCACTTTTTCTTGTTTTCTCCTAATTGTGTGTCTTTTGAAGTGAGTTGTTTGTCTCTTCCTATATAAGGCTTCACTCTTAAGATGCTGACGTCATTTGCTGGTCGCTAGTAACAGTCGTTTAGGAGCTGCAGACGCTCTTCGTCATTTTTTTTATCTCTTTTTGCTCGATAACTCCTAAATGTGTGTCTTTACAAAGGAGTTTTGTGTTATTACCTTTGGAAGGCTTCACGCTGAAGACGCTGACGTTAACCGCAGGTCGCTAGTAACAGGCGTTAAGGATCTACAGACGTTTTTCTTTTTATTTTTTATCACTTTTTCTCGTTTTCTCTTAATTGTGTGTCTTTTCAAGGGAGTTGTGGGTCTTTTCCTATAAATTGGCTTTAAGCTAAAGACGCTGACGTCATCCGCAGGTCGCTAGCAACAGGCGTTAAGGATCTACAGACGTTTTTCTTTTTCTTTTTTATCACTTTTACGTTTTCTCCTAATTGAGTGTCTTTTCGAGGGAGTAGTTTGTCTCTTCCTATATAGGGCTTCACGCTGAAGATGCTGACGTCATCTACTGGTCGCTAGTAACAGTCGTTTAGGAGCTGCAGACGCTCTTCGTCATTTTTTTTTACCTCTTTTTGCTCGATAACACCTTAATGTGTGTCTTTACAATGGAGTTGTGTGTTATTACCTTTGGAAGGCTTCACGCTGAAGACGCTGACGTCATCCGCAGGTCGCTATTAACGGGCGTTAAGGATCTACAAACGTTTTTCTTTTTCTTTTTTTTCACTTTTTCTCGTTTTCTCCTAATTGTGTGTCTATTCAAGGGAGTTGTGGGTCTTTTCCAATAGATGGCTACACGCTGAAGACGCTGACGTCATCATCAGGTCGCTAGTAACAGTCGTTTAAGAGCTGCAAGCTCTTTTCTTTTCTTTTTTATCACTTTTTCTCGTTTTCTCCTGATTGTGTGTCTTTTTAAGGGAGTTGTGGGTCGCTTTCAATAGATGGCTTCACGCTGAAGACGCTGACGTCATCCTCAGGTCGCTAGTAACAGTCGTTTAAGAGCTGCAAGCTATTTTCTTTGGTTTTTTATCACTTTTTGCTCGTTTTCTCCTAAATGTGTATCTTTTCAAGGGAGTTGTTTGTCTCTTTCTATATAAAGCTTCACGCTGAAGACGCTGAAATCATACGCAGGTCGCTAGTAATAGTCGTTTAGGAGCTGCCGACGCTCTTCGTCATTTTTTATCTCGTTTTGCTCGTTTACTCGTAAATATGTGGCTATACAATGGAGTTGTGTGTCTCTACCTATGTAAGGCTTCACGCTGAAAGTGCCTACGTTATCTGCTGGTCGCTGGTAACAGTCGTTTAGGAGCTGCAGACGCTCATCGTCATTTTTTTATGTTTTTTTGCTGGATAACTCCTAAATGTGTGTCTTTACAATGGAGTTGTGCGTCTTTACCTTTGGAAGGCTTCACGCTGAAGATGCTGACGTCATCATCATGTCGCTATCAACAGTCGTTTACGAGTTGCAGGCATTTTTCTTTTGTTTTTTATCACTTTTTGCTCGTTTTCTCCTAAATGTGTATCTTTTCAAGGGAGTTGTGTGTCTCTACCTATGTAAGGCATCACGCTGTAGATGCTGACGTCATCTGCAGGTCGCTTATAGCAGTTGTTTGTGAGCTGCAGGCGCTCTTCGTCATTTTTTATCTCTTTCTGCTCGTTTTCTCCTAAATGTGTGTCTTATCAAGGAAGTTGTGGGTCTCTTCCTATGCAACGCGTAACTCTGAAGACGCTGACGTCATCCACAGGTTGCTAGTAACAGTCGTTTAGGAGATACAGGCGTTTTTCTTTTGCTTATTATATTATTTTGATCGTTTTCTCCTAAATGTGTGTCTTCTCAATGGAGTTTATGGTCTTTCTATGAAAGGTTTTACGCTGAAGACGCTGACGTCATTTGCAGGTCACTAGTAAAAGCCTTTTAGGAGCTGCAGGCGCTTTTCTTTTAATTTTCAACACTTTTTGCTCTTTTTCTCCTAAATATGTGAGTTTTTAAGAGAGTTGAGTTATTTTTCTTGTGGAAGGCTTCACGCTGAAATAAATGACGTCATCTGCACGTCACTAGTAACAGACGTTTAGGAGATAAAGGCGTTTATCTTCTGTATTTTATCACTTTTTTATCGTTTTCTCCTAAATGTGTCTTTTCAAGGCAGTTGTGGTTCTGTTCCTATGGAAGGCATCACGCTGAAGACGCTGACGTCATTCGCAGGTCGCTAGTAGCAGTCGTTTACGAGCTGCAGGCGCGTTTCTTTTCTTTTTATCACTTTTACATCGTTTTCTCCTTAATGTGTGTCTTTACAAGGTAGTTGTCGGTCTCACCTATGGAAGGCTTAACGCTGAAGACGCTGACGTCATCTGCAGGTTCGTAGTAACAGTCGTTTAGTTGCTGTAGGCGCTTTTATTTTGTTTTTTACACTTTTTGCTCATTTTCTCCAAAATGTGTGTCTTTTCAAGGGAGGTGTGGGTCTCTTCCAATTGAAGGCTTCACACTGTAGACGCTGACATCATCATCAGGTCGCTAGTAACAGTCGTTTTAGAGCTGCAAGCGCTTATCTTTTGTTTTTTTTATCAATTTTTGCTCGTTTTCTCCTAAATGTGTGTCTTTTTAAGGTAGTGGTGTGGGCACTTGCTATAAAAGGCTTCACTCTGAAGACGTTGACGTCATTCGCAGAGTCGCCAGTAACAGTCGTTTAGGAGCTACATACGCTCTTCGTCATTTTTTTATCTCTTTTTGCTCGTTTTCTCCTAAATGTTTGTCTTTTCAAGAAAGTTGTGGGTCTTTTCTTATTAAAGGCTTCACGCTGAAGACGCTGACGTCATTCGAAGGTCGCTAGTAACAGTCGTTTAGGAGATAGAGACGTATTTCTTTTTCTTTTTTATCACTTTTTGCTCGTTTTCTCTTAATTGTTGGTCTTTTCAACGGAGTTGTGGGTCTCTTTCAATGGAACGCTTCAAGCTGAAGACTCTGACGTCATCATGAGGTCGCTAGCAACAGTCCTTTACGAGCTGCAGGCCATTTTCTTTTGTTTTTTATCTCGTTTTTCGTGTTTTTTCCTAATTGTGTGTATTTTCAAGGGAGTTTTGGGTATTTTCCAATAGATAGCTTCACGCTTAAGACGCTGACGTCATCATCATGTCGCTAAAAACAGTCGTTTTAGAGCTGCAAGCACTTTTCTTTTGTTTTTTATCACTTTTTGCTCGTTTTCTCCTAAATGTGTATCTTTTCAAGGGAGTTGTTTGTCTCTTCCTATATAAGGCTTCACGCTGAAGACGCTGAAGTCATCCGCAAGGCGCTAGTAAAAGTCGTTTAGGAGCTGCCGACGCTCTTCGTCTTTTTTTATCTCGTTTTGCTCCTTTACTCGAAAATATGTGTCTTTACCTTTGTAAGGCTTCACGCTGAAGACGCTGACGTCATCTGCTGGTCGCTGGTAACAGTCGTTTAGGAGCTGCAGACGCTATTCGTAATTTTTTTATCTCTTTTTGCTCGTTTACTCCTAAATGTCTGTCTTTACAATGGAGTTGTTTGTCTCTACCTATGGTAGGCTTCTCGCTGAAGACTCTGAAATCATCCGCAGGTCGCTAGTAACAGTCGTTTAGAAAATAAAATCGTTTTTATTTTGTTTTTTATCACTTTTTGCTCGTTTACTCCTAAATGTGTGTCTTTTCAAGGGAGTTGTGGGTCTCTTCCTATGAATGGCTACACGCTGAAGACCCTAAAGACATCTTCAAGTCGCTAGTCTTAGTCGTAAAGAAGCTGCAGGCCCTTATCTTTTGTTTTTTATCACTTTTTATTCGTTTTCTCTTAAATGTGTGTCTTATAAAGTGAGTTGTGGGTCTTTTCAGCGTGAAGCGTTCCTTGGTAGAGACACTCAACTCTATTGTAAAGACACATATTTAGGAGTAAACGAGCAAAAAGAGGTAAAAAAATTACGAAGAGCGTCGGCAGCTCCTAAACGACTGTTACTAGCGACCTGCGGATGACTTCAGCGTCTTTAGCGAAAAGCCTTCCATAGGAAAAGGCCCAAAACTTTCTTGAAACAACACACATTTAGGAGAAAACGAGCAGAAAGTGATAAAAATCAAAATAATACGCCTGTAGCTCCTAAATGAATGATACTAGCGACCTTCGGAAGACGTCAGCGTCTTTAGCGTTAAGCCTTTTATAGGAAGAGACCCACAACTCCCTTTAAAAGACATACAATGTTTAATAAAACAAGCAAAAAATGATAAAAAAAAGAAAAACGTCTGTATTTCCTTAACGACTGTTACTAGCGACCTGCGGATGACGTCAGCGTCTTCTGCGTGTGGCCTTTCATAGGAAAAGACACACAACTCACTTTATATGACACACATTTAAGAGAAAACGAGCAAAAAGTGATAAAAAACAAAAGAAAAGGGCCTGCAGCTTCTTTACGACTAAGACTAGCGACTTGTGGATGTCTTTAGGGTCTTCAGCGTGTAGCCATTAATAGGAAGAGACCCACAACTCCCTTGAAAAGACACACGTTTAGGAGTAAACGAGCAAAAAGTGATAAAAAACAAAATAAAAACGATTTTTGTTTCTAAACGACTGTTACTAGCGTCCTGCGGATGATTTCAGAGTCTTCAGCGAGAAGCCTACCATAGGTATAGACGCACAACTTCATTGTAAAGACAGACATTTAGAAGTAAACGAGCAAAAAGGGATAAAAAATGACGAATAGCGTCTGCAGCTCCTAAACGACTATTACCAGCGACCAGCAGATGACGTCAGCGTCTTCAGCGTAAAGCCTTACATAGGTAGAAACCCACAACTCCTTTGTAAAGACACACATTAAGGAGAAAACGATGTAAAAGTGATAAAAAGAAAAGAAACGCGCCTGCAGCTCGTAAACGACTGCTACTAGCGACCTGCGAATGACGTCAGCGTCTTCAGCGTGATGCCTTCCATAGGAACAGAACCACAACTGCCTTGAAAAGACACATTTAGGAGAAAACGATAAAAAAGTGATAAAATACAGAAGATAAACGCCTGTAGCACCTAAAAGACTGTTACTAGCGACCTCCGGATAACGTCAGCGTCTTCAGCGTGATCACTTCCATAGGAAGAGATACATAACTCTTTTAAAAAGATACACATTTAGGAGAAAACGATCAAAAAGTGATAATAAACAATAGGAAAACGCCTGTATCTCCTAAACGACTGTTACTAGCGACCTGCGGATTTCGTCAGCGTATTCATAGTTACGTGTTGCATAGGAAGACACCCACAACTTCCTTGATAAGACACACATTTAGGAGAAAACGAGCAAAAAGAGATAAAAAATGACGGCGAGCGCCTGAAGCTCCTAAACAACTGTTAGTAGCGACCTGCGGATGACGTCAGCGTCTTCTGCGTGTAGCCTTTCATAGGAAAAGACCCACAACTCACTTTATAAGACACACATTTTAGAGAAAACGAGCAAAAAGGGATAAAAAACAAAAGAAAAGGGCCTGCAGCTTCTTTACGACTAAGACTAGCGACTTGTGGATGTCTTTTGGGTCTTCAGTGTTAAGCCTTCCATAGGTAGAGACCGACAACTCCCTTGAAAAGACACACATTTAGGAGTAATTAAACAAAAAGTGATAAAAAACAAAATAAAAACGATTTTATTTTCTAAACGACTGTTACTAGCGACCTGCAGATGATTTCAGAGTCTTCAGCGAGAAGCTTACCATAGGTAGAGACACACAACTCCATTGTAAAAACAGACATTTAGGAGTTATTGAGCAAGAAAAGATAAAAAAAATGACGAAGAGCGTCTGCAGCTCCTAAACGACTGTTACCAGCGACCAGCAGATGACGTCAGCACTTTCAGCGTGAAGCCTTACAAAAGTAGAGACACACAACTCCATTGTAAAGCCACATATTTACAAATAAACGAGCAAAACGAGATAAAAAATGACGAAGAGCGTCGGCAGCACCTAAACGACTATTAATAGCGACCTGCGTATAACTTCAGCGTCTTCAGCGTGAAGCTTTATATAGCAAGAGACAAACAACTCCCTTGAAAAGATACACATTTAGGAGGTAAACGAGCAAAAAGTGATACAAAACCAAAGATAAGAGCTTGCAGCTCTTAAACGACTGTTACTAGCGACCTGATGATAACGTCAGCGTCTTCAGCGTGAAGCCATTTATTGGAAGAGACCCACAACTCCCTTAAAAAAAAACACAATTAGGAGAAAACGAGAAAAAGTGATAAAAATGAAAAAGAAAAACGTCTGTAGATCCTTAACGCCTGTTAATAGCGACCTGCGGATGACGTCAGCGTCTTCAGCGTGAAGCCTTTCAAAGGTAATAACACACAACTCCACTGTAAAGACACACATTTAGGAGTTATTGAGCAATAAGAGATAAAAAAAATGACGAAGAGCGTCTGCAGCTCCTAAACGACTGTTACTAGCGACCAACAGATGACATCAGCATCTTCAGCGTAAAGGCTAATGTAGGAAGAGACAAACAACTCCTTTTTAAAGACACACAATTAGGAGAAAACGAGAAAAAGTGATAAAAAAGAAAAAGAAAAACGTCTGTAGATCCTTAACGCCTGTTGCTAGCGACCTGTGGATGACGTCAGCGTCTTTAGCTTAAAGCCAACCATAGGAAACGACCCACAACTCCCTTGAAAAGACACACAATTAGGAAAAAACAAGCAAAACGTGATAAAAAACAAAGGAAAAGCGCCTTCAGATCGTAAACGACTGTTGATAGCGACATGATGATGACTACAGCGTCTTCAGCGTGAAGCCTTCCAAAGGTAAAGACACACAACTGAATTGTAAAGACACACATTTAGTAGTTAACGAGCAAAACGAGATAAAAAATGACGAAGAGCGTCGGCAGCTCCTAAACGACTATTACTAGCGACCTGCGTATGACTTCAGCGTCTTCAGCGTGAGGCTTTATATAGGAAGAGACAAACAACTCCCTTGAAAAGACAGATGACGTCAGCATCTTCAGCGTGAAGCCTTATATAGAAAGAGACAAACAACTCCCTTGAAAAGACACACAATTAGGAGAAAACGAGAAAAAGTGATAAAAAAGAAAAAGAAAAACGTCTGTAGATCCTTAACGCCTGTTGCTAGCGACCTGCGGATGACGTCAGCGTCTTTAGCTTAAAGCCAACCATAGGAAAAGACCCACAACTCCCTTGAAAAGTCACACAATTAGGACAAAACTAACAAAACATGATAAAAAACAAAAGAAATGCGCATGCAGCTCGTAAACATCTGTTGATAGCGACATGATGATGACGTCAGCGTCTTTATCGTGAAGACTTCCAAAGGTAAAGACACACAACTGAATTGTAAAGACACACATTTAGGAGTTATCGAGCAAAAAAAGATAAAAAAATGACGAAGAGAGTCGGCAGCTCCTAAACGACAATTACTAGCGACCTGCGTATGACTTCAGCGTCTTCAGCGTGAAGCTTTATATAGGAAGAGACAATCAACTCCCTAGAAAAGATACACATTTAAGGGAAATATAGCAAAAAGTGATAAAAAACAAAAGAAAAGAGCTTGCAGCTCTTAAACGACTGTTACTAGCGACCTGATGATGACGTCAGCGTCTTCAGCGTGAAGCTTTCCAAAGGTAATAACACACAACTCCTTTGTAAAGACACACATTTAGGAGTTATCGAGCAAAAAGAGTTAAAAAAAATGACGAAGAGCGTCTGCAGCTCCTTAACGACTGTTACTAGCGACCAGCAGTAGCGTCAGCATCTTAAGCGTGAAGCCTTATATAGGACGAGACCAACAACTACCTTGAAAAGACAAAAAATTAGGAGAAAACGAGCAAAAAGTAATAAAAATTAAAAATAAAAACGTCTGTAGCTCCTAAACGACTGTTACTAGCGACCTGCGAATGACGTCAGCGTCTTCAGCGTGAAGCCTTTTAAAGGTAATAACACACAACTCCATTGTAAAGACACACATTTAGGAGTTATCGAGCAAAAAGAGATAAAAAAAAATGACGAAGAGTGTCTGCATCCCCTAAACGACTAATGCAAGCGTCCTGCGGATGACGTCAGCATCCTTAGCTTAAAGCCAGGTATAGAAAAAGACCCACAACTCCCTTGAAAAGACACACAATTAGGAAAAAACAAGCAAAACGTGATAAAAAACAAAGGAAAAGCGCCTGCAGCTCGTAAACGACTGTTGATAGCGACATGTTGATGACGTCAGCGTCTTCAGCGTGAAGACTTCCAAAGGTAAACACACACAACTCCATTGTAAAGACACACATTTAAGGGTTTTCGAGCAAAAAAAGATAAAAAAATGACGAAGAGCGTCTGCAGCTCCTAAACGACTGTTACCAGCAACCAGCAGATGACGAAAGCACTTTCAGCGTGAAGCCTTACATAGGTAGAGACACACAACTCCATTGTAAAGCCACATATTTACGAGTAAACGAGCTAAACGAGATAAAAAATGACGAAGAGCGTCGGCAGCTCCTAAACGACTATAACCAGCGACCTGCGTATGACTTCAGCGTCTTCAGCGTGAAGGTTTATATAGGAAGAGACAAACAACTCCCTTGAAAAGACACACAATTAGAAGAAAACGAGAAAAAGTGATAAAAAAGAAAAAGAAAAACGTCTGTAGATCCTTAACGCCTGTTGCTAGCGACCTGCGGATGACGTCAGCGTCTTTAGCTTAAAGCCAAACATAGGAAAAGACCCACAACTCACTTGAAAATCACACAATTATGAAAAAACAAGCAAAACGTGATAAAAAACAAAGAAAAAGCGCCTGCAGCTCGTAAACGACTGTTGACAGCGACATGATGATGACGTCAGCGTCTTCAACGTGAAACCTTCCAAAGGTAATAACACTCAACTCCAATGTAAAGACACACATTTAGGAGTTATCGAGCAAAAAGAGATAAAAAAATGACGAAGAGCGTCTGCAGCTCCTAAACGCTTGTTACTAGCGACCTGCGGATGACGTCAGCATCTTCAGCGTGAAGCCTTACATAGGTAGAGACACACAACTCCATTTTAAAGCCACATATTTACGAGTAAACGAGCAAAACGAGATAAAAAATGACGAAGAGCGTTCGCAGCTCCTAAACGACTATTACTAGCGACCTGTGGATGACTTCAGCGTCTTTAGCTTAAAGCCAACCATAGGAAAAGACCCACAACTCCCTTGAAAAGACACACAATTAGGAAAAAACAAGCAAAACGTGATAAAAAACAAAGGAAAAGCGCCTGCAGCTCGTAAACGACTATTACTGGCGACCTGCGTATGACTTCAGCGTCTTCAGCGTGAAGATTTATATAGGAAGAGACAAACAACTCCCTTGAAAAGAAAAACAATTAGGAGAAAACGAGCAAAAAGTAATAAAAAATAAAAATAAAAACGTCTGTAGCTCCTAAACGACTGTTACTAGCGACCTGCGAATGACGTCAGCGTCTTCAGCGTGTAGCCTTACATAGGTAGAGACACAGAACTCCATTGTAAAGCCACATATTTACGAGTAAACGAGCTAAACGAGATAAAAAATGACGAAGAGCTTTGGCAGCTCCTAAACGACTATTACTAGCGACCTGCGGTTGACGTCAGCGTCTTTAGCTTAAAGCCAACCATAGGAAAAGACCCACAACTCCCTTGAAAAGACACACAATTAGGAAAAAACAAGCAAAACGTGATAAAAAACAAAGGAAAAGCGTCTGCAGCTCGTAAACGACTATTACTAGCGACCTGATGATGACGTCAGCGTCTTCAGCGTAAAGACATCTATTGAAAGAGACCCACAACTCCCTTGAAAAGACGCACAATTAGGAGAAAACGAGAAAATGTGATAAAAAAGAAATAAAAGGAGCTTGCAGCGCTTAAACGACTATTACTAGCGACCTGATGATGACGTCAGCGTCTTCAGCGTGAAACCTTCCAAAGGTAATAACACACAACTCCATTGTAAAGACACACATTTAGGAGTTATCGAGCAAAAAGAGATAAAAAAAATGACGAAGAGCGTCTGCAGCTATTAAACGACTGTTACTAGCGACCAGCAGATGACGTCAGCATCTTCAGCGTGAAGCCTTATATAGGAAGAGACAAACAACTCCCTTGAAAAGACACACAATTAGGAGAAAACGAGAAAAAGTGATAAAAAAGAAAAAGAAAAACGTCTGTAGATCCTTAACGCCTGTTGCTAGCGTCCTGCGGATGACGTCAGCATCTTTAGCTTAAAGCCAGGTATGGGAAAAGACCCACAACTCCCTTGAAAAGACACACAATTAGGAAAAAACAAGCAAAACGTGATAAAAAACAAAAGAAAAGCGCCTGCAGCTCGTAATCGACTGTTGATAGCGACATGATGATGACGTCAGCGTCTTCTGCGTGAAGACTTCCAAAGATAAAGACACACAACTCCATTGTAAAGACACACATTGAGGAGTTATCGAGCAAAATAAGATAAAAAAATGACGATGAGCGTCGGCAGCTCCTAAACGACAATTACTAGCGACCTGCGTATGACTTCAGCGTCTTCAGCGATAAGCTTTATATAGGAAGAGACAAACAACTCCCTAGAAAAGATACACATTTAGGAGAAAACTAGCAAAAAGTAATAAAAAACCAAAGAAAAGAGCTTGCAGCTCTTAAACGACTGTTACTAGCGACCTGATGATGACGTCAGCGTCTTCAGCGTGAAGCTTTCCAAAGGTAATATCACACAACTCCTTTGTAAAGACACACATTTAGGAGTTATCGAGCAAAAAGAGATAAAAAAAATGACGAAGAGCGTCTGCAGCTCCTAAACGACTGTTACTAGCGACCAGCAAATGACGTCAGCATCTTAGCCGTGAAGCCTTATATAGGAAGAGACATACAACTCCCTTGAAAAGACACACAATTTAGGAGAAAACGAGAAAAAGTGATAAAAAAGAAAAAGAAAAACGTCTGTAGATCCTTAACGCCTGTTGCTAGCGACCTGCGGATTACTTCAGCGTCTTTAGCTTAAAGCCAACCATAGGAAAAGACCCACAACTCCCTTGAAAAGACACACAATTAGGACAAAACTAACAAAACATGATAAAAAACAAAAGAAATGCGCATGCGGCTCGTAAACATCTGCTGATAGCGACAAAATGATGTTGTCAGCGTCTTCAGCGTGAAGCCTTCTATTGAAAGAGACCAACAACTCCCTTGAAAAGACAAACAATTAGGAGAAAACGAGCAAAAAGTAATAAAAATTAAAAATAAAAACGTCTGTAGCTCCGAAACGACTGTTACTAGCGACCTGCGAATGACGTCAGCGTCTTCAGCGTGAAGCCTTCCAAAGGTAATAACACACAACTCCATTGTAAAGACACACATTTAGGAGTTATCGAGTAAAAAGTGATAAAAAAAATGACGAAGAGTGTCTGCATCCCCTAAACGACTAATGCTAGCGTCCTGCGGATGACGTCAGCATCTTTAGCTTAAAGCCAGGTGTAGGAAAAGACCCACAACTCCCTTGAAAAGACACACAATTAGGAAAAAACAAGCAAAACGTGATAAAAAAACAAAGGAAAAGCGCCTGCAGCTCGTAAACGACTGTTGATAGCGACATGATGCTGACGTCAGCGTCTTTAGCGTGAAGACTTCCAAAGGTAAAGACACACAACTTCATTGTAAAGACACACATTTAGGAGTTATCGAGCAAAAAGAGATAAAAAAATGACGAAGAGCGTCGGCAGCTCCTAAACGACTATATCTAGCGACCTGCGTATGACTTCAGCGTCTTCAGCGTGAAGCTTTATACAGACAGAGACAAAAAACTTCCTTAAAAAGATACACATTTAGGAGAAAACGAGGAAAAAGTGATAAAAAACCAAAGAAAAGAGCTTGCAGCTCTTAAACGACTGTTACTAGCAACCTGATGATGACGTCAGCGTCTTCAGCGTAAAGACATCTATTAAAATAGACCCACAACTCCCTTGAAAATCACACAATTAGGAAAAAACAAGCAAAACGTGATAAAAAACAAAGGAAAAGCGCCTGCAGCTCGTAAACGACTGTTGATAGCGACATGATGTTGACGTCAGTGTCTTCAGCGTGAAGCCTTCCTAAGGTAATAACACACACCTCCATTGTAAAGACACACATTTAGGAGTAATCGAGCAAAAAAAGATACAAAAATGACGAAGAGCGTCTGCAGCTCCTAAACGACAATTACTAGCGACCTGCGTATGACTTCAGCGTCTTCAGCGTGAAGCTTTCCAAACAACTCCTTTGTAAAGACACACATTTAGGAGTTATGGAGCAAAAAGAGATAAAAAAAATGACGAAGAGTGTCTGCATCCCCTAAACGACTCATGCTAGCGTCCTGCGGATGACGTCAGCATCTTTAGCTTAAAGCCAGGTATAGGAAAAGACCCACAACTCCCTTGAAAAGACACACAATTAGGGAAAAAACAAGCAAAACGTGATAAAAAACAAAGGAAAAGCGCCTGCAGCTCGTAAACGACTGTTGATAGCGACATGATGCTGACGTCAGCGTCTTCAGCGTGAAGACTTCCAAAGGTAAAGACACACAACTCCATTGTAAAGCCACATATTTACGAGTATACGAGCAAAACGAGATAAAAAATGACGAAGAGCGTCGTTAGCTCCTAAACGACTATTACTAGCGACCTGCGTATGACTTCAGCGTCTTCAGCGTGAAGCTTTATATAGAAAGAGACAAACAACTCCCTTGAAATGATAAACATTTAGGAGAAAACGAGCAAAATGTGATAAAAAACTAAAGAAAAGAGCTTGCAGCTCTTAAACGACTGTTACTAGCGACCTGATGATGACGTCAGCGTCTTCAGCGTGAAGCCATCTATTCAAAGAGACCCACTGCTCCCTTCAAAAGACACACAATTAGGAGAAAACGAGAAAAAGTTATAAAAAAGAAAAGAAAAGAGCTTGCAGCTCTTAAACGACTGTTACTAGCGACCTGAAGATGACGTCAGCATCTTCAGCGTGAAGCCTTATATAGGAAGAGACCCACAACTCCCTTTAAAAGACACACAATTAAGAGAAAACAAGAAAAAGTGATAAAAAATAAGAAGGAAATCGTCTGTAGATCCTTAACGCCTGTTACTAGCGACCTGCGGTTGACGTCAGCGTCTTTAGCTTTAAGCCAACCATAGGAAAAGACTCACAACTCCCTTGAAAAGACACACAATTAGGAAAAAACAAGCAAAACGTGATAAAAAACAAAGGAAAAGCGCCTGCAGCTCGTAAATGACTATTACTGGCGACCTGCGTATGACTTCACCGTCTTCAGCGTGAAGGTTTATATAAGAAGAGACAAACAACTCCCATGAAAAGACAAACAATTAGGAGAAAACGACCAAAAAGTGATAAAAAACCAAAGAAAAGAGCTAGCAGCTCATAAACGTCTGTTACTAGCGACCTGATGATGACGTCAGCGTCTTCAGCGTGAAGCTTTCCAAAGGTAATAACACACAACTCCTTTGTAAAGACACACATTTAGGAGTTATCGAGCAAAAAGAGATAAAAAAAATGACGAAGAGCGTCTGCAGCTCCTAAACGACTGTTACTAGCGACCAGCAGATGACGTCAGCATCTTAAGCGTGAAGCCTTATATAGGAAGAGACATACAACTCCCTTGAAAAGACACACAATTAGGAGATAACGCGAAAAAGTGATAAAAAAGAAAAAGAAAAACGTCTGTAGATCCTTAACGCCTGTTGCTAGCGACCTGCGGATGACTTCAGCGTCTTTAGCTTAAAGCCAACCATAGGAAAAGACCCACAATTCCCTTGAAAAGACACACAATTAGGACAAAACTAACAAAACATGATAAAAAACAAAAGAAATGCGCATGAGGCTCGTAAACATCTGTTGATAGCGACAAGATGATGTTGTCAGCGTCTTGAGCGTGAAGCCTTCCATTGAAAGAGACCAACAACTCCCTTGAAAAGACAAACAATTAGGAGAAAACGAGCAAAAAGTAATAAAAATTAAAAATAAAAACGTCTGTAGCTCCTAAACGACTGTTACTAGCGACCTGCGAATGACGTCAGCGTCTTCAGCGTGAAGCCTTCCAAAGGTAATATTACACAACTCCATTGTAAAGACACACATTTAGGAGTTATCGAGTAAAAAGAGATAAAAAAAAGACGAAGAGTGTCTGCATCCCCTAAACGACTAATGCTAGCGTCCTGCGGATGACGTCAGCATCTTTAGCTTAATGCCAGGTATAGGAAAAGACCCACAACTCCCTTGAAAAGACACACAATTAGGAAAAAACAAGCAAAACGTGATAAAAAAACAAAGGAAAAGCGCCTGCAGCTCGTAAACGACTGTTGATAGCGACATGATGCTGACGTCAGCGTCTTCAGCGTGAAGACTTCCAAAGGTAAAGACACACAACTCCATTGTAAAGACACACATTTAGGAGTTATCGAGCAAAAAAAGATAAAAAAATGACGAAGAGCGTCTGCAGCTCATAAACGACAATTACTAGCGACCTGCGTATGACTTCAGCGTCTTCAGCGTGAAGCTTTATATAGAAAGAGACAAACAACTCCCTTGAAATGATAAACATTTAGGAGAAAACGAGCAAAATGTGATAAAAAACCAAAGAAAAGAGCTTGCAGCTCTTAAACGACTGTTACTAGCGACCTGATGATGACGTCAGCGTCTTCAGCGTGAAGCCATCTATTCAAAGAGACCCACTGCTCCCTTGAAAAGACACACAATTAGGAGAAAACGAGAAAAAGTTATAAAAAAAGAAAAGAAAAGAGCTTGCAGCTCTTAAACGACTGTTACTAGCGACCTGAAGATGACGTCAGCATCTTCAGCGTGAAGCCTTATATAGGAAGAGACCCACAACTCCCTTTAAAAGACACACAATTAAGAGAAAACAAGAAAAAGTGATAAAAAATAAGAAGGAAATCGTCTGTAGATCCTTAACGCCTGTTACTAGCGACCTGCGGTTGACGTCAGCGTCTTTAGCTTTAAGCCAACCATAGGAAAAGACTCACAACTCCCTTGAAAAGACACACAATTAGGAAAAAACAAGCAAAACGTGATAAAAAACAAAGGAAAAGCGCCTGCAGCTCGTAAATGACTATTACTGGCGACTTGCGTATGACTTCAGCGTCTTCAGCGTGAAGGTTTATATATGAAGAGACAAACAACTCCCATGAAAAGTCAAACAATTAGGAGAAAACGACCAAAAAGTGATAAAAAACCAAAGAAAAGAGCTAGCAGCTCATAAACGACTTTTACTAGCGACCTGATGATGACGTCAGCGTCTTCAGCGTAAAGACATCTATTGAAAGAGACCCACAAGTCCCTTGAAAAGACAGACAATTAGGAGAAAACGAGAAAAAGTGATGAAAAAGAAAAGAAAAGAGCTTGCAGCTCTTAAACGACTATTACTAGCGACCTGATAATGACGTCAGCGTCTTCAGCGTGAAACCTTCCAAAGGTGATAACACACAACTCCATTGTAAAGACACACATTTAGGAGTTATCGAGCAAAAAGAGATAAAAAAAAATGACGAAGAGCGTCTGCAGCTCCTAAACGACTGTTACTAGCGACCAGCAGATGACGTCAGCATCTTTAGCGTGAAGCCTTATATAGGAAGAGACAAACAACTCCCTTGAAAAGACACACAATTAGGAGAAAACGAGAAAAAGTGATAAAAAAGAAAAAGGAAACCGTCTGTAGATCCTTAACGCCTGTTGCTAGCGACCTGCGGATGACGTCAGCGTCTTTAGCTTAAAGCCAACCATAGGAAAAGACCGATAACTTTCTTGAAAATCACACAATTAGGAAAAAACAAGCAAAACGTGATAAAAAACAAAGGAAAAGCGCCTGCAGCTCGTAAACGACTGTTGATAGCGACATGATGATGACGTCAGCGTTTCCAGCGTGAGGCCTTCCTAAGGTAATAACACACAACACCATTGTAAAGAAACACATTTAGGAGTTATCGAGCAAAAAGAGATAAAAAAATGACGAAGAGTGTCTGCAGCTCCTATACGACTCTTGCTAGCGTCCTGCGGATGACGTCAGCATCTTTAGCTTTAAGCCAGGTATGGGAAAAGACCCACAACTCCCTTGAAAAGACACACAATTAGGAAAAAACAAGCAAAACGTGATAAAAAACAAAAGAAAAGCGCCTGCAGCTCGTAATCGACTGTTGATAGCGACATGATGATGACGTCAGCGTCTTCAGCGTGAAGACTTCCAAAGATAAAGACTCACAACTCCATTGTAAAGACACACATTGAGGAGTTATCGAGCAAAATAAGATAAAAAAATGACGAAGAGCGTCGATAGCTCCTAAACGACAATTACTAGCGACCTGCGTATGACTTCAGCGTCTTCAGCGAGAAGCTTTATATAGGAAGAGACAAACAACTCCCTAGAAAAGATACACATTTAGGAGAAAACTAGCAAAAAGTGATATAAAACCAAAGAAAAGAGCTTGCAGCTCTTAAACGACTGTTACTAGCGACCTGATGAGGACGTCAGCGTCTTCAGCGTGAAGCTTTCCAAAGGTAATAACACACAACTCCTTTGTAAAGACACACATTTAGGAGTTATCGAGCAAAAAGAGATAAAAAAAATGACGAACAGCGTCTGCAGCTCCTAAACGACTGTTACTAGCGACCAGCAGATGACGTCAGCATCTTAAGCGTGAAGCCTTATATAGGAAGAGACATACAACTCCCTTGAAAAGACACACAATTAGGAGAAAACGAGAAAAAGTGATAAAAAAGAAAAAGAAAAACGTCTGTAGATCCATAACGCCTGTTGCTAGCGACCTGCGGATGACTTCAGCGTCTTTAGCTTAAAGCCAACCATAGGAAAAGACCCACAACTCTCTTGAAAAGACACACAATTAGGACAAAACTAACAAAACATGATAAAAAACAAAAGAAATGCGCATGCTGCTCGTAAACATCTGTTGATAGCGACAAGATGATGTTGTCAGCGTCTTGAGCGTGAAGCCTTCCATTGAAAGAGACCAACAACTCCCTTGAAAAGACAAACAATTAGGAGAAAACGAGCAAAAAGTAATAAAAATTAAAAATAAAAACGTCTGTAGCTCCTAAACGACTGTTACTAGCGACCTGCGAATGACGTCAGCGTCTTCAGCGTGAAGCCTTCCAAAGGTAATATTACACAACTCCATTGTAAAGACACACATTTAGGAGTTATCGAGTAAAAAGAGATAAAAAAAATGACGAAGAGTGTCTGCATCCCCTAAACGACTAATGCTAGCGTCCTGCGGATGACGTCAGCATCTTTAGCTTAAAGCCAGGTATAGGAAAAGACCCACAACTCCCTTGAAAAGACACACAATTAGGAAAAAACAAGCAAAACGTGATAAAAAAACAAAGGAAAAGCGCCTGCAGCTCGTAAACGACTGTTGATAGCGACATGATGCTGACGTCAGCGTCTTCAGCGTGAAGACTTCCAAAGGTAAAGACACACAACTCCATTGTAAAGACACACATTTAGGAGTTATCGAGCAAAAAAAGATAAAAAAATGACGAAGAGCGTCTGCAGCTCATAAAAGACTGTTACCAGCGACCAGCAGATGACGTCAGCACTTTCAGCGTGAAGCCTTACATAGGTAGAGACACACATTTACGAGTAAACGAGCTAAACGAGATAAAAAATGACGAAGAGCTTTGGCAGCTCCTAAACGACTATTACTAGCGACCTGCGTATGACTTCAGCGTCTTCAGCGTGAAGCTTTATATAGACAGAGACAAACAACTTCCTTAAAAAGATACACATTTAGGAGAAAACGAGCAAAAAGTGATAAAAAACCAAAGAAAAGAGCTTGCAGCTCTTAAACGACTATTACTAGCGACCTGATGATGACGTCAGCGTCTTCAGCGTGAAACCTTCCAAAGGTAATAACACACAACTCCATTGTAAAGACACACATTTAGGAGTTATCGAGCAAAAAGAGATAAAAAAAATGACGAAGAGCGTCTGCAGCTCCTAAACGACTGTTACTAGCGACCAGCAGATGACGTCAGCATCTTAAGCGTGAAGCCTTATATAGGAAGAGACATACAACTCACTTGAAAAGACACACAATTAGGAGATAACGCGAAAAAGTGATAAAAAAGAAAAAGAAAAACGTCTGTAGATCCTTAACGCCTGTTGCTAGCGACCTGCGGATGACTTCAGCGTCTTTAGCTTAAAGCCAACCATAGGAAAAGACCCACAATTCCCTTGAAAAGACACACAATTAGGACAAAACTAACAAAACATGATAAAAAACAAAAGAAATGCGCATGAGGCTCGTAAACATCTGTTGATAGCGACAAGATGATGTTGTCGGCGTCTTCAGCGTGAAGCCTTCCATTGAAAGAGACCAACAACTCCTTTGAAAAGACAAACAATTAGGAGAAAACGAGCAAAAAGTAATAAAAATTAAAAATAAAAACGTCTGTAGCTCCTAAACGACTGTTACTAGCGACCTGCGAATGACGTCAGCGTCTTCAGCGTGAAGCCTTCCAAAGGTAATTACACACAACTCCATTGTAAAGGCACATATTTAGGAGTTATCGAGCAAAAAGAGATAAAAAAAATGACGAAGAGTGTCTGCATCCCCTAAACGACTCATGCTAGCGTCCTGCGGATGACGTCATAATCTTTAGCTTAAAGCCAGGTATAGGAAAAGACACACAACTCCCTTGAAAAGACAAACAATTAGGAGAAAACGAGCAAAAAGTAATAAAAATTAAAAATAAAAACGTCTGTAGCTCCTAAACGACTGATACTAGGGACCTGCGAATGACGTCAGCGTCTTCAGCGTGAAGCCTTCCAAAGGTAATATTACACAACTCCATTGTAAAGACACACATTTAGGAGTTATCGAGCAAAAAGAGATAAAAAAAAGACGAAGAGCGTCTGCAGCTCCTAAACGACTGTTACCAGCGACCAGCAGATGACGTCAGCACTTTCAGCGTGAAGCCTTACATAGATAGAGACACACAACTCCATTGTAAAGCCACATATTTACGAGTATACGAGCAAAACGAGATAAAAAATGACGAAGAGCGTCGGCAACTCCTAAACGACTTTTACTAGCGACCTGCGTATGACTTCAGCGTCTTCAGCGTGAAGATTTATATAGAAAGAGACAAACAACTCCCTTGAAATGATAAACATTTAGGAGAAAACGAGCAAAATGTGATAAAAAAAAAGAAAAGAGCTTGCAGCTCTTAAACGACTGTTACTAGCGACCTGATGATGACGTCAGCGTCTTCGGCGTGAAGCCATCTATTCAAAGAGACCCACTGCTCCCTTGAAAAGACACACAATTAGGAGAAAACGAGAAAAAGTTATAAAAAAGAAAAGAAAAGAGCTTGCAGCTCTTAAACGACTGTTACTAGCGACCTGAAGATGACATCAGCATCTTTAGCTTAAAGCCAGGTATGGGAAAAGACCCACAACTCCCTTGAAAAGACACAAAATTAGGAAAAAACAAGCAAAACGTGATAAAAAACAAAAAAAAGCGCCTGCAGCTCGTAATCGACTGTTGATAGCGACATGATGATGACGTCAGCGTCTTCAGCGTGAAGACTTCCAAAGGTAAAGACACACAACTCCATTGTAAAGACACACATTGAGGGGTTATCGAGCAAAAAAAGATAAAAAAATTACGAAGAGCGTCGGCAGCTCCTAAACTACAATTACTAGCGACCTGCATATGACTTCAGCGTCTTCAGCGTGAAGCTTTCCAAAGGTAATAACACACAACTCCTTTGTAAAGACAAACATTTAGGAGTTATCGAGCAAAAAGGGATAAAAAAAATGACAAAGAGCGTCTGCAGCTCCTAAATGACTGTTACTAGCGACCAGCAGATGACGTCAGCATCTTAAGCGTGAAGCCTTATATAGGAAGAGAAATACAACTCCCTTGAAAAGACACACAATTAGGAGAAAACGAGAAAAAGTGATAAATATGAAAAAGAAAAACGTCTATAGATCCTTAACGCCTGTTGCTAGCGACCTGCGGATGACTTCAGCGTCTTTAGCTTAAAGCCAACCATAGGAAAAGACCCACAACTCCCTTGAAATGACACACAATTAGGACAAAACTAACAAAACATTATAAAAAATAAAAGAAATGCGCATGCAGCTCGTAAACGACTGTTGATAGCGACAAGATGATGTTGTCAGCGTCTTCAGCGTGAAGCCTTCCATTGAAAGAGACCAACAACTCTCTTGAAAAGACAAACAATTAGGAGAAAACGAGCAAAAAGTAATAAAAATTAAAAATAAAAACGTCTGTAGCTCCTAAACGACTGTTACTAGGTACCTGCGAATGACGTCAGCGTCTTCAGCGTGAAGCCTTCCAAAGGAAATAACAAACAACTCCATTGTAAAGACACACATTTAGGAGTTATCGAGCAAAAAGAGATAAAAAAAATGACGAAGAGTGTCTGCATCCCCTAAACGACTAATGCTAGCGTCCTGCGGATGACGTCAGCATCTTCAGCTTAAAGCCAATTATAGTAAAAGACCCACAACTCCCTTGAAAAGACACACAATTAGAAAAAAACAAGCAAAACGTGATAAAAAACAAAGGAAAAGCGCCTGCAGCTCGTAAACGACTGTTGATAGCGACATGATGCTAACGTCAGCGTCTTCAGCGTGAAGACTTCCAAAGGTAAAGACACACAACTCCATTGTAAAGACACACATTTAGGAGTTATCGAGCAAAAAAAGATAAAAAAATGACGAAGAGCGTCTGCAGTTCCTAAACAACTGTTACCAGCGACCAGCAGATGACGTCAGCACTTTCAGCGTGAAGCCTTACATAGGTAGAGACACACAACTCCATTGTAAAGCCACATATTTACGAGTAAACGAGCAAAACGAGATAAAAAATGACGAAGAGCGTCGGCAGCTCCTAAACGACTATTACTAGCGACCTGCGTATGACTTCAGCGTCTTCAGCGTGAAGCTTTATATAGAAAGAGACAAACAACTCCCTTGAAATGATACACATTTAAGAGAAAACGAGAAAAAGTGATAAAAAACCTAAGAAAAGAGCTTGCAGCTCATAAACGACTGTTACTAGCGACCTGATGATGACGTCAGCGTCTACAGCGTGAAGCCATCTATTAAAAGAGACCAACAACTCCCTTGAAAAGACATACAATTAGGAGAAAACGAGAAAAAGTGATAAAAAAGAAAAGAAAAGAGCTTGCAGCTCTTAAACGACTGTTACTAGAGACCTGATGATGACGTCACCGTCTTCGGCGTGAAGCCATCTATTGGAAGAGACCCACAACTCCCTTGAAAAGACACACAATTAGGAGAAAACGAGAAAAAGTGATAAAAAAGAAAAAGAATAACGTCTGTAGATCCTTAACGCCTGTTAATAGCGACCTGCGGATGACGTCAGCGTCTTCAACGTTAAACCTTCCAAAGGTAATAACACACAACTCCATTGTAAAGACACACATTTATGAGTTATCAAGCAAAAAGAGATAAAAAAAATGACGAAGAGCGTCTGCAGCTCCTAAACGACTGTTACTAGCGACCAGCAGATGACGTCAGCATCTTCAGCGTGAAGCCTTATATAGGAAGAGACAAACAACTCCCTTGAAAAGACACACAATTAGGAGAAAACGAGAAAAAGGGATAAAAAAGAAAAAGAAAAACGTCTGTAGATCTTTAACGCCTGTTGCTAGCGACCTGCGGATGACGTCAGCGTCTTTAGCTTAAAACCAACCATAGGAAAAGACCCACAACTCCCTTAAAAAGACACACAATTAGGAAAAAACAAGCAAACGTGATAAAAAACAAAGGATAAGCGCCTGCAGCTCGTAAACGACTGTTGATAGCGACATGATGATGACGTCGGCGTCTTCAGCGTGAAGCCTTCCAAAGGTAATAACACACAACTCCATTGTAAAGACACACATTTAGGAGTTATAGGGCAAAAAAAGATAAAAAAATGACGAACAGCGTCTGCAGCTCCTAAACGACTGTTACCAGCGACCAGCAGATGACGTCAGCACTTTTAGCGTGAAGCCTTACATAGGTAGAGACACACAACTCCATTGTAAAGCCACATATTTACGAGTAAACGAGCAATAAGATATAAAAAATGACGAAGTGCGTCGGCAGCTCTTAAACGACTAATACTAGCGACCTGCGTATGACTTCAGCGTCTTCAGCGTGAAGCTTTATATAGGAAGAGACAAACAACTCCCTTGAAAAGATACACATTTAGGAGAAAACGAGCAAAAAGTGATAAAAAGCAAAAAAAAATAGCTTGCTGCTCTTAAACGACTGTTACCAGCGACCTGATGATGACGTCAGCGTCTTCAGCGTGAAGCCATCTATTGGAAGAGACCCACAACTCCCTTGAAAAGACACACAATTAGGAGAAAACGAGAAAAAGTGATAAAAAAGAAAAAGAAAAACGTCTGTAGATCCTTAACGCCTGTTACTAGCGACCTGCGGATGACGTCAGCGTCTTCAGCGTGAAGCCTTCCAAAGGTAATAACACACAACTCCATTGTAAAGACACACATTTAGGAGTTATCGAGCAAAAAGAGATAAAAATGACGATGAGCGTCTGCAGCTCCTAAACGACTGTTAACAGCGACCAGCAGATGACGTCAGCATCTTCAGCGTGATGCCTTACATAGGTAGAGAAACACAACTCCATTTTAAAGCCACATATTTACGAGTAAACGTGCAAAACGAGATAAAAAATGACGAAGAGCGTCGGCAGCTCCTAAACGACTATAACCAGCGACCTGCGGATGACTTCAGCGTCTTCAGCGTGAAGCCTTATTAAGGTAGAGACAAACAACTCCCTTGAAAAGATACACATTTAGGAGAAAACGAGCAAAAAGTGATAAAAAACCAAAGAAAAGAGCTTGCAGCTCTTAAACGACTGTTACTAGCGACCTGATGATGACGTCAGCGTCTTCAGCGTGAAGCCATCTATTGGAAGAGACCCTAAACCCCTTGAAAAGACACACAATTAGGAGAAAACGATAAAAAGTGATAAAAAAGAAAAAGAAAAACGTCTGTAGATCCTTAACGCCTGTTAAAAGCGACCTGCGGATGACGTCAGCGTCTTCAGCGTGAAACTTTCCAAAGGTAATAACACACAACTCCATTGTAAAGACTCACATTTAGGAGTTATCGAGCAAAATGAGATAAAAAAAAATGACGAAGGGCGTCTGCAGCTCCTAAACGACTGTTACTAGCGACCAGCAGATGACGTCAGCATCTTCAGCGTGAAGCCTTATATAGGAAGAGACAAACAACTCCCTTAAAAAGACACACAATTAGGAGAAAACGAGAAAAAGTGATAAAAAAGAAAAAGAAAAACGTCTGTAGATCCTTAACGCCTGTTGCTAGCGACCTGCGGATGACGTCAGCGTCTTTAGCTTAAAGCCAACCATAGGAAAAGACCCACAACTCCCTTGAAAATCACACAATTACGAAAAAACAAGCAAAACGTGATAAAAAACAAAGGAAAAGCGCCTGCAGCTCGTAAACGACTGTTGATAGCGACATGATGATGACGTCAGCGTCTTCAGCGTGAAGCCTTCCAAAGGTAATAACACTCAACTCCATTGTAAAGACACACATTTAGGAGTTATCGAGCAAAAAGAGATAAAAAAATGTCGAAGAGCGTCTGCAGCTCCTAAACGACTGTTACTAGCGACCAGCAGATGACGTCAGCATCTTCAGCGTGAAGCTTTATATAGGAAGAGTTCCACAACTCCCTTTAAAAGACACACAATTAAGAGAAAACGAGAAAAAGTGATGAAAAATAAGAAGGAAAACGTCTGTAGATCCTTATCGCCTGTTACTAGCGACCTGCGGTTGACGTCAGCGTCTTTAGCTTAAAGCCAACCATAGGAAAAGTCCCACAACTCCCTTGAAAAGGCACACAATTAGGAAAAAACAAGCAAAACGTGATAAAAAACAAAGGAAAAGCGTCTGCAGCTCGTAAACGACTATTACTAGCGACCTGCGTATGACTTCAGCGTCTTCAGCGTGAAGGTTATATAGGAAGAGACAAACAACTCCCTTGAAAAGACAAACAATTAGGAGAAAACGAGCA